>JANAVB010025196.1:67189830-67207330 GCA_029216955.1 Iris pallida | reverse complement strand
TATTATATATATCTATATATATATATATATATATATTATATATATACAGGGAAAGGGGGCTCGAACTCCCCAGGGGGTCGGGTTTTAGGCGCGGTCGGGCTGGCCAAGGGGTCAGCCCAAATCACGTGTTAGGAAATAGGTTCGGGTTAGTGTTAGGTTAGATTTAGGTTAATGGGTTTCTAAACCCAATAACACGAACTAAACCCATTAACCCAACATCACTAAATAATAGTTCGGCTCGTGTCCAGACTGTTCAGGACATGAGCAAATGGAATCTGATCCAGTGTCGTGTGTCCGTGCCTAGCACGACATGCACGACACTGTAAACGCGTGTCCAGACCTATGGTTAGGCTTCCGGTGTCCAGGCGAACGTCATGCGTGAGTTTGGGACATGCATGACACAAATTTGGGGTTGTTACCTTCGTGTCCGACGAGCTAGTGGTCCTGGAGGGGGCTCGACGACGGCTGGGGCATCGTGGACGTGGCACTGGGGCGGCGCTGCACTTGTCTCGACAGGGCAGACTCGGTGGTGGTGGTCGGAGGTGGTGATGGTTGCTGTGGGGGTGGCGTTAGGGGGTCGCTGGAGTTAGGGTTGGGTTAGGGTTCTCGTCGGGGAAGAAGGGTCTGGGGGTGGTCGAAAATTAGTCTAGGGTTAGGGTTTCGACGAGGGGGGTATTTATAGGGGGAGAGGTCGGTCGAAGTCGGCTAGGTCGGCCGGAAAAGACGGAGAAAGCGATCGTCGGTCGTCGGGGCAGCTGGCCAGTCGTCGGGGGTGGGTGATGGCGGTTTTGCAACTAAGCCCCTAGGTTTTAGGAAATAGTAGATAGGTGTCACTCCCCGTTCCCGGAATACGTATATTGCCTTGAATGTATTTATTTAGTATTTATCATATAGTATCCTGTATTTAAATTCCTATAACTTCATGTTAATTAGTTATCTGTATTTTATTTTTCTGCACTTTATTTTTCTGCAATTCTATTGCCTGCTCTTTAAATTTTCATGTTAATTAATTAGCTGCTCTTTAATTTTCATGCTAATTAATTCCTGCGATTTATTTCTGTATTTTATTTCCTGCAATTTACTTCTCTGCTTTAGTTTTATTTTCGGTTGGATGAGCCCCTTAAACCCGACCCATTAAGAACCCGGCCCAACTCCCACCTACCACCCCTTTGCTACTTAAAGCTACCCTCTCCCTTCTCTCTCCTCATTCACTCCTTCTTCACCATTACTTCTTCTTCTTCCTTTCATTACTCTCTCCACCTACCAACTAGGCAAGTACATCTTGCTCTACATGAGGACCATATTTTATGGTTCAATATTCTTCCTCTCATGAGTCTAAGAGAGTTTAGTGCTTAGTATTTTTGATTTCATTGGTTCATTTCTTGTAGATCTAAGTTATTGTATTTTCAGGTTGTCTATGGGTTTGATCTAGCAAACTCCTTTGTTCTCAAGATTTGATAGTTCCATGTCGTAGAGCAGTTCATCCTACCCAATTTTGACCTTTAGAAAGTTGGATTTGGACTTGTTTTGACCAAGTTATGGACTTTTGAAGCTTTGGAGTGCAACCATGGAGTTCTTGCTGTTTGGAGAAGACAGTGAGCAGTGTACGCTAGCTTTTTAGCTTGCGTCACTGAGCTGTGCGCGCTCTTTAGCGCAGCGCAGCATGGAGTCCATACGCTACCTTTTTAGGAAGCGTGTGTCTTGCATACGCTACCTTTTGGAAGCGTATGTCGTATGGAGTTCATACGCTGCCTTTTTGGAGCGTATGACTTGCATACGCTGACTTGTTTGGTCAGGAGTCGTATGGAGTTCATACGCTACCTTTTTGGAGCGTATGACTTGCATACGCTGACTTGATTGGTGAGGAGTCGTATGGAGCTCATACGCTGCCTTTTTGGAGCGTATGACTTGCATACGCTCACTTGAGTGTCAAGGAGTCGTATGGAGTCCATACGCTGCCTTCCTGAGCGTAGCCTGACCTAAGCGTATGACTCCTGCCCTGAGCGTATGGCCTTTGGCTGACTTGGTCTTATGTCAGCATGTCAGTTTGGTTTCATTTTCCTTGCCCGGATCTTCTATAGCCCTGTATATTGATATCTTATTAGATGTTTAACGTCCATTTTATATCCTTACGCCTTTTTGCATAAACTTGATATAATCATGATATTTCTGTTAATTATAGATTGTTACGTGGGATGTACCATGTGTCACGAATTGAGTTATAGATACCCGGATTGACTAGAATTAAACCCTGAGAGTTGTAGACTCAACCCCACTGAATGCTAGTTGACTTTCATGCCTTGCCACCATTGATAATGATTGTGATCTTGACTAAATTGATCATGCGTTCCTAATTGGAACTAAGAGACTGGCTAGTCGTCTTATTGAATGAAATGAATGAGACACGTTCATGTTATGGACTATTGTAATCGACTGGCTGATCCCGAATATTGACTTACATGCACATGCAGGCTTCAATCTACTTATTTATTTATTTACTTATTTATTTTCTACAAAAGAAGCATGTGTACTTTATGGTCAAGGCATGATTACCGTGGTTAGATTTGATTGTTGCATTACGCTATGTAAGACCTGCAACCTAACCGCACTGGTATCGTTGTAGAGTTGTGCATATCGTACCCCGTACGAAAGTACTCATTTGAATGACCATGATCCACGGCATGGGATTTCACTCAACGTAGGGACTATTAAGTTAAATAAAATAATGATTACATGGAGAGAATAGATTCCCTAAGTTCTTACATAGCAGCCCCCTTGGGACAAGTAGTACCCGACGGGCCGGCTGGTTCCCACAGATACTGTAAAACTGCCACACGGGCAGGGAACAGTATCTGCTTATATTATTATTGTATATTGTATATTGATGACGGGCGTCCTGCTAGGACTCGTCTAATTTATGCATGGCGCACATGATTGACTGGATAGACTAGCCTTGCTTGCACAGAGTAAGAACTACAGAATCCTTAATTGCATTATTCCAGGATAACTTGGGACTCATAATAGCAAGCCGTAGGAGTTGATTGGCCGTTCAAGATGATTTGTTTGTGCACTGTACTCTGTTACCTAACTGGGATGATCAGAATGTCAGGACATGACGGGCCAACTTCTGTCCTTGTTTGGTTGGGAGGTTGGTTCGAAGTGTCTTGATGTGATGTGAGTTCTAGTAGCAAGCAGAGATCTATTATTATATTCTCTTACTTACTGGTTTTAGTTCTCATGTCGTGCTCCCTTGTGGTACTTGCTATTAGAGGTCTAACCTCTCTGGTTTTGTATGGCCAGATTTAGAGCCAGTTCCCGAGGACTCAGCGTACTTCCACCTCCAAGATGGTCAATACTAGAGGAATGATCGCAGGAGGCCTCGAGTGGGTTCCTTAACTTCACCGCTCAGTTTTGTCACTTACTTTATACTTGGCCGTTTGGCACCGACATGTTAGTCGGATTGTCTTGTACTTACTTTTGCATAATTGTAATTAAGTCAGACTGCAGCTGATAACAATTGTGTATACTTACTACATCATCTGGCTGTATTTTGTAAAGCCAGATCTCAAGAACATTTTGACTGAGCGTTTGGGACGCCTTACTGCTTTACCTTACATGTTCTATATTTCTTTTTCTTGTTTGAATGATTGAGACAATAGATGTGTAATGACCATAGTAAGACTTTTATGTAGTATGCACCCCCTCGTCTGGTTAGACAGCATTGATCATATTATACGGTATTCTTCTACCCGTAATACGTAGCTGGCTGAGTCACTCCCCCGCTCTCCAGTATTCTGGTTCTGGGGCGTGACAAGGTTTTAGTGGTGGCCCATACAGGTCTGATTTCAGACTTGTGGGGTGTTTTGATTTATAGGATGTCTCAATCACACATGTTCCCCCTTGATCTCATGATTTGTTGATTCTCAACTCCAGCTTGACATTCCAGTATCCCTTGACTTCATTGATCCTTCATGTCCGGTCATTTGATTGTTCTCTTGTCCCTTTTCTTAGGGGCATCTCGTCCGTATCTGTCAGAGCTGGACAGCAACAACATGGACAGCAGCATGGACAACCTGACCAGGTTGGTCAGCAACAAGGGTGAGAACCACTTCGTGAGACTATTCAAGAAGAGGTGATAGTAGAACCAGCGGTCGGACCGCAGTATCCGGAGGTTCCAACACCACCAATAGTTCCACCTACCCCTGTGGAATTGGACACACCAGCCCTTCTGGAGATCATGAGAGGGATGATGGCTACTCAGCAACACCAGATGTTAGCCCAGCAGCGCATGCACGCTCAGTTACAAGAGCAGAATGTACTACTCAACCAAGGATTACAGACGGCATTGGAAAGAGGGGCGAGGCCAGATTCAGGAGCGTCAGCCCGGTTTTGCAAGTACAACCCCCGCCGTTTTGAGGGCACGTAGGATACCATCTCAGCAGATGCATGGCTTAAGGATATTGAGGCTATCCTGACAGCCGCTAAGGTGCCGGCCGAAGAGCGTGTGGATCTAGTGAAGTTGTTACTTCAGGATCTCGTACGTGATTGGTGGGAAGCAGAGGAAGTAGGCATCAGACGTCCTGTTGCTTGGGACGATTTTACTGCAAGGTTCAAGACGAAGTATTATGGAGTTGTGGCACAGTTTGAGCTACAACAGAAGTTTATCAACCTCAGACAGGCTGGCAAGACCGTAGATGCTTATGCAGCGGAGTTCTGCAGATTGAGTAGGTTTGCCCCAGAGATGGTAGCAACGGAGCGCCAGAGGGCGATGAGGTTCCAGCAAGGGTTTCATCTTGAGCTCTTGCAATTGATAGAAGGGCACAATTACCAGACTTTTGATGAGATATTGACGGCAACCCGGAGGCATGAGATCACCATTCAGAGGCTTGCGACAAGGACTGGGGGTCAGAAGAGATCCACAGTCAGATTGAAGGAGGAAGGAGAGCAGCGCCCCGAACAACAGCACCATCCACTGGCATTCGTATCTACGATGTGGCGATACGGGGGCCAGCACCACCACCCAGGCAGCAGCAACAGCAACAGAGGAAGAACCAGCAACCCCCAGCGGGCTGCACTTATTGTGGAAAGATGGGACACACTAGAGATGTGTGTCGGACATTGAATGGACTATGTTTGATATGTGGAAATCCAGATCATCGGGTTACCACATGTCCATGAAATTCGAGGTCAGGAGGACCAGTACAGCAGTTTCCTGCTCTGCCAGCACCAGGGGCAGGGCAGTATCGAGGACCAGCGGTAGCAGTGAGGCCGTTGGCACAGCGTCCGTTAGTACCGCAGGCTCAGATGTTTCGGCAGCAGGGACCGCCGATGCAGCAACACCAGCATAGACCACCCCAGCATCATCAAGGCAGGGGCCAGCAGCAGCACCAGGCTAGGCCGCAGCATGGGAACCAGCAAGGAGGTCGAGGGCAGGCATTCACTCTGTCCTTGGAGGAGGCATTAGCATCGGGAGATGTTGTGGCAGGTAACATTCTCGTCGCCTCATATCCCGCAGTAGCATTGTTTGATTCGGGAGCATCACACTCATTTATATCTGCACAATTTGTGACACGGCTAGGAATGGAGTTCGAGACATTGCCAGGGAGGTTGAATATACTCACTGGTAATGGGCTCGTAGGAGTTAGTAGAGTTATTCTAGCGTGTAGTATTATAGTTTGCGGGCATTCCTTATCCGCCCAGTTGATAGAATTTCCTGTTGGAAATTTCGACGTTATCTTAGGCATGGACTGGCTGAAAGACAGTCATACGACAATAGATTGTCGTAGTGGGAGTGTATCTTTTGATATTCCAGGCATGGAGAGGTTCACCTTGGTCAGGTCAGAGGCAACTCAGCAAGAGCAGGGAGTAGTAACAGCAATGGAAGAAGTTCAGATTCCGAAGGTAGTTGAAGAATTTTTAGACATATTTCCCGAAGAACTTCCAGGTCTACCACCGGTTAGAGATATTGAGTTCAGTATAGAATTGGCACCTGGAACTAAACCGATATCAGATCGAGTTTACAGAATGGTAGATTCGGAACAGGCCAATGTATATCAACATATAGAGGAATTGAAGGAGAAGAAGTTTATCCAAGCTAGCGTATCGCCGTGGGCAGCACCAGTGGTACTTGTGGGGAAGAAGGATGGATCATCCAGATTGTGTATCGACTACAGGAAGCTTAACACGGCAACAGTGAAGAACAAGTACCCATTACCCAGGATCGACGACTTATTTGATCAGTTGAGCAAGGCTAGAGTTTTCTCCAAGATAGATCTTCGTTCAGGGTATCATCAGGTGAGGGTTCGGAAGGAGGATATTCCCAAGACAGCATTCAGGTCGAAGTATGGGCATTATGAGTTCTTAGTAATGCCGTTTGGTTTGACCAATGCTTCAGCAATATTCATGGATTTGATGAACCGCATCTTTATGCCGTATTTAGATCAATTTGTCATAGTATTTCTCGACGACATTCTTGTATACTCTGCTAGTGAAGAGGAGCATGAAGACCACCTCAGGAAAGTGTTGCAGGTTCTGAGAGAGAACCAGTTGTATGCCAAGCTCAGCAAGTGTGAATTCTGGACGGATCATATTTTATTTTTGGGTCATATTGTATCAGGAGATGGAGTAGCAGTGGATCCCAAGAAGGTAGAAGCAGTAGAGAGTTGGCCAGTACCCAAGACCGTAGCTGATGTACGGAGTTTCTTGGGATTGGCAGGATATTACAGAAGATTTGTGTCAGATTTTGCAAGACTTTCAGCACCCATGACTCGCTTGACCCAGAAGGATGTGCCATTTGTTTGGTCGGCAGAATGTCAGGCATCATTTGAGAATTTGAAGCAGAAGTTGATATCAGCGCCTATCCTTACATTGCCAGTTGGGCCCGGAGGTTTTACAGTATATTGTGATGCGTCAGGTAAAGGACTTGGATGTGTCCTTATGCTGCATGGGAAGGTGATAGCATATGCATCTAGGCAGCTTCGGGACCACGAGAAGAATTATCCAACTCATGATTTGGAGTTAGCGGCAGTAGTATTTGCTCTGAAGCTATGGAGACATTACTTATATGGTGACCGAGTGGAAATGTACACAGACCACAAAAGTCTGAAGTACATCTTTACTCAGAAGGAACTGAACATGAGGCAGAGAAGATGGTTGGAGTTGATCAAGGATTATGACGTGGAGCTGCAGTATCATCCAGGCAAGGCTAATGTAGTAGCAGACGCTCTTAGCAGAAGAGGCGACACATTTATGTTGACAACGCAGAAGCATATCTTAGAAGACCTTCAGGAGATGGGCATAGAGGTTATACTTCCTAGCGATGTAGGAGTTCTGGCAAGTTTACAAGTTCAATCTGACTTGGTAGATAGGATCAAGGCAGCTCAGGCACAAGACCCAAGGATTCAGAAGCTTAGGGCAGAATGTGAGTCAGGGCACAGAAAGGAGTTGAAAATTCATGAAGATGGTACACTTAGGTTTGGATCACGTCTATGTGTGCCTAGTGGAGATATCAGACAGGAAGTTATGGCAGAAGCTCACCGTTCCCAGTATTCTGTACATCCTGGAGGGACCAAGATGTACCAAGATATCAAGCAGCACTTCTGGTGGAACGGATGAAGAGGGAGATAGCTAGGTTTGTTTCCCGTTGCTTGGTATGTCAGCAAGTGAAGGCAGAACAGCAGAGGCCAGCTGGATTATTGCAACCGCTTCCTATTCCAGAATGGAAATGGGAGCATATCATAATGGACTTCGTGACCGGTTTACCGAGATCACCAAGTGGTAAGGACGCTATTTGGGTGATAGTGGACCGACTTACGAAGGTAGCATATTTTCTTCCTTTCAGAGTAGGGTAATCTACAGAAAAGTTGGCAGAGTTGTACATGCAGCAGATAGTCAGGCAGCATGGAGTCCCTGTCAGTATTGTGTCAGACAGAGATACCTGTTTCATGTCGCATTTCTGGAAGAGCTTGCATCATAGTCTGGGTACCAAATTAAAATTTAGCACGGCTTACCATCCACAGACGGACGGGCAATCAGAAAGGACGATTCAGACCTTAGAAGACATGTTACGAGCTTGCACGTTAGATTTTGGAGGATCTTGGGAAAGCCACCTGCACTTAGTTGAGTTCTCATACAACAACAGTTATCAAGCCAGTATCCAGATGGCGCCATTTGAGGCACTATATGGTAAAAAGTGTAGATCGCCGCTAGCATAGGATGATATCGGGGAAAGGAAGATGTTAGGCCCAGAAATGATTATCCAGACGGTTGAAGTGATTAAGGGAATTAGAGAGCGACTTCGTGTTGCGCAGGATCGGCATCGTCATTGGGCGGACCAGCATCGTAGGCCGCTAGAGTTTTCTGTTGGGGACCACGTGTTCTTGCGGATCTCACCTACCCGTGGGGTCATTAGATTTGGCGTTCGCGGGAAGTTGAGTCCACGATACGTAGGCCCATTTGTTATTCTTGATAGGGTAGGCGATGTTGCTTATCGTTTGTCCCTTCCACCTTCGTTACGAGAGGTGCATGACGTGTTTCATGTATCTCAATTACGGAGGTATGTATCGGACCCCAGCCATATCCTCGATCATTCAGAACTGGTTGTTGGTACCAACCTGTCTTACGAGGAGCAGCCTGTGTCCATCTTGGACCGAAGAGAGAAGATACTCAAGAACCGAACAATTAACCTTGTCCGGGTTGCTTGGGGTCATCACTCTTTGGGAGAGTCAACGTGGGAACGTGAGGATGATATACGATCACGGTATCCACATCTGTTTGACTCACAAGGTATATCTTTTTCTGTGTACCTTGATTGTCTTGATTCCTCATGCTTAACCCCTTATGGGTAGAATTGCTAGATAACGTAGATTGTTAAATATGGATATGTTACTTGCTATGGACATTGTAAAATGATTGCTTTATTGAATTGCTTGTACTTATATTAGTTTAGCCCCGATATTTCTATCTTGCTTGAATTTGAAATTCCGAGGACGGAATTTTTTCAAGGAGGGTAGAGATGTCACTCCCCGTTCCCGGAATACGTATATTGCCTGAATGTATTTATTTAGTATTTATCATTTAGTATCCTGTATTTAAATTCCTATAACTTCATGTTAATTAGTTATCTGTATTTTATTTTCTGCACTTTATTTTTCTGCAATTCTATTGCCTGCTCTTTAAATTTTCATGTTAATTAATTAGCTGCTCTTTAATTTTCATGCTAATTAATTCCTGCGATTTATTTTTGTATTTTATTCCTGCAATTTACTTCTCTGCTTTAGTTTTATTTTCGGTTGGATGAGCCCCTTAAACCCGGCCCATTAAGAACCCGGCCCAACTCCCACCTACCACCCCTTTGCTACTTAAAGCTACCCTCTCCCTTCTCTCTCCTCATTCACTCCTTCTTCACCATTACTTCTTCTTCTTCCTTTCATTACTCTCTCCACCTACCAACTAGGCAAGTACATCTTGCTCTACATAAGGACCATATTTTATGGTTCAATATTCTTCCTCTCATGAGTCTAAGAGAGTTTAGTGCTTAGTATTTTTGATTTCATTGGTTCATTTCTTGTAGATCTAAGTTATTGTATTTTCGGTTGTCTATGGGTTGATCTAGCAAACTCCTTTGTTCTCAAGATTTGATGGTTCCATGTCGTAGAGCAGTTCATCCTACCCAATTTGACCTTTAGAAAGTTGGATTTGGACTTGTTTTGACCAAATTATGGACTTTTGAAGCTTTGGGGTGCAACCATGGAGTTCTTGCTGTTTGGAGAAGACAGTGAGCAGTGTACGCTAGCTTTTTAGCTTGCGTCACTGAGCTGTGCACGCTCTTTAGCGCAGCGCAGCATGGAGTCCATACGCTACCTTTTTAGGAAGCGTGTGTCTTGCATACGCTACCTTTTGGAAGCGTATGTCGTATGGAGTTCATACGCTGCCTTTTTGGAGCGTATGACTTGCATACGCTGACTTGTTTGGTCAGGAGTCATATGGAGTTCATACGCTACCTTTTTGGAGCGTATGACTTGCATACGCTGACTTGATTGGTGAGGAGTCGTATGGAGCTCATACGCTGCCTTTTTGGAGCGTATGACTTGCATACGCTCACTTGAGTGTCAAGGAGTCGTATGGAGTCCATACGCTGCCTTCCTGAGCGTAGCCTGAGCTAAGCGTATGACTCCTGCCCTGAGCGTATGGCCTTTGGCTGACTTGGTCTTATGTCAGCATGTCAGTTTGGTTTCATTTTCCTTGCCCGGATCTTCTATAGTCCTGTATATTGATATCTTATTAGATGTTTAACGTCGATTTTATATCCTTACGCCTTTTTGCATAAACTTGATATAATCATGATATTTCTGTTAATTATAGATTGTTACGTGGGATGTACCATGTGTCACGAATTGAGTTATAGATACCCGAATTGACTAGAATTAAACCCTGAGAGTTGTAGACTCAACCCCACTGAATGCTAGTTGACTTTCATGCCTTGCCACCATTGATAATGATTGTGATCTTGACTAAATTGATCATACGTTCCTAATTGGAACTAAGAGACTGGCTAGTCGTCTTATTGAATGAAATGAATGAGACACGTTCATGTTATGGACTATTGTAATCGACTGGCTGATCCCGAATATTGACTTACATGCACATGCAGGCTTCAATCTACTTATTTATTTATTTACTTATTTATTTTCTACAAAAGAAGCATGTGTACTTTATGGTCAAGGCATGATTACCGTGGTTAGATTTGATTGTTGCATTACGCTATGTAAGACCTGCAACCTAACCGCACTGGTATCGTTGTAGAGTTGTGCATATCGTACCCCGTACGAAAGTACTCATTTGAATGACCATGATCCACGACATGGGATTTCATTCAACGTAGGGACTATTAAGTTAAATAAAATAATGATTGCATGGAGAGAATGGATTCCCAAGTTCTTACATGGCAGCCCCCTTGGGACAAGTAGTACCCGACGGGCCGGCTGGTTCCCACAGATACTGTAAAACTGCCACACGGGCAGGGAACAGTATCTGCTTATATTATTATTGTATATTATATATTGATGACGGGCGTCCTGCTAGGACTCGTCTAATTTATGCATGGCGCACATGATTGACTGGATAGACTAGCCTTGCTTGCACAGAGTAAGAACTACGGAATCCTTAATTGCATTATTCCAGGATAACTTGGGACTCATAATAGCAAGCCGTAGGAGTTGATTGGCTGTTCAAGATGATTTGTTTGTGCACTGTACTCTGTTACCTAACTGGGATGATCAGAATGTCAGGACATGACGGGCCAACTTCTGTCCTTGTTTGGTTGGGAGGTTGGTTCGAAGTGTCTTGATGTGATGTGAGTTCTAGTAGCAAGCAGAGATCTATTATTATATTCTCTTACTTACTGGTTTTAGTTCTCATGTCGTGCTCCCTTGTGGTACTTGCTATTAGAGGTCTAACCTCTCTGGTTTTGCATGGCCAGATTTAGAGCCAGTTCCCGAGGACTCAGCGTACTTCCACCTCCAAGATGGTCAATACTAGAGGAATGATCGCAGGAGGCCTCGAGTGGGTTCCTTAACTTCACCGTTCGTTTTGTCACTTACTTTATACTTGGCCGTTTGGCACCGACATGTTAGTCGGATTGTCTTGTACTTACTTTTGCATAATTGTAATTAAGTCAGACTGCAGCTGATAACAATTGTGTATACTTACTACATCATCTGGCTGTATTTTGTAAAGCCAGATCTCAAGAACATTTTGACTGAGCGTTTGGGATGCCTTACTGCTTTACCTTACATGTTCTATATTTCTGTTTCTTGTTTGAATGATTGAGACAATAGATGTGTAATGACCATAGTAAGACTTTTATGTAGTATGCACCCCCTCGTCTGGTTAGACAGCATTGATCGTATTATACGGTATTCTTCTACCCGTAATACGTAGCTGGCTGAGTCACTCCCCCGCTCTCCAGTATTCTGGTTCTGGGGCGTGACAATAGGTCCTCCCTATTAACTAATACAAAATTGAATTTGCAAATCCCCTCCCGCTCGGTTTATATACAAAATAAATTTGCATAGAATATTTAAGAAATTGCAAAAAGTAATTAAACAATCTAAATAATTACAAAACTCAATTAAAACATTTTGTAAAATTATAAACATATATTTTTAGTAATTAAAACTCATTTAAAATTATTTAAAAATTCTAGAAAAATTCTTGATAATTATAATAAATTATTTTAAAGCTAAATAGGTCATTAACATCTAATTAACACTAATTAAACCAAATTTTGAAAAACAGGGGCTGACAAGTCTTTCCTCCTTGAAACATTTCGTCCTCGAAATTTACAAGGATAGAAAACTCTACAATCATTCTAACATAACAAGCAATGCAACAAATGACTAAGGCTATGATCAAAACTAACCTCTAGAATATCAAGCGGGAAAGGGTGGTTCCCTCGCAGCTGTTGGGTCGAACAAGTAAGGATATCTCTCCCTCATGTCCGACTCCCTCTCCCAAGTAGATTCACCCGGAGAGTGACGGCTCCAAGCTACTCATACTAAGGGTATGACTTTGTTCCTCAGCCTCTTCTCCCTCCTGTCTAATATCTCTACGGACTGTTCAGTAACTGTAAGGCTCGGTCCGATCTCCAACTCTGAATGATCTAGCACATGGCTGGGGTCCGAAATATATCTCCTCAGCTGAGATACATGAAAGACATCATGAACTCCTGCTAGATTGGGTGGAAGTGCAATCCTGTAAGCTACCTTTCCGATCCTGCCAAGTATCTCGAACGGCCCGATGTATCTGGGGCTCAACTTGCCTCCTCGTCCGAACCGGATCGTCCCTCTAGTATGGGATATCTTCACCAGCACCATATCTCCGTCAGCGAACTCCATCGGTCTGTGACTAGCATCGGTCCAGTGTTTCTGCCTGTCCTGAGCGACTCTGAGCCTGTCTCTGATCATCCCAACCTTCTCTGCTGCATCTGTGATTATCTTTGGCCCAAGCATAACTCTGTCCCCAACATCGTCCCAAAAGAGCGGTGTACGGCATCGTCGTCCATATAGTGCCTCGAAAGGAGACATACCGATGCTGGCTTGGTAGCTGTTGTTGTATGAAAACTCTACCAAGTGCAGATGGCTCTCTCATGATCTGCCAAAGTCCAGCACATAAGTCCTCAGCATGTCCTCTAGCGTCTGTATCGTCCTCTCGGACTATCCATCTGTCTGCGGGTGGTATGTCGTACTGAACTTGAGCCGACTGCCCAACTCCTCCTGTAAGCTCCTCTAGTAGTGGGACGTGAATCTGCTGTCTCGGTCCGACACGATGCTCACTGGTACTCCGTGTAAGCGAACTATCTACTGCATGTATAGCTCTGCCAACTTCTCGGTGGAAAGCCCCACCTTGAAGGGTATGAAGTGCGCACACTTCGTCAGCCTGTCCACGATGACCCAAATGGCATCCTTCCCTCCTTGGAAACGAGAAAGCCCTGAGACGAAGTCCATCATAATGTGTTCCCACTTCCACTCGAGAATGGATAACGGCTGCAATAGACCAACTGGCCTCTGGCGCTCCGCCTTGACCTGCTGGCAAACTAGGTATCTCGAAATAAAATGTGATACATCTCTCTTCATCCCGTGCCACCAAAGATGTTCCCGCAAGTCACGGTACATCTTGTTGGCACCAGGGTGAATAGAATATCTCGATTGGTGTACCTTCTGTAAGACTGCCTCTATCAGCTCTCCCTTCGGCACGCACAATCGGCTGCCATGCCTCAAGGATCCATCCTCTGCTACGGTGAAGTCATCTAGCAATCCAGCTAAAGCCTGGACTCGAAGTCTGCGAAGGCTCTCATCTGTAGACTGTGCCTCCCTGATCTGCTCCATCAAACCTGACTGAATGTCAAGCGCCATCATATGTATCACTGATCCTGGCCGAACTATCTCGATACCGAGCTTCTCCAGATCTTCCCGTAAATGCCGATCTATCATCAGATACCATGCCATCGGATACCTGCTCAGCGCATCCGCCACCACATTTGCCTTTCCGGGGTGATACTGTAAATCAATGTCGAAGTCCTTCATCAACTCCAACCATCATCTTTGCCTCATGTTCATCTCTTTCTGCGTGAACACATACTTCAAGCTCTGTGGTCAGTAAAGATTTCCACACGCTCTCCGTATAAGTAATGTTTCTATAACTTGAGTGCAACGATCACCGCAGCTAACTCTAGGTCATGGGTAGGATAGTTTCGCTCATGAGTCCGTAATTGCCTAGATGCATAAGCAATCACTTTCCTATGCTGCTGTAGGACACATTCTAGCCCCTTTCCCGAAGCATCGCTGTATATGGTGAAACCTCCAGATCCTGAAGGTAATGTCAGAACTGGAGCGGTCGTCAGCCTCCTCTTCAGCTCCTCAAATACTGCCTGGCAGTCCTCTGACCAGATGTACTCTACGTCCTTCCGCGTCAGCTTCGTCATGGGTTCAGCTATCCTAGCAAAGTCCTGGACGAACTTCCTATAATAGTCGGCTAAACCCAGAAATCTCCTGATCTCTGAAACTGACGTCGGAGCCTTCCATGTCTCAACGGCAGAAATCTTCCTGGGATCCACCGAGATCCCCTCTTCAATAACTATATGACCGAGAAACTCCACTCGGTCCAAAAAGAACTCGCACTTCGACAATTTGGCAAACAACCTCTCCGGCCTCAGAATCCCCAAAACTATACGCAAGTGCTCTGCGTGCTCCTCCGGTGTCTTCGAGTATATCAGGATGTCGTCGATAAATACTACGACGAACTTATCCAGATACTGGTGAAATGTCTTATTCATCAAGTTCATAAAGACAGCCGGCATATTTGTGAGACCAAATGGCATCACCAGAAACTCGTACTACCCGTACTTCATGTTGAACGCCGTCTTCTGGATGTCTGCTGCCCTGACTTTCACCTGGTGGTACCTGGATCTCAAATCTATCCTGGAAAATACCTTCGTCCTACTCAACTGGTCGAACAAATCATCTATCCTGGGCAGAGGATATTTGTTCTTAATGGTGATGGTATTCAATGCCCGGTAGTCAATACACAACCGAACTGTACCATCCTTCTTAGGCACAAAGAGCACTGACGCTCCCCATGGAGAAGTACTAGATCGAATGAAACCCTTTTTCAACAGGTCATCAATCTGCTCTTTCATCTCTACGGCCTCCTTGGGGTTCACTCTATAGCAAGCCCGGAATACTGGTGATGAACCCGATACTAAATCTATAGTGAACTCCACATCTCTGTCAGGCAGAAGTCCTGGAAGATCCTCTGGGAATACATCCATAAACTCCCTAATGATAGGGTGTGGCAGCTATCTTTCCAACTGTCGTAAAATAGTTCAGCTCTAGGCTGATCTTCGGCCCTGTCCTCCTGACACTGAATGGTGCCGTGCCTGAGGGACTGAACAGAATACTACTCTTATGACAGTCTATAGCTGCATGGGCATAGCTAAGCCAGTCCATCTCCAATATGATATCATACCCGGGGAGTGGCATCACAAAGAATCGTCCCCTAAACTATCTCCCGGCTATAGTAATAGAGCATCTATAAATGGCTCTGATGGGCACTGGTCTGCCTTCCATCATTACTCTACTAATCTCCTCGGTAGGTGTAGCTACTAAGTGGTGTTTATGCATAAACTCTAATGACAGGAAGCTATGAGATGCACCGGAATCAAACAAGCATAGAGCTAGAAAAGCATGCAAATAAATATGACTGTGATGACGTCAGCCAAATAATCTGGCTCCGAAACCTGCTCTGGCTCTGGCTCAAGAGCTAGGCTATAAGCCTTCCCCTGTGGTCCTTTCTGCTGCTGCAGATGTTGCCCAAACCTCTGCTGCTGAGTCGGAAGCGGCCCTCTAGGTACCTTGGCTACTGGGCAGTCCCGAAGCTGATGGATGGCAGACCCACAAGCTAAATACTGCCCCAACCTCTTTCTACAGACGAAAGCGTCATGGCCTGGCCATTTACAGAATGCACACAAAGCTCCTTTCGGCTGCTGCCGGGGTCCCGAGGCTCTAACTGGTGGGTCGGGTGATGTGGTGTAGGGGGACGGTAAGTCTGCTGGTGCGACGTCGGTACTCTCTGCTGGAAAACCTGACGCTTGGACGATCCCTCAAGGTGTACAGAAGCCGACCTCTTGCAAGACAGAAGACGCTCCTCTATGCTCCGGACCAACTCTAGGCTCTGGTAGTAGTCAGTCGTACCGTTCGCCACTATAAGAATGCCAATGTCTGGAACTAGACCATGGCAAAACCTACGCGTCATCTCCTCAGGGTCTGCAACTAGACTAGGAGCGAAACGGCTCAAACGACTAAACTCCGCTGCATACTCGTCAACAGAACGGTTTTCCTGCTGGATGTTCTGGAATCGTAGCCCTATGGCTGTCCTAGCGGTGGTCGAGAAGAATTTCTTCTTGAACTGGGTCTTGAACTGATCCCAAGTGGCCCTCCCTCTAGCGAATAGCGGCTCATTTCGGAACCAAACTCCTGCCAAGTCTATCAGCAAAAATCCCGCTACCTCGACTTGGAGGTCATTCGGCAACCTAGCTTCAAGGAGCTTCCTCTCTACTGAGTCTAGCTAGTCATCTGCTAAAACTATGCCCTCAGTCCCTAAGAACTCCTTGGAATTCAGACCCATAAAGTCCTTGATTGTCCCTGCTCTATGCCATGGCTCTACAGGTGGTGGGACCATGATACGTTCCTCAGAACGCTCCATGCTCTGGCGGAGTAGGGTGGTCTGCTCCTGATGGGTCGTTAGGAACCCCTGGATCAGAGTGAGAAGTTGGTTCCCGTCGAGTGTGACGGAAGCCTGGGTAGGTATAGTAATAGGTGGTGGTAGGAGTATCGGGTCCTGCTGGGACTGTGATGTGGAAGGTGGTGGAGGCATTTGGGTTTGTGGATTTGTGGAGTGGGGGAATATGATAGGTGGAGGTGGAGGTGCATCGGTCAACTGGTCAACCGACTGGATAGGGAGTGTGCCATTCTCAGGTGTGACATACTGGGATGAGCTGGTGAGCACCATCTAAATAAAACAAAAAGGACTTATAAGGACTCTTTAAAGTAAACAATCATAAACAAGAAAATCTAATTATAATAGCAAGCATGTGATGTGATGTATTTTCTATGTTGTAATCCTAGTAATTCTCTAGATGTTCTAAGCGTCATTCCTAATGTTGTCTAATTACCTTAAGTTCCTAATTGCAGGCAAGCTTGGTACAATAATGTAACCAAATAATTTAGTCAAGACCTGCATGGACCACCACTAAAAATATGTCACGATCCGCTACCCGAATTGTTGGGCCGGGTCGAGTCATGTCCAGCCTACGCTTGAGATAAATCGTAGTAAGCTGTTCTAAAGATAACAAGGTAAGATTAAAATGTGCTAACAGTTCTAGAAGTAATAAAGAGTCATAAATGCTCCAAACACAAAAGTCATCTCATATAATAGTAAGTCC
>JANAVB010025196.1:66844830-67184830 GCA_029216955.1 Iris pallida | reverse complement strand
CTTTATGTTGATTTTTGGGCCACATAGCAAATCCTATTCTTTTCCATGGACAATTTTGAGCCGCATGGAACCATCATATTTGCTTCCTGATATGAGGCTAGTAAAATACTGCTCTCGATCGTTGCAGGAAGACTTTTGGGACTATCATGTCCATTTTTTGCTGGGGGCTGGGCACGAGCAGTTCTGTACAACTTTCCATCAGAGGCCCGTATAACAGATAGCGGGACTCTCTGATGGTCAGTAGTTTGGACAGTTGACTTGGCTTGTTAAGCCCGCACTGCCCTAGACTTCTTGGACTTAGCACCCGAAGGTGCGTAGTAGGAAGAGTCCAAGTTGGAAGGAGGGAAGGGAAGTCGGTACCCTTTTCAAAGGAGGCAAGGGGGCTCTGTTTATAAAATAGAGTGAGCCCTTTCTTCTTCTCCTTTTCGATATGGGACTAAAAGCAATATTTTTCATGCCTCTACAAGACCCCCTTCAAAGTTTTCAAATTAAAAATTTGGAATACTTTGAATAAGAAGCATGGAAAGTAGAGTTGTTTTGGTGTGGCAATCCTATCAGAGGTAGCATGGACGTGATAGGTTTGGGTACTTTCGCTGGAGATTTTATGTAGACTTATCATCCTCGGCGTACCTTGGTTTTAGGTACGGATAATAAGATGAGAGAGGGAACCATCATATTTACTCAGAGGTGATAGAAACATAGTAAATATGGGATTGATGGTAACGAGGACGTGGTGGGAGTGGACTCAGATGAGGATACATAGAAAAACTCAGAGGTAATATGGACGTAGAAGTTCTACGTAATGGGTAATGACTGCCACGGAATAACTGGGTTCCAGAAGCATGTGATTATAAAAAAGGGGTGCATGTACTAGAGGACCTAATACAGCATTTGCGGTCAACAGAGGATATTTGTGGACCTATTATCCTTTTTGTGTACTGGCGGTACAAGTACGGATAATAAGTGGAGAGAAAACTAACATATTTACTCAGAGGTAATGAGGACGTGGTAAATATGGGTCTAAAGTAGAGCTTTCCTACTCAGAGGTAATGAGAACGTGGTAGGAGTGGACTCAAATGAGGATACATAGAACAACTCAGAGGTGCTATCAATGTGGAAGTTCTATGTATTGGGTGGTTTGTTTGTGATGGATGGAAAAAATAACTCAGAGGTAATATGGACGTGGTTGTTTTTCTCGTCGGGGAATTTTGTGGACCTATTGCCCTTTTGTGCATCTGAAAATGCGAGCAAATAGATTTGAATGATATTTTGTGGACCTACTACTCTTTGGTACACTGATGGTGCGAGTAATAGATTGGGATAACTTTTGTGGACTTATTACCCTTTTTGTGTACTGGCGATGCGAGTACGGATAATAAGTGGAGAGGAAACCAACATATTTACTCAGAGGTAATGAGGATGTAGTAAATATGGGTCTAAAGTAGAGCCTTCCTACTCAGAGGTAATGACGACGTGGTAGGAATGGGCCGAATGAGGATACACAGAACAACACAGAGGTGCTCTCAACGTGAAAGTTCTATGTATTGGGTGGTTTGTTTGGGATGGACGAGTAAACAACTCAGAGGTAATATGGACGTGGTTGTTTTTTCTGTTGGGGAATTTTTTGGACCTATTACCCTTTTTGTGGACTGGTAGTGTGAGTAATAGATTTGAATAATATTTTGTGGATCTACTACCCATCTGCGCACTGGTGGTACGGACAATAGATTTTGAGGCAAATTCTTGGCGGTAGAAAAGCTATGACCAGGGGGTACATAGATATGACAAAGAGAATTCATTCGGAGTAATCAGAGAGTAAGTTCAGTGGTACCTGAGGGTACGTAACTCAACAATCTGGGAGATTTAAAATCGGAGTGTAAGTTCAGCGATACCTGCGGGTATATGACTCACAATCCGAGAGATAGTTGGAAGGTGTCGTTTAGACATAGTACTTCTTGAGGAACTTGTCGTTGTTGTTGGTATTAGGGCGTTTGTCCTTATCCTCTCCATCTAAGATATGTATCCCCAGTTGGCGAGCCTTCTTCAATTTTGCTTCTGCGCTAGTGGCGCCGATGATGAAGGCCTTCTAGTCTTTAAATTGATCTTTGCCCATCCAGAGGCTGATTGTGGGGAGCAGCCTCTTTTGGCAGATCTCAATTAAAGAAGAGTCCGGGTTACCGGAGGTCAATTTCATCGCGGTTTGACGAAACCGTTCAATGTAGTTCCTCGTCAGCTTTTTTTTCCTTTGAACAACATCCATGAGGGTTGACATTGTCACATCTTGTCCCACCTCATAGAACCCCTCTAAGAATATATTTTTGAAGCCGACGAAGGAATGGATGCAGTTATCCGGCAGGTTGCAATACCAATCGAATGCAACCCCTTCGAATGCCCCGATGAACAACCGCGTGAGGATGGCATCGTCATGCGACAGATGGTCGGTTGTGACTTCAAAGTAGGTGATGTACCGGCTTGCAGATGTCTTCCTATCATATGGATTAATGTTGAATGGTTTATATCTTGGAGGGAAAGGGACATCTCTCCATGCAGCGGGATACGACTGTCGTATCCTGAGGTCCTGAGAGGTCTCTCGGGCGTGAAATACTGCCCGGAGCTCCTGGACCTCTCTTTTTGCCTTCCTGGCCTCGTCTGCAGCAGTGGGAGCTGACATTTCGGGTGGATTGTCGCCCGGGGTTGGTGCGATTGTGTTTGAGTCTGCATTGACGGCGGGACCCAAGATTGTTTGGCCAGGTGTCCTTCCTTGGAGAGCCGGTAGGGCCGTCTTGATCTCATCCACCGACTTGACCAAGGTATGAAGTATGGCCTCAAGAGTGTCAAGGCATTATCGATCACTGGGACCGTCTTGGTCATTCTCAGTCATGAATACTGTTCTCACATGGGGAGCAGTGGAATGGACTGTAGAAGACGTGCTCTCCGAATCATACCCTCGAATAGAGAAGTCGTCGGGATATGTAGAAATGTTCTCCTCTTGTTCCGACTCAGAGGAAGTGCTACCCCCTGCATAGGAGGTTGCCTCATCTTGGCACTTGTGGACGTCTTCAGGGACGTCAGAGTTTGCTGCATCTGTTGGGGGGATTGTTTCCCCTGGTTCTTCTTCTTGGAACACCGGATTGTTGTGGATGTTCCGAGGAGTGCTACCCCCAGCTTCAACTACCCCCAGGGATGATGATGACGAACCTCCGAGTGTTGAAGATTTCGTCTTTTAGCGGGTGCCTTGATAAACTCCTCCTGTGATGGCTGTGGACAAACGCTTAGATGAGAGTTTCTTGGCCACACTGGTTGAGATTGTCGGGGTGGAGGTATTTATTTTCTTTCCTTCCTTTTTGGTAGGGACCTTCCGGGCAGAATTACAAGAGACGAAAGGAAGTGCCTCGTCTCCCGAGCTTCGTTCTAGGACCGGTCCTGGCTGCTGCAGTCGTTGGAAGACGGACTGCCGGTCCTCTTGTAATGCTGTCTTATTGCAGATGTAGTTGACAATGACTTGAGTGCAGTGATGTCCATGGAAGGACTCTCTGCATACCAAGGTTTTCTCTCTTTCCTTGTGCTTATGAAGGATCACATCACGCAAGTCAAGTGCATCTCAAGCAACCTTTACACTCGTTTTGTGGGCCCGGGAGTCCCGAGCACACAAGTGCGTTGGTATCATGTTTGCTCCCTGATGCGGGGCTAGTAAAAGTACTTATCCTTGATCATTGTTGGGAGACTCTTGAGAACCACTTTGTCCGTCGTCCGCCGGGGGCTGGACATGGGTGGTTTTGTACAACTTTCTATCAGAGGCTCGCATAACAGTTAGTGGGACTCCCTGATGGTCAGAAGTTAGGACAGCTGACTGAGCTCGACGAGCCCGTGCTGTCCTAGACTTCTTTGCTCTAGCACCCGAGGGCGCATAGTAGGAAGATTCCAAGCTGTGCCGCACAGAGTCTGGCACATCCTCATGGGAGCTTCTGAGGTCAGGACCGCATGAGAGGCGGTCGAAGACTGAACCCGAGCCGCATAGGGTGGATGGTCTGCGGTTGGGATTGGATACCACATAAGCTATCTCCCTGCGGCTGGGCTTGGCGGCCGCATAAGCATTCTACATGCGGCTGAGATTGGAGGCCGCATGAGCCTTCTGTATGCGGTTGGAATTTGTAGCCGCATGAGCTTTCTGCATGCAGCTGGCAGTTGTGGCCGTATGAGCTTTCTGCATACGGCTGACATTTGTGGCCGCATGCACTACAACAAAAAACCTTTTTAATGACGGCTAAAAAGCGTCATTAATGACAAACCATGACGCTTTTTTTCTTCAAAATAAGCGTTATAAAAATGGGTGTTATAAATGTTTTTTAAAAGCGTTATAAAAAAACGTCATGGATAGTTCCTATAAAAGCGTTATGAATAGTTAATATATAGTGCACAATTCAGGAAATTTTTAAAACGTTATGAATAGATAATATGTATAGGCTCAATGCACCACATTTATAACACTATATACTATTCTAATTAGCATATTTATAACGCTCTATACTGCACATTATATATTACATTCTAAAAACTTAACATTATATATCACCATCTTTATTACATTTCTCAAAATAGAGTACATATCAACATCTTCATTACATTCTCAAAATAGAATATCCAAATACATATATACATTTACAACTACCAAAATTATCTATATCAAAACTTGGCCACATCAAAACTGTCCATAGAACATGTAGCAAAATCCTGAAAAAGATAAAAACGAGGTTCAATATACTTTGTAATGTAATGTGAAAATTGCAAGAAATGAAGGACTTACACACATTTTACAAACTTTAAAAGGAGAAGAAGACTTGTCACAATTGCAAGTAATTATATCAGTTAGAAAATTTTACTCAAATTGATTATTATACAAGTACTGGGTCTTAGGCCAAACTTTTTCGATTCGTACTTGGCATAATGATGCTGCAAAAAGTAAACTTCATGCACTACAACAAAAATACCCTTTAATGACGGCTAAAAACCGTCATTAATTAAGAACCATGACGCTTTTTTTTCTTAATCCAAGCGTTATGAAATCGGGTGTTATAAACGTTTTTCAAAGCATTATAGATAAATCTTCCGAAAACGTTATTAATAGACTCAATTTTTACTACGTTTTATTTTCAAAGCGTTATGGATAGTTTTGTAAAACCATTATGAATATGTAATATGGTTGGAAGTCAGGATATTTTGAAAGCGTTATGATTGGTCATTTGTATCACATTTATAACGCTCTATACCACATGTTATACATTCCAAACACTGCTCAATTCAATTCGAAAACAACCACTTTGAACCAAATGCACAACAAAATATTAAAATGTAACATTAATCTCCATTTTATTGTCTCAAAATTGGGTACATTCCATTGTCTCAAAATAGAGTACACTTTAGCTATCATTCTACATTTCTCAGGTCATATATATACATCTTCTCAAAAATATATAGAGTATCCAATATACCTAGTACACTTTACATCAAAACTATCCATATGAAAACATCCCACACTACGAGAAAATTGATCATTTACGGCACGAAACGCACCGTAAATGATCTTTCACGGCGTACATTTTTGTGCCGTAAAAGGCCATGCCGTAAATGATCCTATTATTTACGGCACGCATTTGAACGTTGTAAATAACCCTCTTTCTATTATTTACAGCACTCATTCGAACGCTATAAATGACCATTTACAACACGCATTTGCATGCTGTAAATAACCATCTCTATCTTTTTTACAATGTGTATTCGCGCTGCAAATGACCTTCTTCATTTTTTTACAACGCGCATATGAACGCTGTAAATGACCATGTCTATTTTTTTTACAACGTACATTCGAACGCTGTAAATGACCAATAAAATAATTAATTATAAAAAAGATTCCTCACATTTTCCAATAGATATTATAAACTAAAATATAGCAAAACAAAGGCAAGCAAGAACAATACAACTACACCGTGTCAAACAACTTTCATATCCAATGTTTAAAATTCTTATAGAACAACACTCTTGAAATCGGACTGATTGAGGATTCATTAACAACAATATCTAATTCCTTCATCATATACAACAATATATAGTTCTAGTATGGTACAAACTGTTTGGATACAACTACAAGGTTTGGATATCTAATTCCTTCATCATATACAACAATATCTAATTCCTTCATCATATACAAGAAAGTTCTTAAGCGGCAACCTTTTCCTGTGGCAACCTTTTCCTCGTCAGCCGCTTCAAAAGTCTCTCCAGGAACAAGTTCAGGGACATCCTCATCATCCTCTTCTTGAATCATGGCAGGAACACCAGATCCTGCTTCGCAAGCCTCCTATAGATCATAATTAACCAAAGGCTCATTAAATTATAAAAAAGAAATAATATATCAATAGAGTAACAAATATTCTGATAGGGAGACATCTATAGGTCAAGTTAGACAAATATTCTGACAGTTCCTCCTCCCCACTTGTTCTCTCTTGTTCACCATCTTCCTTCTTTCAGTCAAAAAGGTCCCTTCTCCCTCCATGTTTCTTTGTGTCTATCCTTGCCTAATTTTAAATTATCACACTCTCATGCAAAATATTCCAACTTAAAACACAAAACAAGGAGCTATCATGTGCAGAGTTTGTATAGAAAAGTGGTGCCCTGCACATAAAAAAAATACATCACAGTCCCTTGATATGCTAGCTTACTTGAATTGTTTACTTGCACCTGCATTGATGATGATGATGATGATGATCTTTGGCATATGCTACAAAGAGTTCTGTTATTTAATATGAGCCTTATTAGTTGTGCTCCTCTTCTTCCAGATGAGGATTTAAAACTTGTAAGGGTCTGGAGAATTCAAATTTCTGGTTGTTGCCCACACGACAGATTAAGTAGGTGGTCCTTGAGCCTTATTTGCATGGAAATTGTAGGGCTATTTGTTGACATATATATTATTTGCACTTTTGATTTTGGTGCACACATAGATTTGGCTATTGGCAGTTGCTGAGATGTATGCTATAAAAAATTTTGAGATTTTTGCCCAGATAGATACCTACTTACTGTTCCGAAAATGTTTCGTTTACTACATATGAACTATCAATTTTGTTCAAAAATAGAGAATTGAAAATATATATGGAAAGGAAAATATTAGGAGATTTTCTTTGCAATTTCTCAATCTTAAAACCTGAAAGTTAATTCATAGAAAAAGCTGCACCCTATAGTGAAATATCTGGACTGAGATCTCCTAATTTCCAGTTCTCTTAACATGAAGAACACATAAGATAATGTAATCGCCTATATGATATAATGGTATTAGGGATTCAAATCCAAAATCTATAGAATTTTTTTTCTTCATATTCTTAGTGGAGTGCATTTACAAATGATTCTTGGGTGTTTGCAAGTATATTGGTGTCATACATGTGAAATAAAATTAAATAGTAAGATATGTGACAATACTTCGGAATTCCAAAATTTGGATTCCAATAGCAGTGAGTGAAAATACACATTCTTTGAGGGAAAACATAAAACCAGTCATTTCTAGCTTTCTTTTATATTGTGTGCAGATATTGTAATTTTTTTTTTACTGTGATAGAAAAATAGCATATGGAGCAATGATGGAGGCAAAGGTAGTGAAGGGTAGGCGTAGTCAATTGTTCCACCTAAAAAATTCTTCCTTTGAACATTGCTCCCGTCAAATTTAATTTTGCTACCACTAATTACAAGCTTAATTACCGAAAGATATCTAACTATTAAATCTTTAGATACAAAAATATTAACTTCGTAATTTGTGACATCCAAACCATAGTTTCAGTATCAGCCGATATCGATCCGATCCGATATCTATTCGATTTAGCATGCCCCGGTTTAGGGATGCACGGAATAACCATAGTTTTAGTACTCTAAATGTTCAGTTACAAACCTCTATTCCCGAATCTCCATTGCAAGTCCTATCCAAATGGAGTTCCTATTACACAGACATTCATTTGGTGTTTCGAATTCATTCTGAGTTTCGAACCAAATGGAGTTCCTTTTACACACGCATTCACCTTCTAGTGCATGTAACTAAGTTAAGATCGTGCAAGACTAGAAAGATAAATACACAAACACCAACAAATAGACATGTAAATTTCCTGGATAAGCAGACTCTATTACCTGCCTTCTCCAGAGGATCTTTCTTCATCAAAGGGAATGTTGATTCAGTTATAGAGAGTACGACTACGCGAAAAATCTACAACTATACAAAGACTTGGCACAAGCATGTAATAAAAGTAGGAGCAACTTGTTTCTAACATGTGAAAAATTGAAAACTATACAAGACTTGACACAAAAACTCCAAAATGCACCAGAACACACCAAATTTGGTCTGTGTCCATGTCAATGTACCATATTGCATCGTGTTGTGTTCACGCCTGTGCGACACAGTTAAACCTTTTACTCCTGATTTTGGTAATGATAAAGATTTCTTATTTAGTAAGAAAATTTCACAATAGTTAATAAAATTTACATGGAAACACCAAGCAGCAACATTATTGTATTTTAGTAAAGCCAATTTAATCGACACGGCTAAACTATGTAAGTTCGACTCCTAATGATGGTTCATGAAATGAACCAAAAAAAGAAGAAAAATAAAAGAACTGACCTTGGTGGTTTAGACCTTGTTGCCATTATTGTTGATGTAGAACTGGAGATACATTCTCTCGACCACTTCCACGAAATAAAATATCTTGAAGGCACAAACATTTACAGAACGAGTATAGATTAGTAAACCAAAAATACCTAATTTTAGGTTAAGATGCATCCTCTTACTGATGATAATATAATACATCAAACAACATGTTGCATCTTCAACCTGAATGATGCGCCGAGAAGCTAGTCAGTCATTACCCCAAACACATCTCGTACACCTTCCTTAATTATAGAGAATTTCAAGTAACAATCAAACTTGTATGGAGTGAATTTATCAAAGTAGTTATACTGTGAGGGTTCACGAGGAAGGTGTACGAGATTAAATTTCTTCGACATAATCATCAAATAATTTTGGTCGAAAACTATATAGTTTTAAGTCTAAAAATAAAGAAAATTTGATTTCTAAAACAAAATTATTTAAGCTCTATTTTCAGAGTCAACTCTTATCCAATGAGTTGCACTATAAAAGTATCCGTTAAGTACCCAAATTTACAATGAAAATTAAATAAATAAAAATTTTAGCACATATGCAGTACTCATACCCATGAGTATCCAAAGAGTATAAGTACCCTGTTCAAGTTTGCGTTCATAAATGGAATACCCGTGTTCCATAGCCAATAGCACTTTTATGAATGATAATTGAGTGCTATAGGTGCTTCTGATTTTTTCCTTTGTGGTTGTGAATTGTCTTTTAATAGATTGCCAAGTTATACAGAGATTAAAGAATTAGTGTCAGGAAATAACTACACTTAACAATTTAAAACAAAACAAGGAATGTACACAGCTAAGAACAAACTTACCTTCAGCAGAAACATCACTAATGTTATGCATGGATTTGTCCAACAACAAACGCAACAAACGCAAAAAGAATTCAGCATCTGAGTGAAGCCTTGAAGCATTCCTTCTAGGAACCTGACATAGTAAAGCAGTCACTCCGGTTTTTCTGACTTGAGTTGGATTTTTAGTAACTTCCAATAATACTTTTCTAACACCTGTAATATCATCACAATTGTAGGTTAGTGGCCATACAAAACCAAATATATTTTGCTAAGTATCAGTTAGAAGTCATAAACTCTGAACACAAAGAAATACAGCCCTCAAAGCCACTAAACAACAAAACAAACATTAACAAAACACTTGCAGAAAGAAATCTTGTAAGAAAGCATAGTGGCAAGGACAGATAAGTCAATGAATCAAAGAACAAGATAAATTTCCTCACTACAGAAATATCTGTTGGAGGGTGACGAAAAACTCTTCGAAATGATAGAAGCATTTGATGAAGCAAGTTAAGTTTGAATTTGAATTTGAATTTGGCTATTTGATGAAGACATACAAGATAAAGTCAATCCCTTTATAATTCAAAGTTAAAAAGCAGAGCTTGAAACATCTAGATAAGCTCAAATCAAGTGCAAGATGATCTCAAGCTGCCAAAAAGCTAATAACGAAAGCTTTAAACAAGTAGATCAGCGTAACCAATTTACAGTCAACATAGTGCAAATTAAGAAATAAAAAATGTTCTTTTCTACCTTTCCTAAGTTGCTCCTTTGGTGACTTCCTCAAATATGAAACAGTCTCAGCCGTGAACTCTTGGACATAATCCTTGGAGAAAAAATCTCAAATGGGTAGTAATCCTACATTATGAAAGTAGGCACAAAATATTAATTACTGCAACCATCAAGAAATTAAACTTTCACCAAGGTAGAAAAATATATTTAGATATCTGATATGTGCATGCTTGTCGACATGGATGCATTGATGCATGAACACACATGGTTAACAAATAAGGAAGCTCTACTTTGCTTGTTTACCACCAAACTAATTGTTAATATATTATAAACATTATATTCTACTGGATTTTCAAAATTTTAGGAATATTATAGAATTACCTCTAAGGAGCCTCGCGACCGAGCCGGGAGGGGCCGAGGGCACGGCATGGAGGGTCTTGGCCGCTGCCGCCGCTGGAGGCGAGGGCATAGAAGCGGCAGACTCGAGGTGGACCGGGGGCACGGCGTGGTGGAGGAGGGCCATAAGGGCGACGTCGACGGATGGGTTGGGGATGGGGTTAGGATTTGGTGGAGGAAGGGCGTGGGACTAGTGGAGGAAGCGGTGCTGATGGAAGGGAGGGGTGGGGTGTGGTAGGAGTAGGAGGGAAACTAAATTTTGGGGGAGAGTTGTAAAAAAATAGGGTTAGGGTTTTGGGGGTGTCTACGACAATTTTTTCTATGAACATTCTACAAATCGATCAGGCCATGTGATCGCCAATTTGGACAACCCAAACTGATAACACATCATAATAAACAGAAATGGATCCATGGAGACTAGAATAAATACTTAAAATATTTGAAGCACAGAGCCCTCTACATGAGTACTTTCTTTCTTCTTTCAATACAAAAAAACGGATTTTTTCATCCAACGTAATATATTTTAATGATATTGCGTGTAGGGGGACAAGTTTGAAAATTTTCAATTGGAGGGATAACCCTCCAACTGAGTTGGAGGGCTGGATGGGAGCCCTCCAACCAGCCCTCCAACTCAGTTGGCGGGTTGGGGAGGCATGTGTGAACGTATGCGATCATGGCAGGTAATATTTGTTAGTCCCGGGGCTTGATCAAAGATGGTAGACTCGATGTCGAGATCAGAGGTTCAACAAACGTTCACCTTCTGATTATTCTTGAGATCCAGGAGGAACACTATAATATAAGACTGATTACAAAAGCAACAATAATCAGAAAGAAAATCTCACGTTCTTTCTCGTAATCGCAGTTGCTGACGGACAGAACTGAGTTTAGAAAATAAATCTCACGTTCTTTCTTGCAATTGCAGTTGCAGACGGACAGAACTGAGTTACAACTCAGATGAAGGAGAAGAAAGAAGAAAAAAGAAGAGGAAAGGTTCTTGCTGGGGTGATTAAGATCACCGTTGCTCAAAGCAAGATTCGCCCCAACACGATCTGCTCCCAGGAACCAGCAAGTTCATAAAGAACTTCTGGAACGCTCGTAAGTCAATATTTGAGACTTGAACGGGCTTCCTGGACTTTACAGACTCCCTTAACTCTCTTATTGGTGCATCTTTCAAAGGAGGCCAAGGGGCTCTATTTATAGAGTGGAGTTGAGACTTCACCTCCTCTCATATCCGATGTGGGACTAAAATACCAATACTCAAAAATAGAGTTTGATATTTTAGATCATCCCACAATCAGCATAGAAGTGTGCCAATCCACGCCTACCCTCCGAACACTCCCGTGCATGCACGAGACATCCTGGAGTCCGTGTCTGAGTCCGAGTCCTCACAACAAAAATCAACTTGCATCCTTGTTGGATTTAATCCTTTTTTCTTCTAGGAAAATACTCCCACATGGCACAAACTTGTGCCCCACTACACCTCATGTGCACACCTCAACACAAGCAATGCATTATATTGAGATACTCACCATTTGGTGTAGCCGATGTGGGACTATCTTTTCTAGTCCAAAGGCAAAAAACACCAACAATCCCCCACATATCTCAATATATGGGTTGAGCGTTCCCCACAGTGACTGCCCATCATGCATTAGGAGAGATGTCGCTACGACTTGAATCTTCCCGCATAGGTTAAATAATAGCATGATACAAGAATGGACTAAGCCTTGAATTCTGTACCATAACTGCAATTCTTCTTACTCACATAATGACATCAACTGTGCTTCTGGCTGCACATTGAAGGCCTTGTGCCAGCCTGGTTTCAGTGTATAATTTTTGGGCGTCTATAAGTTTACCCTCAAGAGACAGCCTGATATCTCTCTCCATACACTATAGGTGAGTTCTTTATAAAGAGTCATGGCATGAAGCATTGCACTTCTTTGCGGTGCTACGCCGCTATGACATGGCTTAAAGCCGAGGCTTTATCCCACCTGGGTACCTCATCGTAGTGTCATACTACTGTAGCATGAGGTCACAAGCCCCTTTGTAGTGCTAAACTACCCAGCATGAAGCCTTGCGCTTCCGTACGGTGTTACGCCGCTATGACATGGCTTGCAAAACCGAGGCTTTACCCTACCTGGTACCTCTTCGTGGTGTCATGCCACTGTAACATGAGGACATCGTCCTCTTTGTACTGCTGTCTACCTCTCTTTATTACGATTATCATACAGCATTAGGCTACCTGCCTATTTACGGTACTACTCCGCTGTGACTTGGCTTGCAAAGCCGAGGCATTACCCCTACTTGGGAACCTCATGGTGAAGTCACCTCACTGTAGCATGGAGTTACACTCCTTATAGTGCTGCACTACCGTGCTTCCTGTAAAGCACTCCAGGCATTCACTCTGCCTGAGAACTCATTAAGGCATTTAAGCCAACCTTCCTATAGGATCCAGTTTTTCGCAGAAAACAACAGTAGATAACAGTGGTTGTAGGTCCGTAACCTCTCCATGTCACAGAGGACAAGTACCCACCGTTCCTGATATTCTTCTGGTTAATAGTCCTCCCTTGAACCAAAAGCTAGATGCCTAGTAGATTTCTCTTTGAACTAATAGCATAAAACTTTATGGTAGGATTGTAATAACACAATATCAGAATACCTTCAAGCCCATTTTACAAGCTGTGTCATCGACCAGCTGGCGCTTGAGGCCCTTGGTGAACGGATCCGCCAGGTTCTCCTGACTCCGAACATCAATCACTGCAATAATACCCCTCTTGATAAGATCGTGTATTGTCCTGTGCTTTAACCGCATAGTCCTCTTCTTCCCGTTGAAGAGGTCATTTAATGCCACCGCCGCAGTCGCCTGGTTGTCGCAGTATATCGGTATCCCCGGTATTTGCACCCCAACCACTGGAAGATTATACATGAGCTCCCGAAGCCATTCTGCTTTCTCCGCTGCGGTATCAAGTACAAAGAACTCAGATTTCATGGATGATCACGAGAGCATAGTCAGTTTCTTCGATTTCTACGATATAGCAGCTCCATCCATTATGAAAATATATACACCTGTGGACCTCTCGCTCTCCACTTCTGAGCATCAGCTGACATCACTGAAGCCTTCCACTACCGGCGGATCTCTGCTGTAGTGCAGTACATATGTCTGAGTCTTCTTGAGATATCTCATAACCTGTTTCACAGCTTTCCAGTGCTCAATGCCTGGGTTGCTCGTGAAACGACTCAGCATTCTCACAGCAAAAGCTATGTCAGGCCTTGTGGCAGTAGTAGCATACATCAACTCCCGATTGCGCTTGCATACTCCAGCTGCCTGACGCTTTTCCTTGAATTAGGCTTCAGTTTCAGATCACACTTGTACGGCGTATCGATCCCTGGAAGATCCTGATACCCGTAACGAGCGATCATCTTCTCAACATAATGAGACTGTGACAGCGCTAGTCCAGTGTCTGTCCGGATGATCTTGAGTCCCAAGATAACACCAGCATCTTCCAAGTCCTTCATACTGAACTTCGTCGAAAGAAACTTTCTTTGTCTCTGTGACACAGCTTATATCCGTACCTAGGATTAGCATGTCGTCCACGTATAGACAAACGATGACTCCTCTTTCGTCAGCAAACTTCGAATAGACACACTTGTCTGTTTTACTGACCCTGTAGCCATTTGACCTTATGACTTTGTCAAACTTCTCATGCCACATTTTGGGAGCCATGCTTTAAATCGTACAGAGATTTTATCAACTTGCAGACTTTGTCTTCAAGACCTTTAACGACAAACCCTTCTGGTTGTTGCATATAGATCTCTTTGGTCAGCTCGCCATTCAGGAATGCCAGTTTTCACATCCATCTGATGTATCACCATCTTATGTATCGCTGCGAGAGCAATCAAGATTCTGATGGTGGTCATCCGGGCTACTGGAGCATACATGTCAAAGTAGTCGATCCCCTGCTTCTGAGAAAACCCCTTGGCCACTAACCTGGCCTTGAACTTGTCAATAGTTCCATCTGCTTTCATCTTCTTCTTGAAGATCCATTTGCATCCGATGGGTTTCGCTCCTTCAGGAAGATCAACCAACACTCAAGTGTTATTTGAGGTGATGGAATCAATTTCATTGTCAATCACCTCCTTCCAGAAAACATCATCTCTGGTCTTTATCGTCTCATCATAGGTAAGCGGATCTGCTTCCACATGATAGGTGATGAAGTCATCTCCGAAGTTCTTCGGCCTCCTCGCTCGCTTCGACGACGGCTCAGCGAGTTCTGGTTCAACCGTTGTTTCAACAACATCTTCTTGGACTACTTCTTTATTGAAAACTTTAGTTTCTTGCTGCACCCTTATTATTCTCCGGTTTATCCGTAAGAACAATATTCTTGTGCCTTACAAATTGTCTTCACGAGATTCGATGATATGATTTAACTCAATATCAAAAAATCTCCGAGCATGACACTTCTCGGTATACCCCAAGAAGATCATCTTCGTAGTCCTAGTCCCCAGCTTCTGAATCTTTAGATCTGGGAGCTTCACATAAGCCAGAGACCCCCACACTCGAATGACATTCAAGTTAGGTCTGACTTTGAACCAGTGTTCATGAGGAGTTACGTCCGAAGTTGCATACGGCACTCTATTTAGAATAAAAGTGGTCGTCCATGCAGCTTCTCCCCATTAGCATTTAGGAAGACCCATAGTTAGCAGTATTGAGTTCATCATTTCTGTCAACGTTTTGTTCTTCCTCTCCGCTATTCCGTTAGATTGAGGAGAATACGGAGTAGTAGTCTCATTGATGATTCCATATTCTTTGCAGAACGATGCAAATTCATGAGACCTCTACTCTACATCTCGATTACTTTTGAGTAGTTGTAGATCGGTTTAACGTTCAGCTTCAGCCCTGAAGTCTCTGAACTACTCGAATGCTGCATCCTTCTAGTTGAGAAGTCATACGAACGTGCACTTCGAGAAGCACTTCGAACCGGCCTCTATGGAGAATTGATAAAAGTCACAGATATCTGAGTGTACTAACTCCAGATGATCAGTACTTTAGTTCAATCGTCTGACAGCTTCCCAACAGTCTTGTATCTGTACAGACCTTAAACTCCTCTACCTCCTTACCCCCACATTCCGAAGATAAGGTCCCGGTAGGACAGCTTGAGTCTACTTCTGTCATAAAACAACTCTCAGTCCACTTAACCATCAGTAGAAGTTCGAACATTCTTTCAGCACCGAACATCTTTTCGAAGCATGTTCCTCGCCAAGAAATTACCATCTGGCTAGTACGAACGTCCATCTTTCAAGTCTGTATAAGATAACAGACTTTCTGAGATCAGATCGCCGAAAAATCTCTGGTACGTGTAACACGCATTCCAGTATCCTTGTCGGTGGTTAATAACCACTGTCTCGATCTTCAGAACTTCTGCTAGATATATGTTCGCCATCGAGACCTTCGTCATAACATGACTCGTCCTTGGTGAACAGCTAGCTCTTTTGAGAGCACACGTGGTCAGATGTACTAGTGTCAGACCACTAGTTAGCTACCATGCTAGATAACTCAACTTGTGCAACAATAGCAACCAAGTTAAGTAATCAAAATAACCAAGTTTAGCTATACCTGCTACTTTGGTTTGGGCTTGGATTTGCATTCACTCATGTAGTGGCCATTCTTGTCACAGTTGAAGCAAGTCACGTGGGACTTGGACTTCTGTTGCTTGAACGAAGGACCGTTTACTTTTAGATTAGTGGAGTCCTTCTTCTTGTGATGAGAAGCCACATGCTTCCCCTTGAACTCTCTTGTCTGCACCAAGTTGGCCTTAGCCAGTTTTTTGGACAGAGAGTCCATCTTCTGTTGAGATCGCATTTCGTCCTCAACGTGGATCTCTTGTAGAAGATCTTCCAAGCTAATGTCCAGCTTCCTCCGATACATTCTAGCATAGAAGTTGCTCCAACCAGCAGGAAGTTTTGAGACTATCCTTCCAACGACAAACTTGTCGACGAGGGGCATCTTCTCGTCATCTAACTTCTGGAGCAACTTCAGGAATTCCTTCACTTGAGGTAGCATCGTCATCTCATCTTCGAAGAGCCACTTGTGGTACTTCTCGACGATGAAGATTTTGGACCTGTTCTCATCATCTTCATATAGCTTACCCAAAGAATCCCAGATCTCTTTGGCCTTCACCTTCTTGGAATATGACTTTGCCAGAGAGTCTTCCATAGAATTGAGAATCAGCAGTTTACATATGTTATTTTCTCTCTTTCATTTGCTCTGCTTGACGAGTGCAGCAGCAATAGCATCGGCAGTTCCTTCTTCTGGAATTGTCGGTTCATCCTCAATCAACACATGATCTACGTCCACGAGTTGAAGATTAAGGGTGACCTTCCTCTTCCAGATTTGGAAATGTTCTCCATCGAATTTCTCCAACTTGTTAAAGCTGGTATCGATGAGAGAAGCACGAGAGTTCTCCATCTACACAATTCTTGCTTTGAGATTGTTAGTCCCGGGGCTTGATCAAAGATGGTAGACTCGATGTCGAGATCAGAGGTTCAACAAACGTTCACCTTCTGATTATTCTCGAGATCCAGGAGGAACACTATAATATAAGATTGATTACAAAAGCAACAATAATCAGAAAGAAAATCTCACGTTCTTCCTCGCAATCGCAGTTGTTGACGGACATAACTGAGTTTAGAAAATAAATCTCACGTTCTTCCTTGCAATCGTAGTTGCAGACGGATAGAACTGAGTTACAACTCAGATGAAGGAGAGGAAAGAAGAAAGAAGAAGAGAAAAGGTTCTTGCTGGGGTGATTAAGATCACCGTTGCTCAAAGCAAGATTCGCCCCGACACGATCTGCTCCCAGGAACCAGCAAGTTCACGAAGAACTTCTGGAACGCTCGTAAGTCAATATTTGAGACTTGAACGGGCTTCCTGGACTTTACAGACTCCCTTAACTCTCTTCTTGGTGCATCTTTTAAAGGAGGCCAAGGGGCTCTATTTATATAGTGGAGTTGAGACTTCACCTCCTCTCCTATTCGATGTGGGACTAAAATACCAATACTCAAAAATAGAGTTTGATATTTTAGATCATCCCACAATCAGCATAGAAGTGTGCCAATCCACGTCTACCCCCCGAACACTCCCGTACATGCACGAGACATCATGGAGTCCGTGTCCGAGTCCGAGTCCGCACAACAAAAATCAACTTGCATCCTTGTTGGATTTAATCCTTTTTCCTTCTAGGAAAATACTCCCACATGGCACAAACTTGTGCCCCACTACACCTCATGTGCACACCTCAACACAAGCAATGCATTATATTGAGATACTCACCATTTGGTGTAGCCGATGTGGGACTATCTTTTCTAGTCCAAAGGCAAAAAACACCAACAATATTCACTCAAGGATTCACTTTCCATTCTAAATATTCATTTTTTTCTTCCATCTTTTGGTTTTTCCAAACAGAACAAAAATTGATATAATTGTAACTTTTTAAAGAAAAAAAAACAAATTGAACGAGACCAAATGTTAACATAACCAAAATTATATTGGCAGGTAACATATGTATTTTTGTTATGGGTTTATACTTCTCTAGTTGCAAATAATACATGTATTTATATCCTTATGAAGTATTTTTTTTGTTATGGGTTTATACTTCTCTAGCTGCAAATAATACATGTATTTATATCCTTATGAAGTACGAATGTATGCGATCTTGGCAGGTAATATTGAGCCTAGGATCAAGATTCCTAGTATGGGTATCAAGATCCCTTCCTATGAGTATCATATCTTGTATCGTTAAAATTTTCTTGTATTGTTAAAACAAATAATTATTAAAATTTAGAAATATATACTTTATATAGTTAGGCATAATGTTAAGTATTCCTTATATTTTTTCTTATTAATTTTGAAACTAAATGAAATAGTAGTCACCTTGCGAATTGGTTTCTCGTTAATACTAATTAATAATTAATTACTTATTACTTATTTCTTATATATTATTTTTTATAATTTTTTTAAATATTTAATTTATAGTTAATTAAGAATTAACTATTAGTTAAATAAAAATTACTCATTATTATAATTTTAAAAGTTAATTTTTTTTGTATAACTAATAGTTAGTTATTATTTTTATAAAAAAATTAACTAACAGTTAGTTATCGTAATTATAATTGAAATTAATATTTATTAACTAATAGTTTTATTATTTAATATTTTATAATAATCTCAATTAATAATTTATAACTTTAATAATTATAATTATAATCTTAATTAACAATTTATTAATCATAACTATAATCTTAAGTAATAATTTATTAATTAGTATCTAATTATAATCATAATTAATAATTTATTGGCCTTATTATAATCTTAATTAATAATTTATTAATTACTATTTTATTGTAATCTTAATTAATAATATTTTAATCACAAATAATTTATAATTTAGTAATTTAATAATTTAATAACTATATTATAATAATTTATTAGTCAACGTTATAGTCTTAACTAATAAATTTACGGTTCATCAATTAAATATGTAATTATAACCTTTATAAATCATAATTATAATATTTATTAATCATAACTATTATCATAATTATAATCATAATTTAATTATTAATCATAACTATAGTTTTAAATATAATAATTAATTAATAATTTATTTATTTATTTATTTTGTTAATTAATATATTATTATCATAATTATTAATCATAATTGTTAATCATATTTTAGTTTACAAAATCCTATGTTTGGTTGGAGTTGAATTTGAATTTGGATTTGAAAATTCATGATTTGGATTTGGATTTTCAAATCCAAATCCAAATGCAAATCCTTGTTACCAAACAAGCCCTTAGTTGGCGAGCTACTGAACGTTTTGAGGGAGGGACCCACTTGGAGCCGCCAACTCAGTTGGACAGTTGTAGCTCCCACCAACCCGCCAACTGAGTTGGAGGGCTCCCATCCAGCCCTCCAACTCAGTTGGAGGGTCATCCCCCCAATTGAAAATTTTTAAACGTATCCCCCTACACACAATATCATTAAATTATATTACTTTGGATGAAAAAATCTGGAAAAAAAATGAATGCCGTAGAATTTGTTAGAAGAAAAACTAAAAAAAATTAGATGAAAAATATTGGTGGAAAACTTTTTTTTTTTTATATATTTTCTTGAAATTTGTATTTGAGAGGGAAACTAAATTTTTTTATGGGAGGGGGGATTGTTAGGAGGGAAACTAATTTTTTTAATAAACAATTACAATAATTTACAACTCGCAAAAATGCATGTTGTAAATGAGTCTTCATTTACAACACACAAAAATGCATGCCGTAAATGAGTCTTCAATTATAACGCGCAAAAATGCATGCCATAAATGAGTCTTCAATTACAACACGCAAAAATGTATGCCGTAAATGAGTCTTCAATTGCAACGCACAAAAATACATGCCGTAAATGAGTCTTCAATTACAACGCACAAAAATGCATGTCGTAAATGAGTCTTCAATTACGGCGTGCATGTCAAACACGCCGTAAAAAAGGCAAAAAATAACTCTTTTACGGCACACATATTTGCACGCTGTAAAAGGGTATCATTTACAACGCGCAGCTACCGCGCGCCGTAAATTGCGCGCCGTAAATACTACATTTTCTTGTAGTGCCACACCATAACATACAACTTAGTCACATGAAGACCTGTGTCCACAGCACATGTACCCTGCAAAAGATAAAACAAGGTTTAATAAATGTGATATAATGATGTATATACATGTAACACATTAAGATCACAATTCAACATATGTTGTGGGAAACTGTTGTGTGGAGTTTCTGTCAGATTCATCTTGTGTATATATATGTATAACTATCAGAAAGATGTTGGCTAAGGCTTGAGGCTATTGCCTGCAGGTAGGGCAAGTGGCAGCAGGCCAGGCCAAAGCAGTAGGCTACATTAGCAGCAGCAGGGGACTCATTCCCCCCTTCCAGCTTGATCTGCTATAGGCAAGTGGCAGCAGATGTTGGCTAAGGCCATTGATGCAGCAGATGTTGGGCTAAGGCCTGAGGCTATTGCCTGCAGGTAGGGCAAGTGGCAGCAGGCCAGGTCAAAGTAGTAGGCTACATTAGCAGCAGCAGGGGACTCATTCCCCCCTCCAGCTTGACTTGCTGTAGGCTCTTGGCCATAGGCCTATGCAAGCAGTGAGCCAGCGCCAGTTAATGAGTGAGTATTTGTTTTATTTTAGAGTATGACAGGTATGCAAGACCTGGGAACAAATTTAGGTCAACAACATACACATATGGACAGGTACAGGTAATCTAGGAAACTTAGTGTACCCTTAGAGTATCAATGGTCGAATTGGACAGGTAGGGTATCAGAGATCTCTGCACATGAGGCAGACGAAGAACTGGGGCACAGCCGTAGAAATTACATGTGTAAGAGATTAAGAGGCCATGTATAAGTGATTCATCCATAAGCAGCTTTGTGTGTCAAGTTGGTATAAGTGTCAATGACAGGTATATATAGGCATGTGTTTCACCATGTGTGTCGTGTTAGAGGGGTGTTCCAGTAAAGGTACAGGTACTGGATTGTTGTCAAGCATACTCTAGATACTTCTATCCCTTTACTGCTTGTCTGCTGTACCTTGCAAGAAATAACCTTCAATTCCCATATAGTACACCTTTAGTGAACAAAGGTTAGATTAATAAGGGCGATACCATGTTCTGACCAATTACAGTAACATATTGTATAGGCGCAGAACAGAGTTAGAAGTAGAGCAGGTAAAAGGGAGGGGATCTTGTTAAGGATATTACCTTGACCCTCATGTATCCATATGATTGGCAACGAATTCGATGAATTCGCATCGGACATCATCTATTTCTTCCTGCGTGTATGTTAATTTTCCAGCCAATTTTTTTAGCTAAAAAGTCAAAAAATAGTTACATTAGTTTGTATAATTTCATAAAAGTAATTAAAAATTAAATTAATGAACAACTTACCTTTGACTCAATAGTATGAGAGGGGTCTTCCATGAGATCCCGCATATATTTTATAACAAAATATCCGCATTTATAACCTCCAGGTTATTTCGGGACCTACATGAAGATATTATTTGTAAGAGAATATAATGTCCATGATTATAATAAGTCATATATTAGTTTGATTACCTTGGGTAATTTCCAAGTAGGACTTCTATTTGATCTTTTACCACCAATATATGCTGTGTTGAGGCCACTAGTAGAAAATAATTGTATATACTAACATCAGAATAGACACAGTATTAAAATATTAACAATAATAATAATATTTTCACTCACGTATTGAAAAACAACTTAATATCTCCTCTCGATCTAAAATACAGCGAGTCCAACAAGTAAACATTAAAGGTAGAGAGGTCAACAACAATTAGAATCCAATGCTTCCTACATTAAAGGGAACATGAATGGAATAAAGCACATTGGTTATTGAATAGGAAAGAAAATTTTGCTACTTGATTAAAACTTCTTACTCCTTGTAAATGAATGGAATGAAACAAATTTGGGTTTTCTTAGCCTCTTGGAGCCTTTCTCTAACCAGATTGCTTATTGCAGGCCCGGATGCATTACTCATAGCAGAAGGGTTGAACATTATCAAAAGCTCTCGAGAGTTTGGAAATTTATCAAGCAAAAACCTAAAGCTAAATGAATAGTTAAATATGGTGTCAATCTCAAAATCAAAATTCAGAATATAAATTTCATATTTCTTACCTCATGTAGGCAACAACAGGATTCACATCTAGCCATTGCATCCTACATAACTCCAGCAGAACGATTTTAGAAAGATAACAAGATGGATTAAAGCTTCCGAACATTCCTTTCTCCAATGGTATTTTAAGATGAGGGTCGGTATCCTTAATGGTTTCTACTATCTCTCCGAAAGTGTCAATTATCTTCCAACCACAGCCAGCGACCTTCAAAGGTTGAACATTGTCAGATTCAATTGGTTTAGTACTTACCTGTTGCATATTGAATTTTTTTCAACAATTTCATAAAAGGTATTGACACTAGCATTAAATAATATTACCTCAAGACCACCAACAATAAACTCTTTGGGCCAAGCTACTAAAGACCCAATTACATCTTTAACAACTTCCATTTCTCCATGAAGTGGCACGGGAAGGGTCACAGTAGGTTGAAGGGCTTTCATAATTGAAACCGTAACATTATGTTCTCCTAATTCAACATTATAATTTTTCTCATTTGGTCCACACCCTTCAAAGACAATTCCCTCGGCAACAATATTTTCTTTTGTGCCCACTGCTAGCTTACATTTGGTTCCCTAAACAAAATAAGAAACTGTAACACCCAGTTTCTAAAATAAGGGTAATTTTGAAATTTTGTGTTTTAATTTATTTAATTATGGTATTTAAAATTTTAATATAATTTTTAGTGATTTTTAATCATTTTAAAACTATTTAAAATGATGACTTATGATTTTGGTGTTTGGCTAGTGTAACCGTAGAGACCGTCTGTCCTAGAGCCTAGCCATATGATTAGGATGTTTAATTAGTACATTTTAGCCTAGAGGGTATTTTGGTCATTTTAGAATTTATTTGAATTTATTATGATTTATGGGTATTTGTGTGAATTTAATATTAATTAAATATTGCTATGTGCTATGTTAGTCTTAGGTCTAGATTGGGCCTAACCTAGAAGTTAGACTTAACCAATAAGCTAAGTTGGACATGGTGATTTTAGCCATGACTAGAATATTCTCCTAGTTATCTAATTAGAGGTTTTAGTTGGAGAGAAATTGATATAGCAAAGGGACCTTTTGGTAGAGAGACTTGAAACTAGCCAAGAAGCCCATGGCCCATCAAACCCAACTAAACCCTAAACCTAGCATTTATGACCAGCCACCTAGGGATCCACACTCCTATTTAATGTCTCATCAAACTTAGGGCTAGCCTCCCTAGAAAAAATAGCAAGTTGAAAATAGAGGTAAAACCCCTTCTTCTCCAATCCATAACTCCTCCATTTCAACTCCTTTTTCTTCCTAATTTCTTGCAATAGATTCTAATCTCTGTGTTTTTTATGGCTATGGTGAGAAATTTTAGGGAAGGGGCAATTTGGAAGAGTTTGGGTAGCTTGAGGAACAACTCACTTTGGGGCTTTTTGAGCCATTTCAAACCTATAGGTAAATCCCTATTCCCTCCACCAAATTTTGATTTCTTTGCATGGATAGGAAGTCCTAGGTGTCCCCCTAGCTGTAGGACTTGGTTTCGTGTCAAGGTGGATTCATTTCGTGTCCGTATCGGACACGTATCGTATTGATAGAAATTGGTATTTGATGAAATGCCTCTTAGGATTCAAATGTGTTATATTAAACTTCTGTTAGAATAGGATTGTAGCCCTATGTGTGGGGATCCCATTTTCGTATCTCTGAGCACGAGGACACTCTTGTCCGTGTCCAAATCTGGACTGGACACGCTGCACGATGCTGTGCGCAGCGTGCCCTTCTGCCAGATCCTTCTAGCAGACACGACACAACACCTCGACACACGAAAATTTGTGTGTGGGTGCGGGCAATGACTGACACCATGCCCAAGGAATTTTGTGATCTCTCGATCAGTGTGCACGGAGAAATCGCGTGTGCACTGAATCAAGCCTTGCGCGCACAGTCAAAAAATTGACACTGATACGCTGTAAAATCTTTGGACACGAGTCACTTGGACACGTTGCAGGCACTTGTACACGTAGTCCTATACTAGGCGAACACCTAAATACGACCACGAGATGTCTCGTGTCATGTGTTGTGTCCTAGCCCGACTCGTACACGTGCACGAGACCGCACTGAACTGTGCGTGTCTGTATGTGCTTGCGTGAAGTTGGACACTTCGTGTCCACTTGTGTGGACACGAATGACACACCCTAGACACAAAATTATATGGAGATCACACCTACATACAAGATTGCTGAAATTCATGGGTTAATTTAGGTTTTCAAACTTGGGTTTTAGGTATCAGAGTGTTTCCAGTTTTGATTAAATATGAGCTATCAGTTAACTTTTATTAATGAACCAAATTCCTGAATTTAAGTCAAGAGAATGTTGTAAACTAAATGTTGTTAACTGAATTGATTCCTGGATTTGAAATATTAATGTCCATATTGATTGAGTGATGAGTTATTTTAATGTTGAATGGGATATTCGAATTTGGGTTTTCCAAATGTACATTGATATAGTCAGTTACTGTTTTAATGATTTGTGTATGTTTAATAATGAAATTAAATGTAAATTTAACTATAATGATGTATGTTATACTGATTGAGTTTTAGTTGTTTAGTTAGGTTCACTGTCAAGTCCTTTGGGTATCAAACCATGTTAAAAACTGAAAACTGTTATTGGTTATTATGTTTAATCCATGTAAACTGATGAAAACCTGAGAAAGGGGTTGAAGGTTATGATGTTTTGATATTTGAAACTGAGATGCGAGTTTATGAACTAGGTTGTTTTGATAGTAATATTTTCTGAAACCTGATAATATATGTGGAATAACCTGAGAATTTTCCTTTGTGTAAAAAACCTGAGAAATGTTTCCCTTTCCTTGATATTTGAAACTGAGATTAGAATGGGTTTGATGTTCACATAACAGGTAAACTGAATTGTTGGGTCCTAATGTTGATTGAGTGTTAATTAGACATATTTGTATAGGTACACATGTCTATGTGTATGTATACATGACCAAACTCAATGCATTGATTTATCTATCCACCTTGACACTCACACACACACACAGAGGCCTATAGGTTAGACCCTGTTTCCCCTATGTAAACACACACACACATGTCTACACATATACCATGCACACACACAAAACTCTGAAAATCTGGGACTGTTTTCCCTCAAACACAGTCACACACACACATGACATTATTCCTGTCACACACATTCTCACATTCTGTCACCTACACATATACTCACATACCCATTCTAGTTATTCCCTGTCACACACACACACACACACACACACATATGCCTAGTTCCCTCTCTATCTCTATATGTGTGTATATATGTATATATCTAATGTCTAACCTAGTGTATGTATAAGGTGATATATATAAATATGAAATGTGTAGTGTGATAGTGTAATGTAAATATGAATATGAATGTGATATAGGTATTACCTAATGTGAAATGTGCATGTGATTAGGTAATATATAGTGGATATGGCATTTGCCTATATAGATAATGTGTATATAGCCTAATATGGTAATAGGTATTGACCTATATGTGATTTGGCTCATGGACTAGGTAGGATAGCCTATGGCATGTGGTGTGGATACACTTGTGTATCACCAGATTAGTGTGATTTGTATGGTATTTGGTTAGTTGACCTAGATTGATTTGTTAAGCCTAGGTTTGACCAACCTAGACTAGTTTGACCTAGTTTAACCTCGTTTGACCGAGTTTGACTGCTAGTGTTGACTAGAGTTGACCAAAGGTTGACTTTAGCCTAAATTAACCCCAAACTTCATGTAGATGCTTTGTAGCAGTCTATTTCCTTATTTTAGACTTGTTGTGACTTGTACTGTTCTATAGGAGAGACACCACTCCTCGGACAGTATATTCTCTTCAGACACTCAGGAGATCAGGCGAGTACATTCTCTGACCGTTTCATACTTGTCTGGATTTACATTCTTGCTTTAGATTACTGTACTTGATGCTGACACGATCGTTATTATGGATTGGTACTATATGGATCTTCTTCTGAGATGTTATCTCCTTGTATTCACTAAATACATATTGTGATGTGCGTTTTACTTACATATTGTATTTATTGAATACCCTTATCATTGTACACTCATTGTGCATATTGTACTCTCATTATCACATTGAGCCATTGTACAAGCCATTGTATAAGGTAACGTAACTGAATTGGATCCTTGTGTATTGATTGGGGAGGGAGAGTAGAAATGGTTATGTGATCAATCCTATTGTATAAGAAATTGTATATGTTTATTGTACACCCACGTACAAAGGAGTCCTATTTTATTGTATAACCTAACCCGTTTATATAACCATATTGTGCTCTAAATCACATGTTGCTTACAGTTCTTACTTATCATATATAGATATTTTCCATTATCAAATCTCTGCTGTTTTTATATACATTCTTCTTTCAGCGTTTCCTGTACCTTACTCTATTGCATGCTTTATATTTCCTAACTTGATATGAACTGCATGAGATATTTTGTGCTCGCTCCTGTCCCGACTGGACCTGTTGAAAATATTACAGAGGATGAGGATGAGGCCTGCATAGACACCTTCTATAGGACAGCTGTAGATAGCTCGTGTGACCTAGATTTCCAGCCTGATCCACTAGCTTAGAGACTGAGGCTCCCTAGTCTAGGTTTACTATTTCTGTCATTTGTGATCTAGATTGTATATATTCTTTCATATTCAGTAGTTGGGACTTATATTCTAGGTGTTGTTGAGATGTTATCTTAGACACTTAGACTCTCTGGTTGTCATGTATATTCTTTCATTCCAGTATTTATCTATCTATCTTTTCATCTTATCATTCTGCCTTAGATGTGATTGAGACTGTATATTGCTATGTCACCTTCATTCGGAGTGTATATACTGTACAGGTACCTTTATATTGTTAGATGATTGACCTAGGATAGCGTTCTACCGTCGACACTACGGCATAGGCTGGGCGTTGTTACGTTCTCGTACCCTCATAGTGGGTGCGGGTTGTGACACGTTTTTAGTGGTGGCCCATGCAGGTCGAGTTCATGTAGTGGTATTCGAACTAGAGTATCACTACAGTCTGCAGTAGGATTAGGATATTTTTGAAGGTACTCAATCACACTAGGAAAAACTCTTAATCAGATCCCGTATATCTACATTTTGCTGCTTATTGTCTCCCTTGAATATAACTGTCCTCCCTTGCTATTTCGACTCATTCTCAGCAATTGTTTCCTTGATCTGTCTCCAGGATGGTTGAGACGAGATCACATCGCCAGGGTCAGAGGGACGCCGATGAGAGGTCTGCCACCTCTCCTGCTCAACAGCCAGCCCCTGGTACCGCAGCCCCAGTCATGCCAGCTGGGGTAGGCATTTCAGCTGCGTTCGGAGGAGCCCCTCCACCAGCAGCAGGGGATATGCCTCCACCAGATTGGAGGCAGGACCCAGTCATCCCAGAGGTACCGTTCCAGCAGCCGCCGCCTACAGGAAACGTGGACGCGGCACAGATGTTTGCCTACTTTCAGCAGTTTATGGAAATGCAGCAGACCCGACAGGACAGGAGCATGGAGTTGGCCCTTACGACAGTCGCAGCTCGACCAGCAGTTCAGCAGCTGAAGACACCTGGGATCGAGCAGTTCCAGAAGATGAGACCCAGAGACTTCCTGGGGACGGAGGGGATTCTATATGCTGATGAGTGGATCGAGCATATAGAGGAGATCTTCCGCCTGGCTCGAATACCGGCAGATCTTCAGATAGAGGCAGCAGCTAGCCGGATGCGAGATATTGCTCGTACCTGGTATCAGTCAGACCCCAGGATGGGGGTAGCTGGACAGCCTTAGAAGGAGTTCAAGGGCTTCTTCAAGAAGAAGTTCTTTCCAGATTCAGCGCTCAGAGCCTTGGAGTCACAGTTCGAGAGCCTAGTCTAGGGGAGCCTTTCAGTAGAGGAGTAAGCTGGGAAGTTCGACCGCCTCGGCAGATTTGTAGAGGGCTTGAGCGAGACGGCGAAGGCCCAGAGGTTCCGGAAGGGTCTGGTCAAGGAAGTCAAGACCTTGACCAAGGGCAACAGGGATGCCACTTTTGAGAAGATTTTGACGGGAGCCTTATTGGCGGAGGATGATCTTGAGCTTAGGCTCAAGAGGGGACGAGACCCAGTTGGGGGCAGCAGCAGCGGAGGCCAGGCCAAGAGGCCTCACATACGGATTCAGCAGCAGTATCAGCAGCCGATGGTCCACTTCCAGCAGCAGCAGCAGAGGCCTGTTCAGCATCAGGGACAGAGACAGGTACTGTATCAGCAGGCACCCAGGCAGCAGCAGAACACTGTGTGCAACTTCTGCAAGAAGCCAGGCCATTAGTGGAATGATTGCAGGAAGAGGCTGTGAATGTGTTTACTTTGCGGTTCAGCGGAGCATCAGTGTAGAGAGTGTCCCAAGAACCCGACACCATTGGCTCAGATAGCACCAGGAGCTAGGGCTCCGGCAGGGCAGCAGAGGGGACCACCATTGCAGACTCAGCAGAAGAGGTTCATACAGCATCAGCAGCAGGCCAGGGGAGGCCATCCAGGGCGAGCTTTCGCCATGACAGCCGAGGATGCTCAGGCCGTTGGAGATTTAGTTGCAGGTTCCATTCTTGATTCAAATTCTGTAATTACTGCCTTGAATTTCGATTCTCTCTGTTCCTTGTTGGTTGATCAATTTTGTCTTGTTGTTCTTGTGTTATGTTTGATTTTCTTCTGAGATGAATCATATAGGCTAGGTCATCCAGTTATGGAATCTAGAATCTTCGATAGTCGTGTTAGCTGGCATAGTGAGGACATATAGTCAGATTTAGGACGTATTTCTCGTGTATGGGAATTTAAGGTTTTCGCTGCCAAGCATGCGGTAATGCGAAAATTTTAAATACCATGATTATAGAGGTATGTGCCTTAGTCGAGGACTCTGTGATTATCGTAGCCTTGTTCACTAGCACGACGAAGATTCTGAGTATCATGATTTTGGACAGACGCATATGATTATCTGACGGTATGTTTGAGACTTTGATTGTGGGGTGTTTGACCTAGAAGGACTACTACCATCTTAAATTTCGAGGACGAAAATTTTCTAAGGTGGGTAGACTTGTAACACCCAGTTTCTAAAATGAGGATAATTTTGAAATTTTGTGTTTTAATTTATTTAATTATGGTATTTAAAATTTTAATATAATTTTTAGTAATTTTTAATCATTTTAAAACTATTTAAAATGATGACTTATGATTTTGGTGTTTGGCTAGTGTAACCGTAGAGACCGTCTGTCCTAGAGCCTAGCCATGTGATTAGGATGTTTAATTAGTACATTTTAGCCTAGAGGGTATTTTGGTCATTTTAGGATTTATTTGAATTTATTATGATTTATGGGGATTTGTGTGAATTTAATATTAATTAAATATTGCTATGTGCTATGTTAGACTTAGGTCTAGATTGGTCCTAACCTAGAAGTTAGACTTAACCAATAAGCTAAGTTGGACTTGGTAATTTTAGTCATGACTAGAATATTCTCCTAGTTATCTAATTAGAGGTTTTAGTTGGAGAGAAATTGATATAGCAAAGGGGCCTTTTGGTAGAGAGACTTGAAACTAGCCAAGAAGCCCATGGCCCATCAAACCCAACTAAACCCTAACCCTAGCATTTATGACCCGCCACCTAGGGATCCACACTCCTATTTAATGTCTCCTCAAACTTAGGGCTAGCCTTCCTAGAAAAAATAGCAAGTTGAAAATAGAGGTAAAACCCCTTCTTCTCCAATCCATAACTCCTCTATTTTAACTCCTTTTTCTTCATAATTTCTTGTAATAGATTCTAATCTCTATGTTTTTTAAGGCTATGGTGAGAAATTTCAGGGAAGGGACAATTTGGAAGAGTTTGGGTAGCTTGAGGAACAACTCACTTTGGGGCTTTTTGAGCCATTTCAAACCTATAGGTAAATCCCTATTCCCTCTACCAAATTTTGTTTTCTTTGCATGGATAGGAAGTCCTAGGTGTCCCCTAGCTTTAGGACTTGGTTTCATGTCAAGGTGGATTCATTTCGTGTCCGTATCGGACACGTATCGTATTGATAGGAATAGGTGTTTGATGAAGTGCCTCTTAGGATTCAAATGTGTTATTTTAAATTTTTGTTAGAATAGGATTGTAGCCCTATGTGTGGGGATCCCATTTTCGTATCTCTGAGCACGAGGACACTCGTGTCTATGTCCAAATCTGGACTGGACACGCTGTACGACGCTGTGTGCAGCGTGCCCTGCTGCCAGATCCTTCTAGCGGACACGACACAACACCTCGACACACGAAAATTTGTGTGTGGGTGTGGGCAATGACTGACACCATGCCCAAGAAATTTCATGATCTCTCGATCAGTGTGCACGGAGAAATTGCGTGTGCACTGAATCAAGCCTTGCGCGCACAGTCGAAAAATTGACACTGATATGCTGTAAAATCTTTGGACACGAGTCACTTGGACACGTTGCAGGCACTTGTGCACGTAGTCCTATACTAGGCGAACACCTAGACACGACCATGAGATGTCTCGTGTCGTGTGTCATGTCCTAGCCCGACTCACACACGTGCACGAGATCGTACTGAACTGTACGTGTCTGTGTGGGCTTGCGTGAAGTTGGACACTTCGTGTCCACTTGTGTGGACACGAATGACACACCGTAGACACGAAATTATATGGAGATCACACCTACATGCCTGATTGCTAAAATTCATGGGTTAATTTAGGTTTTCGAACTTGGGTTTTAGGTATCAGAGTGTTTCCAGTTTTGATTAAATATGAGTTATCAGTTAACTTTTATTAATGAACCTAATTCCTGAATTTAAGTCAAGAGAATATTGTAAACTAAATGTTGTTAACTGAATTAATTCCTGGATTTGAAATATTAATGTCCATATTGATTGAGTGATGAGTTGGTTATTGTTTTAATGTTGAATGGGATATTCGAATTTGGGTTTTCCAAATGTACACTGATATAGGCAGTTACTGTTTTAATGTTTGTGTATGTTTAATAATGAAATTAAATGTAAATATAACTATAATGATGTATGTTATACTGATTGAGTTTTAGTTGTTTAGTTAGGTTCACTGTCGAGTCCTTTGGGTATCAAACCATGTTAAAAACTGAAAACTGTTATTGGTTATTATGTTTAATCCATGTAAACTGATGAAAACCTGAGAAATGGGTTGAAGGTTATGATGTTTTGATATTTGAAACTGAGATGCGAGTTTATGAACTAGGTTGTTTTGACAGTAATGTTTTCTGAAACCTGATAATATATGTGGAATAACCTGAGAATTTCCCTTTGTGTAAAAAACCTGAGAAATATTTCCCTTTCCTTGATATTTGAAACTGAGATTAGAATGGGTTTGATGTTCACATAACAGGTAAACTGAATTATTGGGTCCTAATGTTGATTGAATGTTAATTAGATATATTTGTATAGGTACACATGTCTATGTGTATGTATACATGACCAAACTCAATGCATTGATTTATCTATCTACCTTGACACTCACACACACACACAGGCCTATAGGTTAGACCCTGTTTCCCCTATGTAAACACACACACACATGCCTACACATATACCATGCACACACACAAAAACTCTGAAAATCTGGGACTGTTTTCCCTCAAACACAGTCACACACACATGACATTATTCCTGTCATACACATTCTCACATTCTGTCACCTACACATATACTCACACACCCATTCTAGTTATTTCCTGTCTCACACACACACACACACACACACACACACACACATATGCCTAGTTCCCTCTCTATCTCTATATGTGTGTATATATGTATATATCTAATGTCTAACCTAGTGTATGTATAAGGTGATATATATAAATGTGAAATGTGTAGTATGATAGTGTAATGTGAATACGAATATGAATGTGATATAGGTATAGCCTAATGTGAAATGTGCATGTGATTAGGTAATATGTAGTGGATATGGTATTTGCCTATATAGATAATGTGTTTATAGCCTAATATGGTAATGGGTATTGACCTATATGTGATTTGGCTCATGGACTAGGTAGGATAGCCTATGGCATGTGGTGTGGATACACTTGTGTATCACCAGACTAGTGTGATTTGTATGGTATTTGGTTAGTTGACCTAGATTGACTTGTTAAGCCTAGGTTTGACCAACCTAGACTAGTTTGACCTAGTTTAACCTTGTTTGACCTAGTTTGACTGCTAGGGTTGACTAGAGTTGACCAAAGGTTGACTTTAGCCTAAATTGACCCCAAACTTCATGTAGATGCATTGTAGCAGTCTATTTCCTTATTTTAGACTTGTTGTGACTTGTACTGTTCTATAGGAGACAGACACCACTCCTCGGATAGTATATTCTCTTCAGACACTCAGAAGATCAGGCGAGTACATTCTCTGACCGTTTTATACTTGTCTGGATTTACATTCTTGCTCTAGATTACTGTACTTGATGCTGACACGATTGTTATCACGGATTGGTACTATATGGATCTTCTTCTGAGATGTTATCTCCTTGTATTCACTAAATACATATTGTGATGTACGTTTCACTTACATATTGTATTTATTGAATACCCTTATCATTGTACACTCATTGTGCATATTGTACTCTTATTATCACATTGAGCCGTTGTACAAGCCATTGTACAAGCCATTGTATAAGGTAACGTAACTGAATTGGATCCTTGTGTATTGATTGGGAAGGGAGAGTAGAAATGGTTATGTTATCAATCCTATTGTATAAGAAATTGTATATGTCCATTGTACACCCACGTACAAAGGAGTCCCATTTTATTGTATAACCTAACCCGTTTACATAACCATATTGTGCTCTAAATCATATGTTGCTTACAGTTCTTACTTATCATATATAGATATTTCCTATTATCAAATTTCTTCTGTTTTTATATACATTCTTCTTTCAGCGTTTCCTGTACCTTACTTTATTGCATGCTTTATATTTCCTAACTTGATATGAACTGCGTGAGATGTTTTGTGCTCGCTCCTGTCCTGACTGGACCTGTTAAAAATATTACAGAGGATGAGGATGAGGCCTGCATAGACACCTTCTATGGGACAGCTGTAGATGGCTCGTGTGACCTAGATTTTTAGCCTGATCCACTAGCTTAGAGACTGAGGCTCCCTAGTCTAGGTTTACTATTTCTGTCATTTGTGATCTAGATTATATATATTCTTTCATATTCAGTAGTTGGGACTTGTATTCTGGATATTGTTGAGATGTTATCTTAGACACTTAGACTCTCTGGTTGTTATGTATATTCTTTCATTCCAGTATTTATCTATCTATCTTTTCATCTTATCATTCTGCCTTAGATGTGATTGAGACTGTATATTGCTATGTCACCTCCATTCGGAGTGTATATACTGTACAGGTACCTTTATATTGTTAGATGATTGACCTAGGACAGCGTTCTACCACCGACACTGCGGCGTAGGCTGGGCGTTGTTACGTTCTCGTACCCTCACAGTGGGTGCGGGTCGTGACAGAAACAGTTATTTCTCGATATAATTACTACATGTTATAATTAAGTTGTTGAATAAAGATTATGTATTGAATATATGTACTTACCATGCCAATGTCTGATGTAGGATATGTTATGAATTTTTGCTCGCTTAACTTTTTTTTTTCTGTTTCAACTTTTCAAAGAAGATAGAAGATAAAAAAGCATATTAGAATAAACATATTAGACAAAAATAGAAGAAGAAAAGCTTATTAGACGAAATGGAACTAACTGTAATAAGCATTACCTTAGAACCATATGATGGACTCTTGTTTCCAAGAGACTCGTGTTCATTCTTACGAGACATTATATATTTTCTATTACCACTTCCTTTGGTATTGGAAGCAACCTTCTCAGATCTTTGTGAAGCTCCTTGGTCTTGAAATTCTTTTAGCATGATCTCCAATTCTTGTCTCCGTTTTTACGCTCCTCTTCCAATTGGGACTTGAGTAGTATATTTTGTTTTTTCATTCCCCGTTTTGGAAGCTTGAAATAGGTCGTTGGTGTCGGTCCTAATCCCAAACCCCGAATACGTCCCGAATGCTCGGGAGTGCCCAACGCCAATGTTAGAATATCCGAAGCTCCTTCGGTCACCAAACTCCCATCTTCCTTTTGTTTGATGTATTCCTCCTATAAAAAGTACAAGATTTTAGAAATATAAGCATGTTGATAAGCAGGATTCCTTTTAATAGACTGGACGATATATACTCACCACTTTCATAGCTACGTCCTTGGTCCCATCGTCAGTAAATGTACCGTCCTTACTAACTCGTGCTTTTGTCCAAAAATAAACTTCTGTCATCTATATATTGTTCCCCCAACTGTCATCGTTGTTTTGAAAGAAAAACCACGTTATAATAATATATATGTCCACATGTAAATCATGTTAACTGATATACAAATATGTATTACCAGCTCCTCTTTAAGACCGGCATATCCCTTCCTGCTTAAATGATGAGGAAACTTGCCCTTGGCTCTCCGTGCACTTTGCTCCTTGCTCATTTTCTTATGATTACAAGACATGAAGGTAGAGAAGAAATAAGATATATATAATAGGGACCTAGTCATCCTTGTTATGCATAAAAAAATAATTTTGACAAGTTAACCTTAAAATTTGCAGACAGTCTGCTTTTGACGAATTCCTCCCACACAGATTGTTTCAAGATCCCTGAGTACTTTGGTGGAGGGTGCTTGAGAAGCTCACGATTGCCCTCATTCGGATAAATCCAATGCTTGGTGAGTTGACCTTAGAATGCCCTCCAACTCCGAGCCATGGATGCTAACACAAAGGCTTGACTATTTGGATCTAAGTCAAATTTGGCCTACAACAGAAAATAAATATTCAACATCTATACATGAGTGCATAACATAGTGCATAACATGTAAAGTATTCCAGTCTGAATAAGTTTAGACTTGAATTCAAGCATTCAATGGTGTAGTGAACAAGTGAATTCAAGTCTGAACTTAGTTCACTTATCTGAACTTGATGTCCAGACCTGAGCGCTCTATGTGCAGGCAATGCATATATACAAGACCAAATTAACAAAATCTAAAGCTCAGGAAAAACATATTATCAAAAGCAGGCAATGCATATATGTGCAGGCAATGCATATATGGTATGTAGATAGGTTTGGGTTCTCAGAATTGTGATAGGCTGGAAGTATAACATGTGTGTGCATATATGATATCAGAAATCAGTGAACAACTTAAGTGTCAAACCAAATCTATATTGAAATATAAATTCTCAGTTTTGTGTGAAGGTGTAGGATAGAGAACATAGGTTCCAGGTTTGCATAAGTGCGTGAGTATGTGTGTGAATATTGTGTAAATCCTTAGGAAAATCAGTAGAGTGTCTCAGTATGTTTAGAGATAACAGTGTGTCTCAAATGTGTGTATCCTGTGTGTGAGTGTGAGTGACAGAAAGTAGCAGTAGAGAACAAACATTTGAGTGTGTCCTGTGTGTGAATGTGTGTCCTGTGTGTGAGTGTGTCATGTGTCCTGTGTGTGAGTGTGTGTCCCGTGTCCTGTGTGTGAGTGTGTGTCCTGTGTGTGAGTGTGTCCTGTGTCCTATGTGTGAGTGTGAGTGACAACGTGTTTAGAGATAACAGTGTGACATTTGAAATTCTCAGGAACAAACATTGCATATATTAACAGCCTTGCATTCTCAGGAACAAACATTGCATAGTTAATTCAATATCAAGAAACATGGCATACAAAGGAACATTCAAACTGAAATTCTTAGGAACACACATTATTTTTACCTGAATAGCAGTCCATAAGCTCTTTTTAACTGATTCTGGCACTTTATGCCAATTTGGATAAGTTATTTTTACTAAGGACTTTACTGTGATGCCGTAGTAAGTTGCCAAATTAATTTTTCCTTCACCAATTGGTTGCCCAACATCGTTATAAATAATCTTTATCCTCTCTTCATCATCTTTGATTTTGCTGACTTTTTTGGATTTTGATGCCCATCTACCTTTTTTTCGGCTACAATTTTGTTTCCCGGAATCCTCACTGTGCTTTGTAGCCTGTAACAAATAAATGGCATAATTATATTCATATTAATCTTGCTAAAATGTGCTTGAAATAGCATGAAATATAAAATGTGCTTGAAAACTGAGATACAACTAACAAAATCTGAGATTAAGAAGACCAAATCTGATAATTCTAACAAAATCTGAGATTAAGAAGACCAAATCTGATAATTCTAACAAAATCTGAGATACACCCATTCTCAGGTTTGATATAAGTAACAAAATCTGAGATTAAGAATACCAGTTAACATTATAAAAGTAAACCCAACCACAGTTTTGATATATGAAACCCCATTCTCAGGTTTTTCAAGCCAACTTAGTTTAAACATTCAAATCAATTCTATTCTCAGGTTCAATTTGAATCTCAATTCAATCTAAACTCAGTTCATATTAAGACAATTCTAGATCAAAATAGACTACAGTTTCTCCCATATACTCTGAGATAAAAAATCGACAATAGTTTTGAGAAAAAAACACATATTAAGACAATAAAGATGAGGGATTTCCATGAAACAGTTCTCAAAATAGAGTCACTAGAGTAATTTTCACTTGCAGCAACATTTCAGACTTGCAGCAACATTTCTTTAAACAATTCACTTGCAGCAACATTTCAACAAGAAGATTTGGATTGTGCAATCCAAGTTCCCTCATAATCTTCACGTAAATAGGTCGAGGGTGATTCATCAACAACATCAAATGACTCAAAATCTGGTACTTTATTGCAAGTTTCATCTGTAACAAAACAATCGATTCCCTCGCCATCATTGTCTTCATTATAATAAGTCCTTTGAGGAGTCGATAAAACGATTGACCAATTTTCATCCAATTGATCAGGAACATAAAATACTTGCTTTACTTGAGAGGGCAAAACAAAAGAGTCAGACTTGTGGCCAACTCTACCAAGCTCGACCAATGTAAAACCAAGTTCATCCACCTTAACACCATTCTTGTTGTCAACCCAATCACACTTGAAGACGGAAATCCGGAAGGAGAAATAGTCAAGCAACCAAATCTCTTTGATAACACCGTAAAATGTCATATCTGAGATGATGGGATTGTTGTCCTTTGTGCTAGCAACTTGAAAAGTCTTTGCCACTAGAGTCACTCTACTGTTTTGCTTGACTCGCACGTCGTCACGATCTTTCGTTTGATAGTGACACCCATTAATTGCATAACCTGAGAACTTAGTCACGTGATGTCGAGGTCCTTGAGCTATCCATTTTAATTCATCGGAGACATTGCTACTTGGGTCTTCTTGCGCAGCCTCAACCTATCATTTTTTTCCTAAGTTCAATATTTTATTTTCACTAAGTAGAACATAAAATATAGTAGCTTAATCAATACCCTTGATCGTAACCAACTAATAAAGCTGTGATTGTGCTCATCTTCTAACCATTTTGCACTTTTCACTCTACGAGGGTGCAACTTTTCAAGTAAGCCTCGTGCTCCCTATCAAGTAATAAGTAGAATTTTGTTAATTACAAAGCGAAATATAAAAAAAGATGTGCTTGGTCCAAATATAAAACTAAGTAAAGAATAATATAGACATCTTTACTCGATATAAGGTTGAACATCATTTGTGTTGTGCAACACATAAAGATGTGCTTGGTCCAAAGATAAGCGGTCAACTTCACAGATATTTCCTTTTCCTATAGGTTTTTCCTCATTCTTTGTAGAAGGAACTCCAATGGCGGGTTGTTCTTCTAGATATTCTGAACAAAACTCAATGGCTTCCTCTGCGATATAGCATTGTGCAATACACTCTTCAGGACGATTCTTGTTTCTCACATAACCCTTTATCACACCCATAAACCTATAATGAACAAATGATAAAGATAAAAATGATTACACAAACATCAATCATGTTACTACATAATGAAAACCAAAGTTCAGACTAGACCAACCTCTCTGTGGGTACATCCAACGAAAGAAAATCGGACCGCCAAGTTTGACCTCCCTGACAAGGTGCACCATTAGATGTACCATTATGTCAAAGAATGATGGTGGAAAATATTTTTCCAATAAGCATAATGTGATCACAAGATTATTTTGGATATCTTGCAATTTTTGTACATTCACGACTTTGGTACAAAGGGCATTAAAGAAGAAACATACTCGTATAATAGCACATCTTACATGCTTTGGCAACACACCACGTATTGCAACAGGAAGTAGTTGTTGCATTAGAACATGACAATCATGGAATTTGAGACCATATAACTTTAGATCTTCCATTGAGACATTACATCTAAAATTCAAAGAGTAACCATCTGGGACCTTAAGGTCATGCAAAGTTTGACAAACTATTCTTTTCTCTTTCCTCGATAAAGAATAACATGCAGCTGGAAGATAAATCCTATTTTTCTTATTATGAGATGCCAATTCTTTCCTTAAGCCCATCTCTACAAGATCTTTGCGACTATTGATCCCATCTTTTGTTTTTCCAGGAATATTTAATAGGGTCCAAATGATACTATCGCAAAAATTCTTCTCAATGTGCATGACATCCAAGTTATGTCTAATAGGAAGATATCTCCAATACTATAGCTCAAAAAAATGGATTTCTTCTTCCAACAACTTGTAACTTTGTCTTTTTGTACGTCTTTTTTCCTTTTCTTTGGTGTCAATTTCTTTTTCCCTTCTGCTTCCTTCTTCTTCTTCTTTGAAGTCTTCTTCTCTGATATCTTTTTCTGGAACATTTTTTTTTTTCCAAGAAATGGGAATCCCCGCAACCTTTATTAATATTTGTTTCCCACTTAATGGTTCAGGATGATTTCTGAACTCTTTGTCACCATTAAATGCCTTTCTTTGTGATCGAAAAGAATGGTTATACGGCAAATACCTTCTGTGACCAGTATAAATGTTCTTGTTGCAATGTTTCAATCTATCTGAATAAGTATTTTCGTTGCATATTGGACAAGCAAAATATCCTTTCACACAACAACCAGACAAGTTGCCATATGCAGGAAAATCGTTAACAGTCCATAACAATACAGTTCTCAATGTAAAAGATTCTTGCCGATAGGCGTCGTAAGTCACAACTCCATCCTTCCACAGCAACTGGAGATCCTCAATCAATGGAGCTAAGTAAACATCTATGTCATTTCCAGGTTGTTGGGGGCCTGATATCAACAATGTCAACAATGTGAACTTTCTCTTCATAGACAACCAAGGTGGTAAATTATAAGTATTTAGCATTACAGGCCAACAACTGTACCTACTACTGAGTGAACTAAATGGATTAATCCCATCGGCTGAAAGAGAGAGTCGAAGGTTTCTTGCTTCTGCTGCAAACTCTGGAAATTTATCATCAATTGTCTTCCACGTCGGTGAATCTACGGGATGACGCAATTGGCTATCAACTTCCCTTCCGTCTACATGCCATGTCAAATTCTTTGATATTTGTACCGATCGAAACCACATTTTAAAGCGTAAAATGGGTGGAAAGTAACGTAGAACTTTAGCTGGGATGCCCTTCTTTTGCTCTTCTTGACTTTGTTAAGACATATTCTTCTTTACCTTATATCTCGACGTTCCACACGTAGGACATGAGGTTGCATTTTCATAATCTTTTCTATAGAGTATGCAATCATTCGGACATGCATTTATTCTCTTATATCCCATTCCAAATATTGAGAAGCAACGCTTAGCCTCCCTAGTAGTTACATGCAATTAATTTTCTCCTGGAAGCATGTCGGCGAACAATATCAACACATCTGAAAAGCTTTTATCACCCCAACCACTCTTGGCCTTGATACTAAAGAGCTTCACTATCGAAGATAGCTTCGTATACTTTTTACAACCATTATACATTGGTTTCTTAGCATCATCAAGCATTGAATTAAAGTTCTCTTCATCATCTCCTTCAATGTCGTTCCTTTTTAATGCATGGAACATCTCTAGTGTATCTGCCACATCATTTAAAGTATCCATATCATAGTCCTTATAAATAGATGCACATGTATCCTCACACACTTCATTAGGATCAACTTCCCCATGCCATATCCATATAGTATACCCTGGATCGATACCAACTGTCGTCAAATGAAATTTTACATCTTCTAAACTCATACTATAGAGATTCTCGCATTCATTACATGGACATCTAATGAAGTCGAGATCATCCCCACTAGCTTTAACATGCTCCATAAATTTATCAACTCCGGCTCTATATTCTTCCGATAATAGGTGCTTTGTCATCCAAGATCTATTCCTCTGTATAATAAAGCAAAACACCGAGTAAGTGATTGTAACTTGAAAGTTTCATTTCAAGCTGAATGCAGAGAAGATTGATTCCAGAATAGCCAATGTGAAGTAGATATGGCCAATAAATTCAGACTCCTGAAAGTGGAGAAGGTTGATTCCAGAATATAACTTTAATTGCTAGAGTTAAAAAAGAAGAAGAACATAACTTAGGAATAGTTCATTTCGTTATTTACAAAACAGAAAATGGTTTACAATTCCCTATATGTGCATACGGGTATAAAAGGTAACAAAATGTCAAAATATGTAAGAATATATATTGAAAAAGTCTATATGAATCATCTACATAACTACAAAAGAGGGTCAAATAAACCTAAAAAAAGAGTTGGTCAACGCTCACATCCAACATGACCGATATCATTTAATCTAAAGATGTACAGTCAAACAATTGCATATATTGATGTCAAAGATCCATCCCACCCTCAATGCATGAGCAACGTGCACACTGTAAAAAATAAGTTGTATTGCCTGGAGTAATTTAATCTAAGAAGAACAGGACTTGATTTAAAGACAATATGACATGGCACATACACAGACAGGGTACCAATTTCTGCGTGACCTGGAGTAATTTCGAGTGTAAAAATGCAGTGTTCAACATGTGTCATACACGACGTTACAGGGACATTGATCTCTTTCTTGTTCATGATTTCTAGAAAATAAGGTAATTGAAAAGAACGTGTCTCCATGAACCAAAACAAACCTTGCTACCCGAACGTGTCTCCATGAAGTTCAACTTGTAAGTATTCGTCCGAAAGCAATGGAATTAACACCCTTCCACACTGCAAGAACCAACAATGAAAGAAACAAGAAGATGAACCAATGCGCGGACAAAGAAAATGCCTCACAAATTAGTAAAAAAAAAATTCTTTCAAAGATTTCCAAACATGCATTCAAAGATTTCAGCCATCTTTCAAAAACTAGGAAATAGAAAATAGGTCAAAAATTAGGGCATTTTACTAAAATCATGTCGAGGCAGAAATTAGGGCACAAAATAAAAAATTTAGGACAAACCTTGGGGATCAGGGAGCGGGCTGAGGGAAGTTGGGGCACGGGGAGCGGGCTGAGGGGAGTTGATTGGGAGCGGGGAGCGGGCTGAGGGGAGTTCGGAAGCGCCGGAGCGGGTTGAAGGGAGTTGGGGAGCGGGAGGAGAAAGAGAGAAGGAGAAAAAGAGTAAGTACGGGAGAAGGGAAGAGTTTAGACTTTTCGACTTAAGTGCGGGAGTAAGTGCGAAAGAGTCGAGTTTTCGACTTAAAATTTAGTATTTTTTTCATAATGCTCATATCACTGAGAGACAATCAATAACGCTTATATAGAAAACCGTCATAGATTATAGTCTTGCTGAACTTTGATGACGCTTCTTTATCAGCCGTCATGAAATCCCCTTATCAAGCGTCATTAATAGGTCATTTTGTTGTAGTGATGAACCATCAAGCATAATCATAATAAAGAAACATGGACCATACCTAAGAAAAAGAAAACTTCTTGAACCATCAAATATAATCTACAAGAGAAAAAAGAAGCTGAGCAGCCAGCATCAAACTTCTCAAGCAGCACCAACATGTAACTTATAGTTAGGGATAAGAATACCTAGGAAACTCCCCAACCAATGAGCCATCCAGACCGATCAAGAACACAAAAATATCACCTCACAATTGGATAAAGGAGAGTTACTCCAGAGCAGGCAACTAAAGATTACTACAAAATGTACTCGTATTCTTATTTTGAATATCATATTTTACCTTACAAAGTTGAGCCACATTTCTCCAATCTTTATAAAATATGTTCAGCAAAAAATTACAGTTTATTGTCAAACACATAAATTGCATCATAATTCTCAAAAGAAAAATAATAAACTGATACAATATAGGTCATAAAGAATTAAAGATGCACAAAGAATCAAGTCGAAATTGAAGAAAAACTGCAATTAAAATAGAATGATGCCACTGTAGTATAGAATATGGTTACTAACCTCTTGTTCTGGTTTGGGCTATACAAGCAAGGGAAGGAATGCTATTTCATGTCTAATCTGTACCAGGGCACTTCGAATCAGGAAACCTGGATACATATAGATGTATCCAATTCATTTAGACTCTTCTGCAGTGGTCCTGTCGCTCTTTTCCTTTTCTCCCTCCCATGTTGGTTGTAGAGTACGAGACACATGCAGGGTCGAAAGAGAAGTGCACGAGCATGATGGATGTCATAATTCTGGAAAGCAAGGTAATTGAGAGCTATGACGACATCCGCCATGAGTGGCCTCATGGTGGGTTGCTCCTGGACACACATTGCAGCTACAGCAAGTGATTGATACAGGCTTCTCACTGGGTATTGGCCTTGGAGCGGTGGGTCTGCCATTTGGGAGAACTTTTTCCTATCTTTGAACAATGGTCGAGCCTGCGATGAAGAATTACATGAAAACGATCAAGGAGGAAAATTACTCAGCATGCTATAAAGCTAAAACATTAAACCGATACGCACACACAACAATAACAGATGAATCTAATCTTCCACCAAACATAATGGGGGAATCCACAAGGTAGGAGTTGATTTGAAAGCTTCTAACTAAATCTAAGACATGGCCTGCATAGTCACTTGACTGCTCAGCGTAACCACCGAGACCTGCCCTTGTAATTTGAGGCAGGTTCTAAGTCAACTTCATTCTCACCTTTGATACTTTCATGCTAAGTTAAGATCCTATTTTTCTCAAGGCTCTTTAGTATCTATGATGGAGATGCCCATACCACTCTAGTCAATTTACAAAATATCATATGTAGCATAAGAAACATTCAAAACTGTGCAAGTAAAATAGAGGGCATAGATAAAATACAACAAAAATTGGAACCCGGTGTTGATAAATGCAGCGAGTTTGAGAGAAGAGTAGTGTATTACCCATGCAACGAGATTTTGTTTCTTGTGAGGTCGAGTAGTGTCGATAGCCCTCCTTCCAGTGATGATCTCTAAAAGTACAACCCCAAAGCTATAGACATCAGATTTGATTGTTAATTGTCCAGTCATTTCATACTCAGGTGCACAATATCCGTAAGTGCCCATTACTCTTGTTGATACATGAGTATTATCACCAACAGGACCAAGCTATGCCAATCCAAAGTCCGATAACTTGGGATGATATCCCTCTCCGAGTAAGATATTTGAGCATTTCAAGTCACGGTAAATAATCGGAGGTCTGGCTTTATCATGCAAATACTCTAATCCTTTAGCATGCAAAACTTCGATAATTCATTTAGACAACCCGAGTGCCCGCTTAATCAAAATTTCTAAGTCGAAATTGGATACGTATCAGACACTTCAGTATGCAATAGGATACGCCCGCCAAAATCAGAGATGTAAAGCAATGGAACGGAACAAAATATTTACCAGAGGGTCCCCTCCTTTGAGCATGACGACGTTGGCACCTGCCTCGGCGAAGGCGAGGAGGAGGCGGTGGATCTCGTCCTGGGTTCTGCTGTGGTACCCAGCGGTCTTCCCGACGTAGAGCATCCTGGCGCTGCCCCCGACGAGCGAGAGGACCTCGTCGGAGATGAGACGGTCGAAGAGGACGAGGTCGACAGCCTCGATGGCTCTGGCGGCCTTCACCGTGAGGAGGTCCGGGTCTCCGAGATGTAAATCATAAGAAAAACATTTTTTCCCTGTATTTTTAGTACCACAGGGGACTATTACTTCCAAACTTTTCAGTAAGATTTTACGAGAAAACCAACAAAGAAGCAAACTTTGGACAAATAATTCAGAAAAAATCCATCAGATCCACACAAAACCCAAAAATATCATTCCAAAAATGAGGAAAAAGAAAAATTATCACGTCTTTGGTCGCAGAACCAATAAAGAAGCAATCTTTCACCAAAGAGCAATCAAAACAACTACAGATCCACATTAAACCCTAACTTTTCTGGCCCTCCAAACCCTAATCCCTCCCCCTTCCCGGTTTTCTACCTAATCAATCAACTAAACCAAATGAAAAAACCAACCTTTACATAGAATCACGTCCAAAAATCCCCAAAAAAAATCAAAAAAAGAGAGAAATTTTTGACTCACCTGTAACGATTTCAGAGAGCCAATCGACGATCTCCTGTCTGGACTTTCACTTGAGGCACCCAAACCCAACATCCCCAAGCACCGCCTCCGGCGACGAAGACATCCTCCACACGAGGGCCGAGCGGAAGAACTGGCTGCTAACCACGTACGTCATGTGCCTGGCGCTCTTCTCCCTCCCGACCACCGCCAGGTCCCTCCTCCCCTCCGAGTCCTTCACGAAGTAGTTCACCACCCTCCTCCCTTTGTCGTTCGACACCACCTCCTCCTCCCACCCCACGAACGCCCTCGCCAGAGCCCCCTCTTCCACCATGACCCAAACCTTAACCCTAATTTTATTATAGAGGAAAGAAATTGAGAAGAAGTATAAAAAATAAGGGGGATGGGAAAGGAGGGAAGCTCTGAAAAAGATCGGGTGTAAAGGGTTTTGTTGGAAGTTTATTAATTACAAGTTTGCCACCACTCTAAAATATTAATAACGCTGTGTTTTATAAACGTTAAAAAAAGCCCAGAATTAGCCCAAACTGCCATAGAAAAAAAGGTATTTCGAACTTTGATAACGCTTAGTTATCAGGCGTCATCAATACGACTTATCGAGCGTTATTAATAGGCCTTTTTATTGTAGTGATGAGCTTTCTGCATGCGGCTGGCACCCTTATGCGGTCCCTTCTTGGATCGCATAGAGTTCTCATTTGCCCCTGTAAGTCCAGCATCGTAGTATTTTCCTTTGCCAGACTTGGGGACAGCAGGGTCCTCTGCAGCCTGAAGTGGGGCCTCATGCGAGTCTTCTCCTCCGTCTTGGGCAACAGAGAACATTTCTTCCAGAGATTGGGGAGAAGCAACGGTCTTGGGTCTCCACTCCGTGCGGGCCTTCTTTGAGCCGGCTTGTCTCTGGGTCGGGCTAGCGCTCCCCTCGGAGAGCATTTCTTCAAACGCGCTCTGGTCGAAGCGAACAACCAGCATCTGTTACGTGGAGCCGAGTTTGGCGGCGTCCGATTACATCACCAACTTCTCAGTAGTGGAGAAGTTGGTCCCCAGCAGAGTCGCCATCGTGTTTGCCATTGATTATCTAAAACCAGAACAGTTTTTTGGGAGGACTGAACTTTGATTCACAATTATAAACTCGCTTGTACAAAAGAGAGCCTAGGAACAAAACCAAGAAAAAACAATCTAAGTACAATTGTTTAATTTGGATTCTGGGGGTGACGGTAGAGGCTCGGAAAAGTGTTATCAACTCTGTCTAACTACTTGGACGATCGAACGCAACCTCGGCTCCGATGAAGAAATGCTCTGTGTGTATCTCTGCGTCTCTCTGTGTGTGTCTGTCTATGCTAGGGAATAGCACCTTGCTATTTATAGAAATTTGTGATGAATGTGATGTACAGCCACGTGGCAAATTTTGGGCCACATTCTTGTAACCGTGCCTCGAGACTCGGTTAGCTGGGGGTTGGTTGAGATTGATCATGATCTGTTTGTTGCATAAATCTGAACTGTCAAGACTTGGTCAATTTTTGCCATGTGTCTCAACTGCTACTTTATGGTAAGCCGTATGCATGATGCATCCTAGCTGAGCCGCATGAAGGACTGTCCTATAACCGAGCCGCTTGAAGAGTTGTCTCATAATCGAGCCTCATAAAGGACGTCTCATAACTGAGACGCATGAGAGTTGTCTCATGACCGAGCAGCCTGAGGAGTGTCTCATGACCGGGCCGCATGAAGGTTGTCTCATAACCGAGCCACATGAAGGACGTCTCATAACTGAGCCGCATGAGGGTTGTCTCATAACCGAGCCGCAGGAAGGGCGTCTCATAACTGAGCTGTCACGACCCGCACCCTGATTAGGGGCACGAGCACATGGTTACGTCCAGCCTACGCCGCAGTATCGGCGGTATCTGTTTATAGGGTCTGTAAATACTATGGCTAAAACAGTTAAAGGTACCTCTACAGTATATACACTTCGAATGGAGGTGACATAGCAATACAGTCTCAATCACATATATCAAACTAAGGTAGATAGCATAGAAAGAGTATGATAGATAAAAACAGGAAATAAGTCCGAGATACACACAAGTCCAGAGCTATACACAATAACCCAGAGTCACAGAAAAATATATATAAGATACTACAATCTGAAAATACTAGCTGGCTCGCATGCCAGGCAAATCTAACTAAACTACACTACTCAGGGTGAGCAAAGTCTAGTGGCTCTACCAACAAGTCACAGTCTGGGTCTACTGCATATGACTCGACCCCATAAGAGGTCGGACAATCTGCCTCTAAATTATCTGTAAAAATATCAACGGTATCCTGTCAGGAAAATGAGCAAGTACAAACACCAACAGCAGTTCCATGTGAATTGACAAAAGCTATAAGAGACAGTGTAATGAAATACAAGACAAAATCAACAGAAATATATATATCAAGATGTGAGTACTGAAAAGGACGATAATACATATATATAGGATGACTTGGGAACTATTCGGAAGCCGAGTTACAATCCCTAAACCAAACAAGGACCGGGGCTGTAACCCTTCTCCCGAACAGAACTTAGTCACCAAAGATAATAAATATAAAAGGTGCCTCGAATTATTAGTGTGTTATGTGATCGTCTTAGGAAAATATGTCCAGGCTTTCCATCCGACCGGCTATGAACCCTGTATACAATAAAACGATAAGGCCGGTCACCATGGAAAGCTATAAACAACGTAGGGTAAGGATTTACCCGTCGTGAGGCGAGGGTATAGCTATGAACAATATGTACCATAGAACCTTGTGGGAATATTGATCACACAACCACTAATAACTCCTCTATCCCCGAATAGTACAATGGATCTGGACATGACACGTCATGACACGGGATTCCATAAGAGGGTAGCAAGTCCCCTTTTGAAATCGGTGTCTATACCAATACGCTGAAATAAGACAGAATATGTACCAATATACCATGAAAATCTAGGAACAACATCCCATGTCATGATCCAACATATACTAGTCCGTGAACTATTGTGTCTGAAATCGAGTAAGATACTACAACTGAATCGTATATAGCAGATATTAAGACAATAAAAACTATCAGTGAATGTACTCGCCTGTGGTCCTGAGCTGATAAGGTGAACAGATGCTCAGAGTAATCACAGACCTAAAATAAGATACTATGAGTCAAACAGGGTTTATACTGAAAAAGGAAACTAATATAAGTCATGAATGCAAGTCTAAGTCAAAACTAGGTCAATCTAGGTCAAACTGAGTCATACTAGGTCATACTAGTCCATACTAGGTTGTACCAGGTCACTGGGAGTCAATCCAAGTCAAACTAGGTCAAACGGGATCAAAGGTTGACTTACAGTTGACTTTTGGTCAAAAAGTCAACTCTGGTCAACACTGAGTCAACCCTAGGTCAACCCTAGGTCAAACAAGTCAAATGATGACTAACAGTTGATTTTCAGTCAACTGGTCAACTCTGATTTGGTTTTGGTCAAATCTAGTCGCTTAAAGGCTAAGTTTGACTCTCGGTTGACTTTTGTTGACTTTTGGTCAAAATGGTCAACCGAAGTCAAAACTAGCCTAGGAGCACTATATTTGATCATTACCAACCAAGGAAACCAAGTTCTAACCCTATCTTAGACTCTAGACTCCAATACCCTAGTTCTAGGTAAAACCTACATTACCCTTCAAAGGTAAATCCCGATACCTTGCCCAACACAAAGGAAAACCCCGCTAATACCCAAGATACTAGCCTAGGCTCCTTAGGATACCTACATACTATCCTATCTAAGTTTTACGTACCAAGAAATATAGGTATCCTAGGTATCTAGCCTATCTTAGAATACATGTTAGTCATCTACCCATTACCTTACCTATATACCCTCTTACCATTTAACTAACACTCACACACACTCTAACTAAGCTCATTCACACACAACACTCATGATACCACCCTCATATAGGCTTTTCTATAGGTTTAGACATAGGCTAACCTATAGGTTATTAGCTACACACACTAGGCTCTCACACATTCATACACAAACTCATAACACACACATATACACATAGCTGAATTTGTGGACTGATGTTGGACTGTAATATGGTCAAATAGGACAGCACATTGGGGTGAATTGGGATGCAAATGACAGCCATTAAGGGGTGGTGTATGGGGCATGTTGTGGGCATGTAATGGAGTGGGTTTAGGGGTGTACATGGGCTGATTTCTGTGGACAGTCAAGGGGGTATGTTGGAGGCTGAATTGGACATAAAGTTGGACTGTTTTGGGATGCTTGGGGACTGAATACAGAGCCATATTTGGGGCTGAAATGGATATGATATTTGGACTGATATGGACAGCCATATGGCTTGGTTATGGGACAACAAATAGGCTATGTTATGACTGATTTCAGGACACATATAGGCTAGAATCTGGACTGGTTTATAGGTGGTTTATATGGGCTGTTATGGGGTTTAAATGGGACAGGAATGACAGCCAATATGGGACATATTAGGACTAGTTTTATGACAGTTTTATGGGCTGTGTTAGTGTCCAGTTTTAGACTGAAAAATGGTCAAAGGGACAGCCATTTGATGGCCAAACTGGACAGCCATATAAGGGACTGAAATGGGTGAAATGTTGGACTGAAATATTGGGTCACTAGGCTGTGGGTTGAGGGCTTACCAAGCTAAATTTGGACAGCCATCTAGGACTAAAATGTAGGCAACTAATGGACTGAACTGGACTGTGTTTGGGATGTATCAAAGGGGCTGAATTATAGTCTAAAATGGACAGCCAACAAGGGACAGCCAAGGGCATGTGTGGACTGAAATGCAGCATGTTAGGATAGGTTATTGACAGGGTTATGGGGACAGCATGCTGCTGTTAGCAGCTGCTGTTAGCAGTGCTAGTCCCCCCCTCAACACTCCACTCTCCACTTCTCTATCTAACTCTCAAAATCAATCACTCACTAACCCTCTATACTACCACATACACACACAAAATCTCAAGCATTCCCTCAAACACCTTCTATGCACCAACACACACACAAACCAAAACCAACACTTGGCCGAATTCCTTATGCCCCCATCCAACACAAAATGTCACACCAACGTATCATACTATATATATATATATATATATATATATATATATATTATATATATATATATATATATATATATATATATATATATATATATATATATATATATATATATATATATATTAAAAAATATATATATATATATGTGTATATATATATATATATATATATATATATATATATATATAAAAGCCATAATATATAAGCAATAATATATATATATATATATATATATATATATATATATATATATATATATATATATATATATATATATATAGATATTAGATAATATGATACAATATGCTACTTAGGAAACATATTCCCAAACACATAGAAAATCTGGAATAAATATTAAAACAACAATAAATCAATATATAAATAAATCCACATGTGTCCAAATAGGGGTTTTCCTATTATGACACGATCCTACACATAGGACACCTCTACAAGTGTCCAAATGGACACGAAATGGACACTCAACCATGGGGGTCATTCCTATGGGTCAAAACCATCCTAATGCATGAGAGAAATGAGAAAGAGAAAGGGATTTATACCACCCGATGATTCGGATCGAAGAAAAAGCTTCCCGATGCGCCACCGACACGTAGGAACCCCGAATGGACATGAACGAACTCCGACTCCTCCCAAACTTGAGTAGCTTCCTCCTTGGCTTGAATGGAGAAGGAAAGAAGAAGGTTGGGTGGAGAAATGGAAGGATTTGGTGGAGAAAATGATAGGGATTGCTCTCTAAAAATTTGGGGAAAAACTAGAGAGAAGAAAATAAAGTGGAAAGAAATGACATGAGTCTCTATCCAACCCCTAGCTAGGACCGGCCATGTATGGCTGATTTCCTCCTATTTTACAAAGTCTAAAATACCCCCACTAGCCTATTTAATTAAATATTAGGAATGGGTTTAAGTTGGGGCTAGTTTAGTCATTCTAAAAACTCTAATCTAACCAAACCCTATCCATAATAATTAGTCTAACCTCTAACTAAAATATTTCTATCATGTGGGCCATGGCTAACTAATGTGTGGGTCCCACTAGGGTCAAAACTACCCCGGGTCCCCGTTACAAGTCGGATTAAGCTGAAATTCGAACCCGACTCAAATAACCCCAAAATAATCTTATATATAAATAAATAATTTCAAAAGTATTCTAAAATGAAAAATGACAAAAATATCCATATTTCTGAAAACTAGGGGTGACAAATCTATCCACCTTAAAAAAAATTTCGTACTCGAAATTAAAACCAAACAATAGTAAAATATCAAAATCACAAGTCATGGCTTAAAATTTAAAATGATTAAATCTCAAAAATCAAAGCATGAATTAAATGACTAAAATTATAAATTTAAAATTACTCTCAAATAGAAACTGGGTGCTATAAGTCTATCCACCTTAAAAGAATTATCCTCAAAATTAAAACAAAATAAACACAGAACAATCATGCAAATCGATAATCGTATACGTCTGTCCAATCATCATGATACTCAGAATCTCCGTCATACCAGTGAGCAAGGCTACGATAATCACAGAGTCCTTAACTACGGTACATATCTCTAGAATTATGGTATTTAAAATTTTCGTATTGCCGCTAACTTGGCAGCGAAAAATCTTAAATTCCCACACCCGAGAAATACGTCCATAATCTGACTATATGTCCTCACTATGACTGCTAGTATGACCCTAGAGGATTCTAAAATCTCATAATCGAGGCGACCTAGCCCATACGACTTATCTCAGAAGAAAATCACATCACAAGAACAAAATTTCATCCAACGATCAAGGAACAGATAGAATCGAAGTTCAAGACAGTTTATAAGAAGGTAAATGTGGAAAAAGAGATTCGAGATATTGGAACCTGCTTATATGCTCTGCTACTGCCTGAGTGGGCTGAACTGTCATGGCGAAAAACACGCCCCTGCTGGCCTTCTCTAGCCTGCTGTACTCTGTCCTGGCCTGCCTGTCTGGCTGCACGGACATCACATTCCTTCACTTGGTGGTCTAGAGCTCCACAGAATAAACAGACTCCCAGCTTCATCCTACAAGCCTCCGGGTGTATTCATCTTCTTGTAGGAGGCACACTGGATGGCCTGCCTCTGGCCCTGTCCCTGGTTGTCACTAGCACATTTCTAGTTTGAGGGTATTTTTTTTCATTTTTGGGGTTATTTGAATTTATTAGAATTTATGGGAATTTTTAGGATTTATTTTGGAATTGTTTGAATGAAGGTTGACTAGGTTGACTTTGACTAGCTTTGACTTAGTAACCTAACCCTAGTTGAGTTTGGACTTGGTTAGATTATGAGACCCTAGGTTAAGTTAAGTTAACCATAACTCTAGTTATTAGAATCAATTAGGAATATAGAGATTAGAATAGAAAGCTTTTGATCACAAGTCATGACTTGTGATTTTTGAAACATTGATTAAGGACTAAGTCCAACCCACTAGAAACCCTAACCCAAGCCCATACTTGGCCGGCCACTTGACCCATCCTTGGGTTTCCTACCCTATAAGTATTCTCCTAGAAATTAGGGCTAGCCTCTTTAGGAAGAACAAGCTTTAGAAAGAGGTATTTTTCTCAACTTCAATAATCCATAAAAATTCTATTTTAGCTCATTTTTCCCTCAAACAAATTTCAATAGGTGTTAAATGAAGTTTTCTTGCTGTTGTTATATGTTTTTCTTAGATTCATACCAATTTGGAGAAGTTTGACTATCAAGAGGAACACCTCTCTTTGGAGCTTTTTGAGGATTTTGATACATATAGGTAACTTTCATTCTATACCATGAAATTCTGATTTTCTTGCATATCTAGGAAGCTCTAGGCCTAACCTAACTATAGGAATAGGTAACCCTAGATTTCGTGTCCAATTCGTATCCTATTTGGACACGTATCAGTCCCACTGTGCAAGTGCTTGATGAAATACCCCAATAGGGAATTTCGATTGATTTTTAGGATTCTAAATGAATAGAAAATTATTAATTGATGTTGCTTACGTGTTTCTCTTGGACTGGGAGAGTTTTGGTATCGTATCGTGTCGAATTGGAAACGTGCACATGCGGGTGCACGCGCGCGCGCAGGCAGTACGCGTGTCCTGCTACTCGGGGGCTTTTTCAATTCGGATACGGCACTAGGACATGAGACATTGGACACACACTGTGGGGCAATGACTGACACCACGTGTGTTAAGTCTCACGTGTCCCCGTGTCGTGTCGAGTGAGCACGAGGCCTCTGCACTGTCAAGTCTCACGTGTCCCTATATTTTAATTACCAACCTTTTAATTTGCATTAGTGTGTTTTCAATAGGTATTTGGCATTACCTAAATTTCTGAAAACTGTGTATTATATTCCTGTATTTCCAGATTTTAAAATATGAACTTTGACATTAAATTAAACCTATTTTATACTGTTAATGTTTAGTTTTAGTCCCTAATACTATTCTCCTATGTGTAATCTAACTGTATGTTAATTTTGGGTTGATTTGGTCATGATTGGGTTCAAAATGAGGGTTGGAATGTTGGGACTGAACTGGGTTCAATTTTTCGGTTAACTGTTTTAGAATGCATTGATTTCCTTTTCTTTCCTTCATATTTTTTTCCCGATATTGAACTGCAGGGATAATTTTGTGTATAATATGAATTGGTTTCCTTTCCTTACTATTTCTATTCCCAGGATTTCCTCTCTCTAACACACACTAGTGTATCCTCTCACACCCTACATAACTCATGGACACACACACACATAGTCACTCACATTCCTGTACACCCTACACTTGCACACAGTCACACACACTCAGTTTTTACCCCACCTGAGAACACACATGCCCACCCCAATTAGCTAAGTCACCATTTCCTGTTCACAGTTCACATCACTCTCTCCTCTCACACACACAAGCTTCACACACACTCATGCCTTCCCTCTCTCTATATATACATATGTATAATGTATATTGTGTGTAATATTAATTTAAGTAGTGTATCTATTTATAGTAATGATATATAGTCTATTGAGCCTATATATATATGTGTGTGATGTTTCCTAATATATTGTACTATAACCTATATGTAATGTATATATAGGTAATGTATAGGGATACAATATAAAATATGTATGTATATATGTATCCTTGTGATGCATGCATTAGGTAGCCTATAGCCTATAGCTATGGCTCATTGCCTAAGGGTATGTTTGAATGCCAACTAACATATGTAATTGGGTTGGATAGCCTTGTAGTGTTGTGTACTAGCTAGTGTAGGTTGAGTGACCTAGTATAGACTAATGTAGACTAGTATAGGCTAGTTTGACCAAATTTAGACTTGTTTGACCTAGTTTGACCATAGTTGACCTAGGTTTGACTTCTTGGTTGACCAAGGTTGACCAAGAGTTGCCTTTGGCCTAGATTGACCTAGGTTCATCTAGAATGCATTGAATTGCATATTGTTATCATTTTAGACTTGTTGTGACTTGTGCTGTTCTGATTAGGAGCCAGACACCTCTCCTCGGACAGTACATTTCATCCGGACACTCAGATATCAGGCGAGTACATTCTCTGATCATTTTATATCCTGCTTAGAATTATTTTTCTGCATTAAATTACTTTACTTGTTACTGTCACGTTGGTCATACGGATTGGTACTATATGGATCCCTTCTTGAGATGTTATCCCTTCAGGGAGCATCGGGTACTTTATGTTCTGTGCGTTTCACTTACATGGCGTATCACTATGCTCCACTGTTCATTGATCACTTGTGACATGTACTCTCATAATCACAGAGTCTTCCTTGAATCCTTATCCTATTTATTAGGTTTCCTAGAATCCCCATTTATGGGACATCCATGTATCACCCTTCGGGGGCCTTTACATGGAATCATAACATAACCTGGTTAGATCCTTGTGTATTGATTTGGGGTACGGGGGAGTAGAAGTAGACATGTGAATAATACCCAAGTAGTATCTCATCAGAATCATTCCATAGTGTCTCATCAGAATCATCCTATGCCATTTACATGTCTATATTGTACTCTGACTCACTAGCCACTGTTAGTTCCTTATTATAGTAGATATTTCTATTACAGTTCTCTCTCTGTTTGTATACAATATTTCTTCAGTACCTGTATCTTACTTTACTGCATGATTTTTTTAACCTGCTATGAACTGTTGAGATGTATTGTGCTCGCTCCTGTCTTGACTGGACCTGTTGAAAATATTACAGAGGATGAGGATGAGGCCTGTCTGGATACTTTCTACGGAGCAGCCCTAGACGACACTTGCGAGCTGGACTCTCAGGAGGACCCAGCTCTAGCTGAGGACATTACCCCCATTGCCTAGACTAGCTTAGTTAGGCCTATCTTATTTATGTTGTCTTGAGACTGTTTTAGCTAGACTTTATTTCTGTCTGGTGATTCTGAGTTATATTTATTCTTTCATACTCAGTAGCTGAGATGTGTACTTTGGATATTTGTTGGGATGTTATCTTAGACTATTTTATCATCTGTATTTCCTTGAGTTCTATATCATATCGTGCTTCTTCTTTCTTAGTTGTGATTGAGTTTACTTTTATCATGTCACCCCCATTCGGGGAGTATAAACTGCTTAGTATATTATTGCTAGATGTTGTGATCTAGGACAGCGTTCTACCACCGACACTGTGGCGTAGGCTGGACGTACCCACGTCTCGTGCCCTTACTCTAGGGTACGGGTCGTGACACGTTTTTAGTGGTGGCCCATGCAGGTCTAGACTAAAAGTGTAGTAGTATTCGAACCAGAGTATCACTATAGCCTGCAGTAAGATATAGGACATTAATTTTTAAGGTACTCAATCACATTAGGAAAAACTCTTTTATTGCCATCTAATTCCTTATTGTCTGCTGATCCTTTTGAAATTTTAACTGTCCCCCTTTGTTATATCGCTTCTTTCTCAGAAATTGATACTCTTGTTTGGTCTATCTTCAGGATGGTAGAGACTCGGTCGCAGCGTACCATTCATGGGGAAGCTATAGAGGGATCTGCTACCTTTCAGCCAGTACAGCAGGGCCAGGAGACTGCAGCTCCTGCCACCTATGTTCGTATTGAGACTCCAGCAGCAGTAGCAGGGGGTATACCTCCACCGGCTCGGAGGCAGGACCCAGTCATCGCAGAGGAGCCCTTCCAGCAGCCGCCGTCTACAGGACACGTGGATGAGGCACAGATGTTCGTATATTTCTAGCAGTTCATGGACCGGCAGCAGGCCCGACAGGACAGGGGCATAGAGTTGGCCCTTACGACGATTGCAGCTCGACCAGTGGTCCATCAGCCGAGGACGCCGGGGATAGAGCAGTTCCAGAAGATGAGCCTCAGAGACTTCCTGGGGACAGAGGGGATTTTATATGCCGATGAGTGGATCGAGCATATAGAGGAGATCTTTCGCCTGGCCCGGATACCAGCAGATCTCCAGATTGAGGCAGCAGCTATCCGGATGCGAGATCTTGCTCGCACCTGGTATCAGTTAGACCCCAGGGTGGGGGTATCTGGGAAGACTTGGGAGGAGTTCAAGGGCTTCTTCAAGAAGAAGTTCTTTCCAGATTCAGCGCTCAGAGCCTTAGAGTCGCAGTTCGAGAGCCTAGTCCAGGGGAGCCTTTCAGTGGAGGAGTACGCTGGGGAGTTCGGCCGCCTCGGCAGGTTCGTAGAGGGCTTGAGCGAGACGGCGAAGACCCAGAGGTTCCGAAAGGGTCTGGTCAAGGAGGTCAAGTCCTTGACCAAGGACAACAGTGATGCCACATTTGAGGAGATCTTGACGGGAGCCTTACTGGCAGAGGATGATCTTGAGCTTAGGCTCAAGAGTGGGCGAGACCCAGTTGGGGGCAGCAGCAGCGGAGGCCAGGATAAGAGGCCCCATTTTTAGCACCAGTAACTGAGGCAGTTCCAGCCGCAGCCGATCCAGCAGAGGCCAGTTCACCAGCAGCAGCAGCCGAGACAGCACCAGCAGGGTCAGAGACAGGGTATCATTTATGTCTACTACAAGAATCTCGGGCATGTCACCAATGAGTACCGGAAGAGGCTGGGCCAGTGTCTAGTGTGTGGTTCAGCAGACCACCAGATAAGGGAGTGCCGCATAGTACGAACAGCTCAGGGAGGAGGAGCCAAGGCTCCAGCAGGCCAACAGAGGGGACCAGCCCTGCCGACACAACAGCAGAGGTTCGTCCAGCACCAGCAGCAGGCCAGGGGAGGCCAGCAGGGGCAAGAATTTGCCATGGCAGCAGAGGATACGGAGGCCATCGGAGAGCTGATCGCAGGTTCGATCCTTCTCGACTCCAGTCTAGCTTTTGTATTATTCGATTCCGGTGCTTCGCATAGCTTTATATCTGTATCTTTTGCGATTAGACACGGTATCATAGCTGAATCGTTAGCTAGGACTTACAAGATCACGACCGGGGGTGACATTATCCTCGTGAGTGATGTTTGTAAGGGTCGGAGTGTAGTTTTGGGAGGCCGTGAGTTGGAGGTGAGCCTGCTCGTAATGCCATTGCTGAACTACAATATAGTACTCGGCATGGATTGGTTGAGCAGGCACCACGCCAGTATTGATTGCAGAGGGGGTAGAGTTCTCTTCAGAGCGCCGGGGGAGCCAGAGTTTGAGTACTCCAGACGTCAGGCAGAACAGAGCAGCAGAGTTTTTTGTGGAGTCTCGATTGAGGAGCAGATGATTCCATACCCCTTGATAGCAGAGTATATGGATGTTTTCCCAAAGGAGTTGTCGAGATTGCCACCAGACAGAGACATAGAGTTCTCGATAGACTTGGTTCCAGGAGCGGAACCCATCTCTCAGCATGTCTATCGAGTGAACAATAGTGAGTTGGTGGAGCTGAAGAAGCAAGTGGATGAGCTGCAGGACAAGGGCTTCATCCGCTCGAGTTCATTACCATGGGAAGCACCAGTGTTATTTGTGCTGAAGAAGGATGGGTCAGTACGGATGTGTATTGACTATAGGGCACTCAACAACCTCACGATCAAGAACAAATACCCACTGCCGCGGATCGACGATCTTTTTGACCAGTTGAGCGGAGCTCGGGTATTTTCTAAGATTGATCTAAGGTCGGGATATCACCAGGTGAAGGTGAAGGGGGAGGATATTCCCAAGACCGCTTTTAGGACACGGTACGGGCAGTTTGAGTTTTTGGTTATGCCGTTTGGGCTAACCAATGCACCAGCAGTGTTTATGAACCTAATGAACAAGGTGTTCCACCAGTACCTGGATCAGTTTGTGGTGGTGTTCATTGACGACATCTTGACATATTCCAAGACTGAGGAGGAGCACGAGGAGCATTTGAGGATCGTGCTGGAGACTCTCAGGAGGGAGAAGCTTTACGGGATGCTCTCCAAGTATGAGTTCTTCTTGGACCGGGTGGACTTCTTGGGGCATGTGGTGACTGGAGATGGTATCTCAGTTGACCCCAAGAAGATTATAGCAGTTGAGGCATGGGCAGCGCCGACTTCAGTTGCAGAGATCAGGAGTTTCCTGGGGCTGGAAGGATATTATCGGAGATTTGTGCAGAATTTCTCCCGGATTGCAGAGCCGTTGACTCGGTTGACCCGGAAGGATGCTGAGTTCGTTTGGTCAGAGGAGTGTCAGGCAGCTTTTGATGAGTTGAAGAAGCGGCTTACGACAGCTCCGATTCTGACATTGCCTTCAGGATCAGGTGGTTTCACTATTTATAGTGATGCTTCAGGGAAGGGACTGGGTTGTGTGTTGCAGCAGCACGGAAAGGTAATTGCCTATGCTTCTAGGCAGTTACGTCCCCATGAGAAGAACTACCCTACCCACGATCTGGAGCTTGCAGCAGTAATATTTGCTCTGAAATTATGGAAGCATTATCTGTATGGAGAGAGGGTAGAGATTTTTACAGATCACAAGAGCTTAAAGTATGTGTTCACTCAGAAGGAGTTGAACATGAGACAACGCAGATGGCTAGAGTTGATGAAGGACTTTGACATCCTACTTCAGTATCACCCAGGGAAGGCCAACGTGGTTGTCGATGCCTTGAGTAGGTATCCGACAGCCATGTGTTTGACCATGGATCGACATTTGCTTGCAGACTTGGAGAGCCTTGGAATTGAGGTGATCGTGCCCGGAGTATAGATGTAGTTATGGGGTATGCAGATTCAGTCGAACTTGGTGGAGAGGATCAAGGCGACTCAGTTTGAGGACGTTCCTCTGCGGTGTCTCCGAGAGTAGGTCCAAGCAGGATTGGTTGATGGCGAGTTTTCTCTTACAGAGGATGGTGCCTTGAGGCACGGTTCTAGGTTATGTGTGCCCAGCGTAGAGCTCAGGGAGCAGGTTTTGCAGGAGGCCCACAGATCTCAGTACTCTATACACCCGGGTGCCAACAAGATGTACCGAGATTTGAAGGAGCATGTTTGGTGGTCCGGGATGAAGCGGGATGTGGCTCGCTTCGTAGCTAGGTGCTTGGTCTGTCAGCAAGTAAATGCAGAGAGGTAGAGGCCCGGTAGATTATTACAGCCGCTGCCCATTTTCGAGTGGAAATAAAAGCATATCACTATGGACTTCGTATCAGGATTGCTGTGTACACCTGGAGGAAAAGATGCAATTTGGGTCATCGTTGACAGGTTGACCAAATCAGCCTACTTCTTGCCATTCAAGGTGGGTACGTCTACAGGGAGGCTGGCGGAGATGTATATGTGGCAGATAGTCAAGATTCACGGGGTTCCGGTCAGCATCATCTCAGATCGGGATAGTCGCTTTACTTCCCATTTCTGGAGGAGTCTGCAGATTAGCTTGGACACTCAGCTCAAGTTTAGTACTGCATACCACCCCCAGACGGACGGACAGTAAGAGAGGACTATTCAGACACTTGAGGATATGTTACGGACGTGTGTCCTGGACTTTGGAGGTTCCTAGGAGGATCATCTTCATTTGATAGAGTTTGCTTACAACAACAGTTTCCAGGCCAGCATTGAGATGTCACCTTTCGAGGCTCTGTACGGGCGTAGGTGTCGTACACCCTTATCTTGGGACGATGTTGGTGAGCGAGCTTTACTGGGGCCAGAGATGGTTGTTGATGCAGCCGAGAAGGTGAAGCTCATTAGGGACAGACTTCGTATGGCACAGGACAGACATCGGCACTGGGCCGATAGCCACCGGAGGCCCTTGGAGTTTGAGGTACATATTAGAGTAGGATTATATTTAGGTTTGTTTGTTAGTGATTTTAATCATGTTGTTTATCATAATTAATTGAGACCTTGCTTGTGATTAGGTTGGAGACCAGGTTTTCTTGAGGATATCTCCGACTCGTGGTACGATACGTTTTAGTCGAGGCGGGAAGCTTAGCCCGCCCTTCATCGGCCCTTTCGTTATCAGCAGGATAGTCGGTGACGTGGCATGCAGGCTAGACTTGTCGCCTGCACTAGTGGGGGTCCACAACATATTCCATGTATCACAGTTGAGACGGTACGTGGCTGATCCCAGCCATGTGCTCGATCATTCGGAGATTGAGGTTGGACCTTCTATCAACTTTCCAGAGCAGCCAGTAGAGATACTGGATCGACGGGAGAAGGTTCTGAGGAACCAGGTGATACCTTTGGTACGCGTCGCATGGAGGCATCATTCTCCAGTAGAGTCTACCTGGGAGTGGGAGGATGATATGCGCGAGCGGTACTCCTATCTTTTTGGACCTTGAGGTATACTTTTCTATCCTTCTCAGCAATTAGTCTCGCCTTTAATTTCGAGGACAAAATTATTTTAAGGAAGGTAGATTTGTCACTACCACATTTCTATTTTGAGGGTATTTTTGTTATTTTTGGGGTTATTTGAATTTATTAGAATTTATTTGAATTTATGGGAATTTTTAGAATTTATTTTGGAATTGTTTGAATGAAGGTTGACTAGGTTGACTTTGACTAGCTTTGACTTGGTAACCTAACCCTAGTTGAGTTTGGACTTGGTTAGATTATGAGACCCTAGGTTAAGTTAAGTTAACCATACTCTAGTTATTAGAATCAATTAGGAATATAGAGATTAGAATAGAAAGCTTTTGATCACAAGTCATGACTTGTGATTTTTTAAACATTGATTAAGGACTAAGCCCAACCCACTAGCAACCCTAACCCAAGCCCATACTTGGCCGGCCACTTGACCCATCCTTGGGATTCCCACCCTATAAGTATTCTCCTAGAAATTAGGGCTAGCCTCTTTAGGAAGAAAAAGCTTTAGAAAGAGGTATTTTTCTCAACTTCAATAATCCATAGAAATTCTATTTTAGCTCCTTTTTCCCTAAAACAAATTTCAATAGGTGTTAAATGAAGTGTTCTTGCTGTTGTTATATGTTTTTCTCAGATTCATACCAATTTGGAGAAGTTTGACTATCAAGAAGAACACCTCTCTTTGGAGCTTTTTGAGGATTTTGATACATATAGGTAAATTTCATTCTACACCATGAAATTCTAATTTTCTTGCATATCTAGGAAGCCCTAGGCCTAACCTAACTGTAGGAATAGGTAACCCTAGATTTCTTGTCCAATTTGTGCTCCATTTGGACACGTATCAGTCCCACTGTGCAAGTGTTTGATGAAATGCCCCAATGGGAATTTTGATTGATTTTTAGGATTCTAAATGAATAGAAAATTATTATTTGATGTTGCTTACGTGTTTCTCTTGGACTGGAAGAGTTTTGGTGTCATGTCGTGTCGAATTGGACACGTGCATATGCGGATGCACGTGCACGTGCAGGCAGTGCGCGTGTCCTGCTACTTGGGGGATTTTTCACTTCGAACACGGCACTAGGATACGAGACATTGGACACACACTGTGGGGCAATGACTGACACCACGTGTGTCAAGTCTCACGTGTCCCCGTGTCGTGTCGAGTGAGCACGAGGCTCTGTACTGGGTTTGGACTGACAGTTCAGTCGGGTTTAATTGACACTGATACGTAATTATAACTCGGACACGAGGACACTTTGACTCAGTACAGGCACCTAGACACGAGGACCTACCCTAGGCGAACCTAGGTTGGTGACCACGAGACACGAAGTGTCCTATGTCGAGTGCACGACACGCGTGCACTTGTGCACGAGACAGTGCACTGCTGTGCAGTGTCTGTGCACTGTTTTGGGTTTTCTTGCGTGGACACGCCGTGTCCGGCTATGGTGGACACGAGACACTTGCAAGGACACATGTACACCCTATATTTTAATTACCAACCTTTTAATTTGTATTTTAGTGTGTTTTCAATAGGCATTTGGCATTACCTAAATTTCTGAAAACTGTGTATTATATTCCTGTATTTCCAGATTTTAAAATATGAACTTTGACATTAAATTAAACCTATTTTATACTGTTAATGTTTAGTTTTAGTCCCTAATACTATTCTCCTATGTGTAATCTAACTTGATGTTAATTTTGGGTTGATTTGGTCATGAATTGGGTTCAAAATGAGGGTTGGAATGTTGGGACTGAACTGGGTTCAATTTTTCGGTTAACTGTTTTAGAATGCATTGATTTCCTTTTCTTTCCTTCATATTTTTTTCCCGATATTGAACTGCAGGGACTGTATTGTGTATATTATGAATTGGTTTCCTTTCCTTACTGTTTCTATTCCTAGGATTTCCTCTCTCTAACACACACTAGTGTATCCTCTCACACCCGACATAACTCATGGACACACACACACATAGTCACTCACATTCCTGTACACCCTACACTTGCACACAGTCACACACACACTCAGTTTTTACCCCACCTGAGAACACACACATGCCCACCCCTATTAGCTAAGTCACCATTTCCTGTTCACAGTTCACATCACTCTCTCCTCACACACACAAGATTCACACACACTCATGCCTTCCCTCTCTCTCTATATGCATATGCATAATGTATATTATGTGTATATATCAATTTAAGTAGTGTATCTATTTATAGTAATGTATATATAGTGTATTGAGCCTATATATATATATATATATATATATATATATATATATATATATATATATATATATATATATATATATATGTGATGTTTCCTAATATATTGTACTATAACCTATATGTAATGTATAGGGATGCAATATAAAATATGTATGTATATATATATATATATCCTTGTGATGCATACATTAGGTAGCCTATAGCCTATAGCTATGGCTCATTGCCTAAGGGTATGTTTGAATGCCAACTAACATGTGTAATTGGCTTGGATAGCCTTGTAGTGTTGTGTACTAGCTAGTGTAGGTTGAGTGACCTAGTATAGACTAATGTAGACTAGTATAGGCTAGTTTGACCAAATTTAGACTTGTTTGACCTAGTTTGACCATAGTTGACCTAGGTTTGACTTCTTGGTTGACCAAGGTTGACCAAGAGTTGACTTTGGCCTAGATTGACCTAGATTCATCTAGAATGCATTAAATTGTATATTGTTATCATTTTAGACTTGTTGTGACCTGTGCTGTTCTGATTAGGAGCCAGACACCTCTCCTCGGACAGTACATTTCATCCGAACACTCAGATACCAGGCGAGTACATTCTCTGATCATTTTATATCCTGCTTAGAATTATTTTCTTGTATTAAATTACTTTACTTGTTACTGTCACGTTGGTCACACGGATTGGTACTATATGGATCCCTTCTTGAGATGTTATCCCTTAAGGGAGCATCGGATACTTCATGTTCTATGCGTTTCACTTACATGGCGTATCACTATGCTCCACGGTTCATTGATCACTTGTGACATGTACTCTCATGATCACAGAGTCTTCCTTGAATCCTTATCCCATTTATTAGGTTTTCTAGAATCCCCATTTATGGGACATCCATGTATCACCCTTCGGGGGCCTTTGTATGGAATCATAACATAACCTGGTTGGATCCTTGTGTATTGATTGGGGGTACGAGGGAGTAGAAGTAGACATGTGAATAATACCCAAGTAGTATCTCATCAGAATCATTCCATAGTGTCTCATCAGAATCATCCTATGCCATTTACATGTCTATATTGTACTCTGACTCACTAGCCACTATTAGTTCCTTATTATAGTAGATATTTCTATTACAGTTCTCTCTCTGTTTACATACTGTATTTCTTCAGTACCTGTATCTTACTTTACTGCATGATTATATTTTCTAACGTGCTATGAACTGTTGAGATGTATTGTGCTCGCTCCTGTCCTGACTGGACCTGTTGAAAATATTACAGAGGATGAGGAGGAGGCCTGTGTGGATACTTTCTACGGAGCAGCCCTAGACGATACTTGCGAGCTGGACTCTCAGGAGGACCCAGCTCTAGCTGAGGACATTACCCCCATTGCCTAGACTAGCTTAGTTATGCCTATCTTATTTATGTTGTCTTGAGACTGTTTTAGCTAGACTTTATTTCTGTCTGGAGATTCTGAGTTGTATATATTCTTTCATACTCAGTAGCTGAGATGTGTACTCTGGATATTTGCTGGAATTTTATCTTAGACTATTTTATCATCTGTATTTTCTTGAGTTCTATATCATATCGTGCTTCTTCTTCCTTAGTTGTGATTGAGTTTACTTCTATCATGTTACCCCCATTCAGGAAGTATAAACTGCTTAGTATATTATTGCTAGATGTTGTGACCTAGGACAACGTTCTACCGCCGACACTGTAGCGTAGGCTGGACGTACCCACGTCTCGTGCCGTTACTCTAGGGTGCGAGTCGTAACACTGGTGCTGCTGGGCACGCGTCGGTGCCTGCTGAAACTGCAACTGAGGCTGCTGTCGCTGAAACTGCCCCTGCTGGAAATGTGGGCACTTCGTCGGCCCTGCACTCGAACTAGCTCCAAAAGCGTCACTGCCCCTCTTCGGCTTGAGGCCGAAGTCCTCCTCTGCAATCTGTGCCTCCATCAGGATCTGCTCGAAGGTCGCGTCACGTCTCCCAGAGGTACGAGTGCGCACTGCATGTATAAGACCCCTCCGAAACTTTTGGGCCTTACACCCCTCATCCTGGACCAAACTAGGTGCAAACCTGCTCAGGCGAAAGAACTCCGCTGCATACTCGTCTACCGACGAGTTCCCCTGCACCAAACTAGTAAACTGCCCCTCCAAAGCTGTCAAGGCTACATCCGGGTAGAACTTCTCCTTAAAGAACTTCCTGAAGTCCTCCCAAGACAAACCCCTCACTGACGCACGCGGATTCGTACGGTACCAAGTCAGCGCTATGTCAAAAAATTGGCTCGCTGCAGACGTCACCCAAAGTCCTCTCGGTACCTCTGCCAACTCCAGACTCCACTGGATATCCTCCAACCAGTCGTCCACGTATAGGATACCCTCGGTATCCTTGAACTCCCGCGGGTTCATCTTCCTGAAATCAAGGTGCGTACCGGGCCTCCCCTGACCCTGCTGCTGTACTAGTGCTCTCTGAACTGTAGCCGGTGCACCCCTCTCCACTACTGCCATCGCCAGCTAATGGGAGTTCTCCATGCTCCGTCATAACAACTCTGCCTGTGCGCTCTGAGTCTGCAACATCTGCTGCAGAAGGGCCATCATCTCCTGAGTATCTGTCGGTAACTGAGGCGGCGGTAGAAGAATATCAGGAATGACCATGGACGGTCTCGCTGCTAGAGGTGGAAGACCTCCTGAAACCGTCGCTGTTGCTCCCGTCTGAAGGACAGGGACTGAGGTGGCAGCTCTCTCAACTGCAGCTCCCTCAGCTGGAGGTGGAAGACCTCCGGGAACTGCCATTGCTACTCCTGTCTGAAGGGCAAGAACTAAGGCTACTGCTCTCTCGACTGTTACTCCCGTAGCCGGAGGTGGAAGACCTCCCGGATCTGACCTCTCTGGAACTGCACTAGGCCCTGCTGCCTGAGAACGAGTCACTGTCATCTTGAAGACGAATTGAACCCAAGAGGTCAATATGGCACAAGATAATATATTTTCAAAGGAGGACAATTGAATTCAAATGTAAGAAGAGTTGTCATGGAAATCAAACGATCAGAGTTTTTCCTAAAATGTGATTGAGTAACTCCTATCATACCCTAGATCCTACGTCCTAGCCGCAGGCTCGCAATTAGCACTCTAAGTCGAGCACCATTACGAGATCGCACTAATTGTGACTCTGACCTGCATGGGCCACCACATGAGCCGCATGAGAGTTGTCTCATAACCGAGCCGCATGAGAGTGGTCTCATGACCGAGCCATATGAGAGTTGTCTCATGACCGAACCGCATGAGAGTAGTCTCATGACCGAGCCGCATGAGAGTGGTCTCATGACTGAGCCGCATGAGAGTGGCCGAGGCGATCCGCATAAAGAATCCTTATTGGAATTTATGAACTGTGCCAGATATCATGATAATTTTTTCGTCTTTTTAGGAGCATGTCATGTCTTGTCTTTATGTCAGAGCCATCATCTCTGTCAGAGCTGTCGCCTTTATGTCAGAGTAATTATGGCCAGCTGTTTAGGCTGATTTCAAACCTCATAAGGCCGCATGAAGCTTTCTAAGCCGTATGAAGCTTTCTGAACCACATGAAGCTCCCAGGAATTTTGAGCCGTATGAAGCTTCCTCAGCCGCATGAAGCTTTCTGAACCGCATGAAGCTCCAAGGGATTTTGAGCCGCATGAAGCTCCCAGGGATTTTGAGCCGCATGAAGCTTCCTGGGTTTTGAGCCGCATGAAGCTTCTTGGGTTTTGTGAGCCGCATGAAGCTTCCTGGGATTTGAGCTGCATGAAGGTTCATATTAATTTTCGGGCCGCATAGCAAATCCCATTCTTTTCCATGGACAATTTCGAGCCGCATGGAACCATCATATTTGCTTCCTAATCTGAGGCTGGTAAAATACTGCTCTCGATCGTTGCAGGAAGACTTTTGGGACTATCATGTTCATTTTTTGCCGGGGGCTGGGCACGGGCGGTTCTGTACAATATTCCATTAGAGGCCCGTATAACAGTTAGCGAGACTCTCTGATGGTCAGTAGTTTGGACAGTTGACTGGGCTTGTTGAGCCCGCACTGCCATAGACTTCTTGGACTTAGCACCCGAAGGTGCGTAGTAGGAAGAGTCCAAGTTGTAAGGAGGAAAGGAAAGTTGGTGGCCTTTTCAAAGGAGGCAAGGGGACTCTATTTATAGAATGGAGTGATCCCTTTTTTCTTCTCCTTTCCGATGTGGGACTAAAAGCAATATTTTCCATGCTTCTACACCACTAGTCTTCTTGGATGAGCAGTAGGTATATTAAGGAAGATAATTTTTGGATGATGAAGTACAACTCTAACTTCTCTGTTGGTTTCAAGTGTATCCTGCAGAAAAGGTCGAGATTGAAGTCCTGCATCCAAAGGGTTATTCATGATGGGGTCGGCACCAACCTGTGGCAAGACCTTTGGATTGACTACAACAGTATCATAGATATGGCAGAGATCGAACTCCGTAGCAGCAAGATGAAGTCAGAGAAGGTAAGCTCTCTGATTCATAATGGTTCCTAGAAAATTCAACCATGGTCTAGTATATGGCGTTGGGGTTGAAAGATTACAGGGATTCAGATTGAGGGAAGCCCTAGACATGACCATTGGAGGTGGGAGGGGTCCGATAATGGGAACTTCATATTGAAGAGTGCATACGAGAGATATAGAGATAGAGGTCCCATATCTAAATGGTCGAGATACATTTGGATTAGGGATGCTAGCCCCAAGTTTAGCTAATATCTGTACAAGGCCACCAAGGGAGACTCCTCACCAAAGATAGGTTGAGTAGGTTCGGCATTCAGTTAGATTCCAATATGTGCCCCCTCTGTTGCATGGAACAGGAATCCCATTCTCACATATTCTTCCAATGTGTTGTTAGCAGCAGAGTTTGGAACGAGCAACGCAGAGTGCTGGGTATGAGGTTGAAGAACACTAAGAGCATCGAAGAGGCATTTGAAGACCTGGACACACTCAAGGACACTAACCATCTGTCACTACCACATTTCTAGTTTGAGGGTATTTTTGTCATTTTTAATTTATTTGAATTTAATATTTATTTATTTGAAATTTAATATAATTAATGGAATGATGTGATTTAAATATTATTTAATTAATTGCCATGTGTTGTGTTTAGCCCTAACCTAGATTTGACCTAACCTAGATTAGTCATAGCTAGACTTAGTTAGCCATGGTTAGTGTTAGTTAGTATTGATTAGTCTTGGTTAAGTCATGATAGTTAGAGCTAACTAGGTTGAATTTAAGACAAGTGTGAAACCTAGGCTTGTGGACCCTTGATTTGACTAGATGGAATGAGAGCCCTTGATTGATTCCCCAAAACCCTAACCCTAGCATTTATGACCGGCCACCTAGGGATCCACCCCTATTTAATGTCTTCCAAATAGTTGCCTCTTTTTGTTCATTCCTCCATTTTGCAAGAACAAGGTTTGTCTTCATTGAAACTCTTTCATACTTTGATCAATATTGATCCTTTTTCATTCAAACTTCTTCCATGGTGACCTAATTTGTATTTTCCAACTGTTCATGGAGGATAATGACAGATTTGGGATACTTTGGAGCTTGAGCTAGCTAGAGGAGATCCCCATTTTTTGAAGTTTTTATTGAGGAAGAGCACCTATAGGTAACTTTCTATTCCCTCCATAGATTTTCAATTTCTAGGCATGGATGCATAGCCCTAGGTGTCCTCTAACTGTAGGGATTGGATTCGTGTCATTTTGTGCCCTTTACGTGTCCGTATCGGACACGTACCAGTGTAGATACCTAGGTGTTCGACGAAATGCCACAGTGGGCATTTCGATCCTGTTTTAGGATTGTGTTTGAATAGAAAAATAGGTTTTCGTGTCGCTTATGGGTTTCTTCGTGTCTGAGCTGGTTTCGTGTCGCTTATGGCATTTTCCAACTGTCCTTTACGTGTCCGTATCGGACACGTACCACTCGTGGACACGCCCTGCGCATGTGCAGCCGACTGTCCTACTACTCGCGTGTCCGTACGGCTGTTCTAGGGCTCGAGTGTTTGCCATTAAAATCTTTTTATGCAATTTCAATACAAACATAACAGTGTTACAATGTAGGACTTAGATGTAGTCCTAGGAGTACACTTTTGTTTATCTGGGTCCTTTGTGCCGATGGAGCGAGTGGTAATGCGATGACTCCGTTGACGATCTGACGACGGTTCTCGGTTCTCTAAAAGTCTGAGTTGCTCTGGGTGCTGGAGCTTATAGAGAGGAAGAAGATGTTGAGTGTCTCTTCCGATCTCTGGGAGTAAACTCTGATGCTTTGGTTGACTGTGTTTCTTGATCTCTGACAGTCTTTGTGTATCTTTGTATGTGTGTGAGAGCGAATAATCCTTCTATTTATAAGCAGCAGGATGACTGCTCATACTCGCATATGTAGGATGCACCTGTTTGTGGGGATGCCATGTAGTAATTGCTGATGGAGGCACATGGGCGATGCGCTCGGATTGAGGAGTTGAACTCTTCTTGTTGTATTTGTGGGCTACGACAGAGCTGACACGTGGCAATGGAGAAGATCTTTCGGTTGCTGAGATCTTGGGTGAGTAGCACCCCTTCATCGGCTGAACTGAGTCAAAAGACACGTGACGCGTATCCATTGCTCAAAGATTTCAGATTTGGTGGAGAGTAATCTGACAGGATGAGCCTAGGATTGGGCGTATGAGTAGACTTTGGCCTGTAACCTTTAGGAGTCACGAACCAGTCTGGACGTATGGCTTTTGAGGCGCATGCGGGGCTTCAATAGTGACTTGACCTCTGTCTTTAGGGATCAGAGAAAAGCCTGAGGCGTATGGCTTCTGAGGCGCATACAGAGATTTGGGCGGATGGCTGCGAAGGCGCATGCGAAATGGTTGGGCGGCCACGTGGCTTGTAACCGTCGGAGAAAAATAAATGATGATGCTGACGTCAGCGACGCTTCGTCTTCTAAAAAAGCTGCTAAGTGTTCAGTCCTCGGGGGACGTGCTGCCAACTCTGTCACTTGAGCATTAATTGCTTGATAGGTGACGAGCCGAAATGGGCGCATAGGTCCATGTTGATTAGGACGCATAGATCTATGCTTTGTTGGGTGCATCCTTACGGGGTGCTTTGGAACGTGCACGTCTGCACGATGTACGGTGTCTGGCCGGCGCATCCGTTTGTATGACGTGCTTTTATTGGTCCGACTGTTGCGTTCTTCGAGTGCCTTAAATAGGCGTTTTTGACTTGGCCAAATTTGAAGCGTCAGGTTCATCACCATAAATACAAATTCATTGCACGGGATTCGGAGAGCCCGCCACTTGGCGCATGGGTTTGATTTTCTCGGCCTATAAATAGTGGCAAGGAGAGAGTTTGCTTCTCGTTCTCTCACGTCCTCCCGAAATGAACTTTTTTGCTCGAGCACATTCTGTTGACGAGATGCTCCCGAGGGTGAAGATGCGACGACTTGTCTTCGTTTATGCACTTGAAGGTGACTGTTACATCCGAAAGTCGGAGTCGAGGGCTTCTGAGGCAGGCAGAAGGTGCCTGTTGCATCCGAAGATCGGGATGCTCGAGCCTCGTCTTCGTTATACTGGAAGAGCCGCAGATCGGAATTGTGGTGCCCCGATCATCTTCCTTGGGCTTTGGAAGAGCTCCTCCTCCTGCTAGAGTGGGTGTTGCCCATTCTGGTTGTGTTGAAAGCCTCCTTTTGCCGCGGACCTTGCGGTGCTCTCCTCTTCCTTTGGAGAGCTCTTTCTCCTGCTAGGGTGGGGTTGATCGCCCACCCTTGCTCAATAAATGCTTCATTAGTCGAAGCACCCGATCGGGTCGAAGTAGAACGCATATGCTGAGACTTCATGATGCATATGACTGAGATACGAAAGGGATGTACATAACTGAGCTGCTGAAGAGATGTGCCTGACTGAGACGCTGAAGAGATGCGCCTAACTGAGACGCTGAAGAGACGTGCCTGAGTGAGACACTGAAGAGATGCGCCTGACTGAGAGCGCATGGCGGTTGCTGCGCCTAGCTGTAGACTTAGGGTCTTTTCTTTGTAGAAATTCTTCTTTGTAAAGCTCCCTTTTTTTAGATATGTAATAGACTTTTATATGAAATAAACATCTTTTTTTAATGTCTATGCTTTTGCTGTTTGCTTGTGCCAAGTACGTCATCTGACCTCCCTGGCACATGTAATGTTAGGCGCATAGGATTTTCGTTCCTGAAATTCCATGCTTCTACAAGACCCCCTTCAAAGTTTTTAAAACTTTTCGTCAAGTTTTGGAATACTTTGAATAAGAAGCATGGTGGTGTCTTCTCTGGGGCGCATGAGTGTCTGGGGCGCATAACTTTTCTGGGGCGCAAGCTCCTCCCAGTTTTAAATGCCCAAATGATAACGCTTCGAGATAAATGAAAAAGATTTAATGATTATCTTTTGGACTATCCACGGTTATCACTTCACAGAACCCTAAACGGCGGTTGACGTCATGCAAGCCTATAAATAGGCGTCTGATAGAGAGAGTGGGTGTTCTTCCTCTCTTTGCTGTCTTCTTCTATAGAGTTTTTTTTCTAAAACCCTAATCTTCTTTTCTCGAAATGGCTCCCAAAACTCCTCACGTTGGTGCTGGCCGAGGGTGAAGCAGAGGAAAAGAGCCCGGAGAGTTCGATGAGGAGGATTCTTCCGTCATTGCTGCGGCTCCTGCCGACGTCCGGCCAGTGGAGACGGGTGAGTGCTTCTTGACATTTTTAGACGAGTTCGGTGCACACACGGATGAGTTGCACCCTGTTGTTGTGCCCTAACTCTTTGTTGTCGACGCACATAGACTTTTGTCCTGATTATGTGCCGATACTATCCCGCTGACGTGCTTGGACTCCTGTCCTGATTATGCGCCGAGGCTTTACTGCTGACGCGTATGGACTTTTGTCCTAATTATGCGCCGAGGCTATCCCACTGACGCGCATGGACCTCTATCCTGATTATGCGTTGGGGCTTTACTGCTGACACGCATGGACTTCTGTCCTAATTATGCACCGAGGCTATCCCGCTGACGTGCATGGACTTCTGTCTTGATTATGCGCCGAGGCTATCCTGCTGACGCGTATGGACTTCTGTCCTGATTATGCGCCGGGGCCTCAATGCATATGGGCCTTTTTGGGCCTTGATGAGGCGCAGAAGCTTTGAACGCGCCCCAAATGTTTCATCCTTCTCTTAAGCCTCTTTCTTTTCTTGTTGACTGACTTTTGTTTTGTGTCAGTGTCAATGACAATCCCTTTGCTGAACAAAGTCCTTTTGGATGCTTTCCTCTGCCAAATAGGGATTGACTTCAATGAGGAGATTGTTAATCCAGCGAGGGCTGCTATCATGCAGGACCAGCCTCCCGAGAGGATGTTGCAAATCCGGAATCAGTCGCCCATTTTTCTCCAGAACATGATGGAGAGTGGCAGACTAAAATCAGCTGAATTCAAGAACATGACTTTTTTGAAGCCTGCCTTTCTGTTCGGTGACCGGTTGACCTCTACTGAGGCAAAGATATTAAAGATTAAAGAGGACTGGTTCTTCTCGGCGAAGGGCATAGCCCTGTACATGCGACAGTCTGAGCGTCAATTGTCGTTGACGGCTTTCTGCCGTTTGGCTTCCAAAAGAAGGATGACATGGGAGCTTACTCCTTCTCAAGGAGGGACAGTAGGAGGTACCCTTCGTATTGATGTAACTTCGAATCAGAGTGATACCTTGGCCGCCTCGCGAGCCGAGGCCTCGTTCAGTTGTCGAACTTTGCATCCTGGGAGCCTCTACAGTGTCGTTTCTCCTGATACCTTTGCCTTTGGGGCTTCAACCTTTGCAAGTCGGATGCTGACATTGCAGATCACGTATCCTAAAGGAGGTTTTCGAGTTGAGGGGTGGTGCCATCACGTGTTGAAGTGGGATGAGTTGACCCTCTGGGTTCTGTCAAAGTTCAAAACTGAGCTCAAAGCGATTGGGGTGACTGCCGCTCTTCGTGCCACGCAAGGGGGCATCGATATCAACAAGCCCATGTTCCTTGCACTCCTGGAGATGTTCAACTCCCAGACTGGCACCTTCTTTACTCCAGTGGGGGAGCTGGGGTTGGCTCTGCACAAGATGTATGTGGTTTCTAACTTCCCTGGGGTTCGGAACCGTACGAGGAATATTTCCCGACGAATGAAGAGATCCAAGTCCTAGAAGAAAAGGACAAGGAGATGATGGCTGTTTTCAAGGAGGTGGCGAGCCACCATTATCTGCTACAATGGAAGGATAGGGGCGAATCGCAGCCCCATGTGACTACTTGGAGGGACTACATCTTCAAGCAGGACTCGACAGACCCTTGCAAGATTCGGTTTGTGACTCCGCAGGGACTGCCTCATGCGGAGGTGACCTCCGAAGTGGGCCGTCTAGACGAGAAGGTTCCTCATTCAAACGAGAGTGGCGCCGATGTATACATTTGCTTCTGGCATTGCGTACACCGGATGTCTCCCAGGACCGTGTTAGCCGCATACTTGATGATATGGTTCCGAGACTATGTGTTCTCGGGCGGCTCTGGATATGTAGAAAGAGTGAGCAGAAATCTCATCTTGCCAGCGGTAAAGCTGGTTTTTGGCCACCCTCTGGCCTTCCTTTTTGCAATGGTGTGTAACCTGTTGCAGGGTTTGAGGACTTTTGTTGACGATGTAATCCATGGGAGGGGTAGGAACGACAACTTTTCCTGGGCTGAGCTACCATTCCATTATCTGATGGGATGGCTGATTCTGCATCATCTGAACGTGATGAGCCCCGGCCCTGAAGATGATCACGTTGTAGGTGACGCCTTTATCCGTCGCTTCTATAAAAGAAAGTGGCTACATACTGGCGTCACCGTTTGTAGAAGGGTCTTGTCTTATCTCCAGGGGTGGGAGATCACCAAGATCAACCCCATCTTTATAGACTTTGAAGCCAACCAAGAGTTGGAAGACTCTGGCGAGGATGCGATCACCCTGCCGATATAGGGGTTTCGCTGGTTACAGAGCATTCAGACTTCCCATCTGGTCTACCGCAACAAGAACAAGTGCTATCTAGAGCCATATCTGCCGAGCCGATTTGCACGTCAGTTTGGCTATACCCAGCTGATATTAAGGAACCCCAGTAACAATATAGGTTTTATTAGGAGTTTACTGGATAGAGCCCGGGGTTGGCAATATTACAATACCGGATGCACCGGAGTCCGTTTTACCATGCTAGTTCATAATCTTCGACCGCAGATCTTATATTCGGCTGTCACGCTGTATTGTGCCATGAACGCTGCGTCCCCTGAGTATGACAGGGAAACTAGTTTCATCATTGGCACACAGCTAGAGGCGACAACCAACATGTTGGCGGTGGCTCGATCATATCGCCCAACAGAGGTTGCGGGTTATAGGTCAGCTACTGTAGCCTCAACGAGGGGTAATTAGAAAGAGACCCCAGCTGGAAAGAGGTGGGCTGATACGAAGGTCGGTTCGTCTGTGCCGAAGAGACCAAGGAAAGCTACGACTTTGAAGGAAGGAGCTCCGGAGGTGGCACATGTCGTAGCAACAAGATCGGCTCCCGTGGAGGTAAAGACATCCCATATAGTCTGGTTTTACTCTTTGATTTTTGTGACTCATGTCTCCTTTTTGTACGCGGTGCCGAAGAAGAAGTCCCGGGCTTCGAAACCAGGTTTGGTTAAACCGAAGGAGGTAGCGAGCTCTTCTAACGAGCGTGTTCCTTCGATTACCGCATCTTCCAGGGAGGAGAGTGTTGATGATGCCGTTTGTGTGGGGACTTTGGTGTCTTCCGATGGTGTTGTAGAGATCTCTGATGTCGAGGTCCCAGTAGAAGTTGTGCCTCCGGAAGAGGAGGAAGAGTGGAGTTCGTCTTATTCTGATGATGTTCCTCCAGATGTTGGTGAGCCTGCCGTAGGGACAGTAGGTGTGATTGAAACAGAGGAGAGGATTGGTTCTTTCCCTCGTCATGATGAAGAGAGGTCGGCTGTTTCATTACCGAGCCCTACCCCGGACCCAGCTGCAGAAGCTGAGCTGGCTGTCGCCCATGAGGTACCAGCAGACTTTAATTCCGCAGAGGGATTTGATCAGGGAGGGGAGAATCGTTTGCCAAGCCTGACCCCAGAGGAAGTGCCCGACCAGGAGACGGGTGCTGATCCTGCTAGCTCGCCAGAGAAGGAAGGTCCTGCGTTGGTTACAGATCGTGCCTCGGAGGTGGAGAAGGCAACTCCGAATGTTGGTGGTCCCTCCGAGATGGGAAAGGACAAGGACCTGCTGGTGCAGGAACCCTCTGTTGTTTTCTCGACTTGGGGAATGATATCGACACCCTACTTAGCTCCTTCTGCCCTCTTGGCACCTCGGGCTAGTAGCGGAGTTCAAGTCTCTGACGAGGGAGGGTTCACGGAAGTTGAGGTTCTGGCCTCGCAGATTGAGGTCGGCGGGTCTTCTTCATGTCCGCCGTCCAGAGCCGCTCCTCCAACTTCGGCTATGACACCGCAAGTGCTGGCGGAGGCGGATGAGTACGTGAAGTTTATCATTGAGACGGTGTACAAGATGTTGTAGAGGGGCGTATCGGCAGTGATGAACGCCAACGGGAGTTTTACGATGGCAAAAACCATAGCGCTCCCTCACATCGGTCTGATACGTTTCCACCAGGGCCATGACCACATGGTCGAGATTCTGGAGGCATCGGTGGCCGAGCTCGACCAGCTGCTTTTTGAGTTTCAGAGTATCCAGCAAAATAATCTCTCCGCTCTGATAGAGGCAGAAAAGGAGAAGTTGATCGCTGAGAATGAGTCAACTTATCAGGCTACCGTGGCTGTCTGGGAGCGCGAGGTGGCCGAAGATGAGGATGCGGTAGAGAGGCTATCTCAATTCGCACAGGAGAATGTGGAGTTGCGAGTTGCGTTGGACGCTAGTATAGCGGAGGTTAATGCCAAGATTCGCCTTCTTGAAGACCAGCGGGCCCAACTTTTGTTAGATGCTGAGTGAGTCCAGGCTGAACATGTAGCATCTAAGGAGGAGGAAGCAGCTTTCACCCGCCAAGCTCTTTCCTTGGACCAGCAGCGGCAACAGCTGGACAAGAAGTATGAGGACGACATTTCCCCTGAGGCCATAGAAATGATGCATCAAGAAGCCGAATGCCGAGTTCTGGCGACTGCAGAGACTCGGGCGGAAGACTTGAAGCGTCTCCCTTTTTTTAGATCGAAGAGCTTTCAGCCGATCCCGGTGATGCTTAGGGATTGTAGCCTCTCCCTTTTTTTGTTATTTTGTGTAATTTGCAACTCCTGTTGGAGTTGTAATCTTTTACTTTTTAAATAAAGAATAAAGAGTTTTGTGGTGTGTTCATTCTTGCTGTCATGAACTTGATGATTTGTATGGACCTATTATCTTTTGCGTACCTTAGTTTTTAAGTACAGATAATAAGTTTGGGAGAACCAACATATTTGCTCAGAGGTAATGTGGACGTGGTAAATATGGGATTCAAATGTCAAAATCTTCCTACTCAGAGGTGTTATGGACGTGGTTGGAGTGACTCTGGGGAGATACGCGGAACTACTCAGAGGTAATATGGACATAGAAGTTCTGCGATCAATGTACGGCAACGCAGGGCTTGTCTGTACGGAATGTTTACTCAGAGGTGATGTGGACGTGGTAAACATGATAAGCAGCATAATCTTTCATGGTGTCAGATTATGCTTTGCAGGGCGTAGAAGGGCAACTCAGAGGTAATGTGGATGTGGTTGTCCTTCTACTGAGGATAGAACGCCATGGAACAGCTGGGTTCCGGAAGTGTAAGATTTTGTGGAAGGGAGGTGTACGTGAGCCCTGATGATTGGGTTCGCAGACTCCCTTGTTGGGTGGAGATAGAAGTATATGTTTGAAGGATGTCAAGAGTAGTACTTCTTTTGGAACTTGTCGTTGATGGGCATCATGAACAAGTCCTCATTGGATTTAGCGAGGTGGTAAGTACCGTTTGATTATACCGTCTCTATGATGAAAGGTCCCTCCCACTTGGGCTCAAACTTTTCTGGTGTCTTGTGAGTCAACACCATCGGCCTCCTGACTGCCAGAACCAGGTCGCCTACTTGGAAAGTCCTCTACTTGACATTCTTATTGAAAGCCTGTGATATACGGGCTTGATAGAGTTCGATGCGCTGTTGAGCTAGGAGACATTTTTCATCAAGTGCTTCCAATTCTCGTAGACGGCGACGTTGATTGTATTCTTCTGTGAGTTGATTTGTGATCGCTACACGGAGTGAGGGTATCTGGATCTCGAGAGGCAGTATCGCTTTGCTCCCGTAGACCAAAGAGAATGGTGTGTTTCCCGTCGGGGTCCATACCGTTGTACGGTAGGCTCAAAGGCATTCGCCGAGCTTTTCGTCCCAGTCGTGTTTGTTGGATGACACGACCTTTTTGAGGAGCTTGACGATAGTCTTGTTAAACGCCTCGGCCAATCCGTTTGCTGCTGGATTGTAGGCGGTCGACGCCACGTTCTGAATGCGATTCTTGTCACAGAATCTGCTGAAAATATGGATGATGAACTGTGGACCGTTGTCATGGATAATCCTTCGGGGTACCCCGAAACGGTAGATGACGTGGTGCTTAATGAAGCTGATCACCCTAGAGCTCTTCACTTCCGTCAGCGAAACTCCTTCTGCCCATTTGGAGAAGTAGTCGGTGATAGCTAGGATGAAGCGGTGTCCCCTCGATGAAGGAGGGGTGATAGGTCCTACAATGTCCATGTCCCAAGCTTTGAAGGGCCAAGAGGCGACCGTAGGATGTAGTGGTTCCAATGGTGTATGGATGAAGTTGGCATGAAGCTGACAAGCATGGCACTTCTTAGCATAGTCGACAGCGTCGGCTGCCATGGTCGGCCAGTAGTAACCCATGCGTCGCAGTCGATCCTACAACTTAGGCCCAGGTTGATGAGCCCCGCAAGTTCCATCATGAGCTTCTCGAAGGGCTTCAGCTGCTTCTTCGTTGGACAGACATCGAAGGAGAAGTCCATCGTAGGAGCGTCGGTACAACATTTTAGTAGCTGTATCGTAATAGAATCGAAGGAAATGCCTCCTAACTGAGATGGCTTCTTTCAGGTCTTCTGGGAGAATTCTGTAGACAACAAAGTCGATGAACGGAAACATCCAGTCTCGGACATGAATACCAGCACTTGTTGACATGGCATGGGCCATTTATGAGGATAGATTATTTTTAGGACAGACCAAGTCTCGACCAACTACCGTGACGTAGTACTAAGTCCCGAGAGGTGCTGCCAACGAGACTGCGAGGCCAGCCAGAGCTTCAGCCTCTAGGTTTAGTAACCAGGGTACGTGTTCTATGAAGAACTTGGTGAAGGTTGAAATAATATTCAATGCAACTTCATGGTAAGGAACCAGATCTTCATGGCGAACTTCGTATTGCCCTCTGATCTGATTAACGATGAGTTTTGAGTTACCGTAGGCTTCCAGATGATCCACTCCTAGCTATTACGCCAGCTGGAGTCCCATGTTGAGAGCGTTGTACTCGGCAACATTGTTGGAGCACAGCTTCGAAAGGGAGTAAGCACGCTGGATGACCAGCTGATCGGGGGAGACTAAGACTACCCCCACTCCTGCGATAATTTGGCCTTTGGGGCCTATTCTTGAATTGCCATCGAAAAACATCCGCCAGACGGAGCTTTCTTCGGTGACGTTTGATTCTTGGACCTCATCCGGGATATCTTCATAGAGTCTGGAGGACTCTGGGATGGGGTGTGCAGCTAAAAAGTCGGCCAGAGCTTGACCCTTGACGGCTTTTTGTGGGATGAACACCATGTTGTACGGTGTCAATAGGATCGCCCATGTAGCTATCCGGGAGTTCAATGATCCTGGCTTTGTCATGAGAACCCTGAGCGGATTAACTCGGGAGATGACATGAATTGTCTGGCACGAGACATAATGGCGAGTCTTCTGGATGGCGAACACCAAAGCCAGACACTCCTTTTCTACGGGATTGTACCGGTGTTCGGCCCCGATCAGTATCCTACTGAGGTAGTAGATAGCTTGCTCATAGCCCGCATCGCTGTTCTGAGCCAGCAGAGCGCCAAGGGAATGATCCATGGCACGGACGTAGAGGAGAAATGGTTTGCCTGCAACGGGTGCCACCAGGACTGGCGGGCTCGTCAAGTAAGCCTTGATATCATCGAAAACTTTCTGGCATTCCTCTGTCCAGACATAAGAGACTCCCTTCTTCATGAGCTGGGTGAAGGGTTGACATTTTTCGGAAAGATTTGCTATAAACCTTCGGATATATACAAGACGTCCTTGCAGGCCTCGAAGTTCTCGGAGATTCTTCGGAGGGTCCATGTCAAGGATGGCCTTGGTTTTCTCGGGATCGACATGAATGCCTTTCGACGTGATAATAAAGTCCAGGAACTTTCCGCAAGAAACTCCGAGGAAGGTTTTAGCGGGGTTCATCTTGAGTTGATGCGCTCGCATGGAATCGAAGACCATCTTTAGGTCTTGTAGGTGATCACCTTTGAGATGGCTCTTGACAGCGATATCATCAACATAGCATTCGACTATTTTATGAAGGTGTTGATGAAAGATGGTACTTATAGCTCGTTGGTATGTAGCACCAGCGTTCTTCAAGCCGAAGGGCATCACTGTGTAACAGAAAACCCCCTTCGGAGTCCTGAATGACGTGTGTTTTGTGTCATTTTGATCTGATTATAGCCTGAATACCCGTCCATGAAGGACATGCGTTCGAAGCCACAAGTATTGTCGATCATCACATCAGTGATCGAAAGCAGAAATTCATCTTTCGGGCAAGCAGTATTGAGATCTCTGAAGTCGATGCAGACCCGTATCTTTCTATTTTTTTTGGTGACAGGGACGACATTGGCCACCCAATCCGGGTGTTGTTCTTCACGGATAAACCTGCTGGTCAGGAGTTTGTCTACCTCTTGATCGATAGCGTTCATGATGTCAGGACGAAAGCGTCGCTGTTGTTGCTTTATAGGCTTGGTATCAGGTAAGATGTTAAGCCTATGCATCGTGATCTGGGGATCAAGTTCGGGCATATCTTCGTTGCTCCAGGCGAAGACGTCGATATATTCTTTAGCCAGCTGGATTAAACATTCCCGGTCTGGTCCCTTCAGACTCTTGCTGACGAAGATGGGTTTGGAAGAAGATCCATCTCCAAGGTCGATCTGCTCGACTTCGTCTTCGGTAGAGAGTTCATATAATTCAAAACGAGGCTCCCACTGTGCTCCTAGGCGTTGAGCCCAAGGTTCTTCCTCGAAGAATTCTGACATTTGGTCTTCGCCTTTATCTTCTTGAGATTGTGCAGATGCCATATTGACTGATAGCACCTTCTTGAAGACTGAGCTGATACTGGTATCGGAATCCCAAGTTGATGCTTCAGACGAAAGAGAATGTTCTACTTCTTTCGTCTCCAAACTCTCTGGAGTTGCCGGTGGCGTTACATAGCCTACCCCCGTCGAGTTCGATGATAGTAATCCTGCGGCTTTCCTTTAGGTATTGGGAGCCGGAGAGGAAGACGCCAGCCTTTACCGTAGTTCAGGCCTTTGTTGCTTTTCAGATCATAATCCATCTTTTGGATGAGGTACTTTGCCTTGTCCGTGTACCGATATACTTGTATTCTGCCGGTATCTGGTTCTTGCTCGAGTGGCGGGAGGTCTTGATGACGCTCGACTTTGCCGAAGATGATGGATTCTTCGTCTCGATTCTGTGGTGGGACTACGAAACAGATCCCTTGGGATGGGACTACTCGATTTATATGATTGACGATCGTTATTTGTGTTTGCAACGACCGTAGAGCGTTATCTAATGTATACATGGCATTCCAATATAGAAGACTAGAATAATAAAAGACACTCTATTATTGATGAAATACGAGATTTTGTCCTGCGGGATTACATTGTCCAGAGAGGGTGCATCTACAAAAGCAGATATATACTCCCCTAGCTCTTCATCTGTGAGTACTGGGGTTGGATCGGGAAAGTCCACCACAGATTTGACCTTGGAGTCCGAGAGGGCTATGTGAGCCTTCTCCGGAAGCTTGGATGATTATGGAGGCTTGCCTTTGAGACGCACCTTCAGGGGTGCCTCGACTGCGCCTTTGATGACATGTGCCTTCCTCTGTAGTTTTGCCGTAAGGGGAGCCGATGCTTGAGGCAGCTTTCCCTTGAGCCGAATCTTCAAGGGAGCTTCACTAGGTGTTCTACCTAGAGAAGTTGGTACTTTTCCAGGTAGCTTGATGGTCATGGGAGGCAGCATCTGAGGCGGTTTTCCTTTGAGTCGAATTTTCAAAAGAGTGTCGGGAATCATCTCTGGCTCGATGTCCGGCTCTGCTGCCGTTTCTGCTTCATCGTCAGCATCATTAGCTTCCCCTTCGTCGGGCAACTTGTACAGAATTGAATCTGTGAAGTAGGCTTCGACCCCCTTGAAAGGGTCAATGTCCTCGAACTCTATCCGGATGATGTCGTTGGTGGACACGTACTTCATACATTGGTAGAGTGTAGATGGCACCACCATGTACTCATGCAGCCACGAACGACCCAGTAGAAGGTTGTAGTTGACGTCAGCGTCTACGACATAGCAAGTTACCTCGGTTCGGAGGTTACCAATATGACATTTCAGCCGTATTTTACCCAGCGGTTCACTTTTGCTAGCATTAAAACCGCTAATTGTAGTATTGGAAGACGCCAGATGGTACATTGGGATACCCAGTATTGAGAGCAGTATCTTCAGGATGATGCTGAGGGAAGACCCTGGATCGATCTGAATCCGCTTTACCTTGACGGAACCGACATATCCTGTATGATACAGTGGCCTGTTGTGTCGGTTGTGCTTGAGCAGCATGTCTTGTTAGGTGAAAGTTATGTTGGGGATAACTTTATCCGCACAATGGCAGTACGCACATGTGGTCGGGGTATCCTCAGGCTGCTTGACCTGACTGATGAAGGATTCAGCATCCTTCAGGGCTTCACAGAGAGCTTCACGGGTGTCCTTGGAGAAACGGAGAAGCTCAAACAGAGACAGGCGGGCAGGAGTACTGGCAAGTTATGCCAGTATGTCAAAGTTGTGGGGCTTGGCTAGCCCCGAAGCATTCTCCTTTCACAAAGGCTTGTCAAAACGGGCCTCTACATGCTTCTGTTTATTGGCCGCTGGAGGCTTGGATGGACCTCCTTCTTCGGCAGCAGGGGCAGTGCAGGGAGGCACTACCTCAACGGCAGCTTCGTCAGGTTGGACGTTCAGCTGCGAACGAATTTGTACATGAAGAGCCTCTTCTGCGGAGGAAGAGACTATGCGGCAAGACTTGATCTTCCTGTCCTTGGTTTTGGAGGCAGAGCGTACCTCCGATTGAGTAACCTCAGAGACGATATCGTGGTGAACCCATAAGATCTCTTTCCAAGATGTGGTGAGTGGGATGAGTCCACTCATGTTGTCACGAGTAGGTGGTAGATTGACCACCTCCATTGTCGTCTTTGGGATGGGGATGATGCCATCTTGTGTTGTGGTTGGCGGTAAGGTGCCAAATTGGAGCGACACCAGTTTGGTCGAGACCATTTTCTCCTCGTAGTCGACGTTGATGACATTCGCATTGATCATGCGCTAGATGTAGTTCTTAAGGACGTAGCAGTCTTTAGTTGGATGTTTGACAAACCGATGGTAGTGACAGTACCTCGGATTGTCTACTTTCCCAACCTCGTCGGGACACTTCGGGTCCGGCAACTTGATCTTGTCACCCTGCTTCAATATCTCGAAGAGTTGCTGGGTGTCTTCATCATTGAAAGAATAAACCTCCTTTGGCCTTGGTGCAAGTGGAGGCTTCTGAGTGGGTGCTGATGCACCTTTGGAGGCATTGACAGTAAACACCTGCTTCCCCTTTGTCTCTCATCCAGAGTTATTGGCTGTAGGCCGTTTTCTCTTGTCCTCAAAGGCAGGGAAAATGACTCCCAGAAGACGAGCATTAGATGTCTTCTTTTCTGCTGCTTCGGCCTTGATGATCAAGGAACTCCAGTCGGGAGGAGGAGTGGAGTTGAGCCAGAGTTTGATCGCAGGCAGCTTATTTATGCTGTAGGAGGAGATGAGTGCATGTTCTGGCATACCCAGGGGCAGTCTGAAGCAGGCTTGTCGGAACCGTTCGATGAATGCTCGAACTGTTTCCTTCTCCTTCTAACGTATCTCTATGAGGGACACCATTGTCATGTCCTTCCCTCCGTCGTAGAAACGATCGAAGAAGAGACATGTCAACTCGTCGAAGGAAGATATAGAGTTGTGGGAAAGACTGCAATACCAGTCGTAAGCCACTCCTTTCAGTGCCCCGACAAATATGCTGGTGAGTAGTGCGTCTTCCTTTAGGAGATGTCCTGTTTGAGACTGGAAGTACGTCAGATAATGACGTGGAGAGTCCTTCCCGTCATATGGCGTCAAAGTTTCAGTTTATATTTGGGAGGATAAACCACATTGTTCCATTTGAGGGGATATAGTTGGGGGACCCCCATCTTCTGGCGCTCCTCCTGTCTATTCTTTGACTCGAAGCGCTCTTGTAAGTCCCTGATCATCTCCATCACGTCTTCTATAGAGCTGGGAGTCAGAGATGGTGGTACAGCCTGGAGTTTAGAATTTGACGGCTCCGACGTCCAAGGTACCTCGTGGTAATCTGTATCCAAGGATACCCGTTGAAGGGGTACACTTGATTCTCTATTGGCCCCTGGGTCAGGATCGGTAGACGGTGCCCTGGCCAAAGCTGACCGTATCTCAAACACTGCTTGAGTCAGTATTTGCATGGAGGCAGAGAGGGTTTTGAGTCCTCCCTCCAAGGTATCCATGCACTGGACGAGATCTGCTGGCGGCGCATCTGACTCCGAATCACCAGCTCCCGTCATGTACACCATCATGACACGATTGGTTGAGGCTTCGCTTTCGGCCTCGCTCTCTTGTAGAAGAGGAACTTCCCCCTGGGCTTCGTCTTGGCTACCACCAGCTATGTTCTGGAGATCATCTTTGTCTTCGAAAGAAGTATCAGCAAGGGTCTAACTACCCCCAGCTTTGTCTTGGAGGACTTTTTCGTCTTCGGGACGCAGATCTTCAGGAGCTTGACTACCCCCAACTACGTTTGGGAGGCTGACTTCGTCTCCAGGATGAAGATCCACAGGGACTTTACTACCCCTAGTTTTTTCTGAGATTATCTTTCTCCTCCGAGTTCCCTCAAACACTCCTGAGGATGGGACAATTGTCTTGGTCTTTCTCGGCTGGTTCGTGGATGAGGACAAATCCGAAGACCTGCCAGTCACCTTCCGAATTGATAGAGAGTCAGAGACTATGTTGCAAGAAGCAACCTGTAGTTTTGGCTCCATTTCAGCTGACAACTTCTTCCCGAGGCGATGCTGGAGAGGTATTGATGATTGCAGCCGCTGGAACACCGACTGCCTTGGTGGGACCGCTGTCTTGCAACAGCAGTTGATGGTGACTACAGCACAGGTATGCCTTGTGAAGGGCGTATTGTGCTTGTCAGTTGACTCTCCTGATCGGCGTTTGTGAGTGACCACGTTACGCAGATCGTTGGAGGAGAGTGCCACATTCGCACCCCCATCAGGCACATGGCAAGGCCAAGCGTCGGGGTGGTCAAGTGAATGTTGTGCCCCCTGATCCAACGTAAAACATGCGCTCAGATCAGTAGTGGGGGCACAACATTTAAAATGACTTGAACGAACCTCAGACGCACAACCAATGGAGGCACGGGAGTTCAAGACCACATGATTTGCCTTGCTCGACTTGGTTACGAACGCAGCAGATACGTCCAAGTGAGACAAGGACTTTGAAGGTCGGCTCATTTCTGGCACAGAAGCACCCGAGTTGACCTTATACAGCTTACCATCAGCAGCACGCATGATGGTGAGCGCATGCTTCTGGTTTGCCGCTGGCATAGCACGTTTGAGGTGCATGGTCCGTGCCACCTTGGACTTCGTACCAGCCCACTAGGGTGCATAGTACTCAGAGTCCAAATTTCCTTCGCCACGATAGCGAGTGAGTCTGTCAAAGACATAGACCTTCTGTGGCGTATCAAAGTTACTTCGCAGGGCATTAGCTGTACCCCTACTCCGTCGATGCATCTTCTTCGTCTGAGAGAAAGATGGTTGGGGAATGTGGTCGGCCCCACGTTTCCTCGAGAGATGTACTACGGCGGTGGGCGCATCTTGGCTGCTGAGGACGTTCGCAGGAAGGGTAGGCTGCATCGGCACATCTCCTTCGGTGGTGGTGCCAGAGGCGTCGACCTTGCACACCCAGACTTGGCGAGTCTTCTTCGGCTCTGGCAGCCGCTTCGAAGGACTTGCGCTGCCTACAGAGATGAACTCCTCATACGCCTGTTGATTGAGGCGTACGACAAGCATCTTGTGGGAGGACCCCACCTTCACGTTGTCAGATTGCGATACAGCTTTCTCGACGGAGGAGAAAGAGGTTCCCAGCAGAGTCGCCAGCTTGTTTGTCATTAAAATCTTTTGATGCAATTTTAATACAAACAGAACAGTATTACAATGTAGGACTTAGATGTAGTCCTAGGAGTGCACTTTTGTTTATCTGGGTCCTTTTTGCCGATGGAGCGAGTGGTAATACGTTGACTCTGTTGACGATCTGACGACGGTTCTCAGTTCTCTGAAGGTCTGAGTTTCTCTGGGTGCTGGAGCTTACGGAGAGAAAAAAGACGTTGAGTTTCTCTTTCGATCTCTGGGAGTAAACTCTGATGCTTTGGTTGACTGTGTGTCTTGATATCTGACAGTCTCTGTGTATCTCTGTGTGTGTGTGTGAGAGGGAATGATCCTTCAATTTATAAGCAGCAGGTTGACTGCTCATACGTGCATATGTAGGATATGCCTGTTTGTGGGGATGCCATGTGGTAATTGCTGATGGAGGCGCATGGGCGGCGCGCTCGGATTGAGGAGTTGAACTCTTCTTGTTACATTTGTGGGTTACGGCTGAGCTGACACGTAGCAATGGAGAAGATCTTTCGGTTGCTGAGATCTTGGGTGATTAGCACCCCTTCATCGGCTGAACTGAGTCAAAAGACACGTGGCGCATATCCGTTACTCAAAGATATCGGATTTGGTGGAGAGTAATTTGACAAGATGCGCCTAGGATTGGGCGCATGAGTAGACTTTGGCCTGTAACCTTTAGGAGTCATGAACCAGTCTGGGCGTATGGCTTTTGAGGCGCATGCAGGGATTCAATAGTGACTTGACCCCTGTCTTTAGGGATCAGAGAAAAGCCTGAGGCGTATGGCTTTTGAGGCACATGCAAATATTTAGGCGCATGGCTGCGGAGGCGCATGCGAAATGGTTGGACGACCACGTGGCTTGTAACCGCCAGAGGAAAGTAAATGATGATGTTGACGTCAGCGACGCTTTATCTTCTGAAAAAGATGCTAAGTGTTCAGTCCTCGGGGGACGTGCTGCCAACTCTGTCACTTGAGTATTAATTGCTTGATGGATGACGAGCCGAAACGGGCGTATGGGTCCATGTTGATTAGGACACATGGATCTGTGCTTTGTTAGGCGCATCCTTACGGGACGCTTTGGAACGGGTACGTCTGTACGACGCGCGGTGTCTGGCCGGCGCATCCGTTTTTAAGACTTGCCTTTATTGGTCCGACTGTTACGTTCTTCGAGTGCTTTAAATAGCCATTTTTGACTTGGCCGAATTCAGAGCGTCAGGTTCATCACCATAAATGTAAATTCATTGCACAGAATTCGGAGAGCCCGCCACTTGGCCCATGGGTTTGATTTGTCCGGCCTATAAATAGTGGAAAGGAGAGAGTTTGCTTCTCGTTCTCTCACTTCCTCTCGAAATGAACTTGTTTGCTCGAGCACATTCTGTTGACGAGATGCTCCCGAGGGTGAAGATGCGACGACTAGTCTTTGTTCATGCACTTGAAGGTGACTGTTACATCCGAAAGTCAGAGTCGAGGGCTTCTGAGGTAGGCAGAAGGTGCCTGTTGTATCCGAAGATCGGGATGCTCGAGCCTCGTCTTCGTTATACTGGAAGAGCCGCAGATCATAATTGTGGTACCCCGATCATCTTCCTTAGGCTTTGGGAGAGCTCCTCCTCCTGCTAGAGTGGGTGTTGCCCATTCTGGTTGTGTTGCAAGCCTCCTTTTGCCGCAGATCTTGCGGTGCTCTCCTCTTGCTTTGGAGAGCTCTTCCTTCCGCTAGGGTGGGGTTGAGCGCCCATCCTTGCTCAATAAATGCTTCATTATTCGAAGCACCCGATCTGGTCGAAGTGGAGCGCATATGCTGAGACTTCATAATGCGCATGACTGAGATGCGGAAGGGATGCACATAACTGAGCTGCTGAAGAGATAAGCCTGACTGAGACGCTGAAGAGATGCACCTAAATGAGACGCTGAAGAGACGCGCCTGACTGAGACGCTAAAGGGATGCGCCTGACTGAGAGCGCATGGCGGTTGCTGCGCCTAGCTGTAGACTTAGGGTCTTTTCTTTGTAGAAATTCTTCTTTGTAAAGCCTCCTTTTTTAGACATGTAATAGACTTTTATATGAAATAAAAATCTTCTTTTAATGTCTATGCTTTTGCTGTTTGCTAGTGCCAAGTACTTCATCTGAGCTCCCTGGCGCATGTAATGTTAGGCGCATAGGATTTTCGTTTTTGAAATTCCATGCTTCTGCATCGAGGACACGTTCCTTTGACACAGGCCTTGGGGCAATGTCTGACACGGCACCCCCAAGACCACATGTCCTGTTAGTTCGTGTCGAATGAGGGATTCGTCCCGTACTAGACACGGGTGCACAGTCGACTAACCAGTTCGGTGTGCATTGAGTTTTGTGGGTGTTTTTGGACACGTTCGTGTCATGTTTTGGACACAATATTAAATGTATATCACGTACACATACCAGCTATTGATTATCAACCTTTAACCCAATACATTAATTGCTAATCTATTCGAAATAGGAAATTCCTAATTGACTGATACTGTCGAAGTATCAGTGTTGTGTACACTGTTCTTCCATTTCAGTTTGTTCTTGAATGATAATATCATGTAAAATAACTATGGGTTAATGTCTGAACATTTAGATATCATGTTAAGGATTCAGTTCTTGTGTTTAGTTGTTTTCTTTTCAAGTTTCAATTTGTATAAACACTCATTTTCCTTGTTCTGATACCAGAGCTAATATATGCAGTTTCTGAGTTTTAATTTGCTAATTACCTGTTTTCAATGATGTTAAATGTTAGGATAGGCTTACCTACATGTGTATTGAATGATGAACATGTTAGCTTGTGAATTGTGTTGATGCAATGGGATATTGGAATCGATTTTGGTACGCTAATAGCTAAGGCTTACTTTGAGCTGTCAGTTGGTTTAGGAAAAACCTGGGAATGGACTGGGGATGTAGGCATGTATTTGTATTACGCTGTGATGACTTAAACTGAGCTATGTTCCATATTCCTAAATCTTGAGAATACAAATCCTGAACATCTGAGACTCCTTGCAATGAATTAAACCTGAATTTATATTCCTGTACACAGACACCCTGAACCTGGATATGTTTCCCTATTCATCCTATTTTAATTCCAATGTCTGAGACCTGGAGTCATGTACACAGGGACTGACACACACTTGGTTTGTATCAAACTGAGATTTAATGTTTAATACACACTGAAATTAGATTCCTGAGAAACTAAATTACTTTCTTGTACAGAACACTGAGACACTGTCACTTGTATCAATCCTGAGATTGGGTTCTTAAAGCCACATAGGCTGTTGGGTGCAGGTAGTACCTGGGAACTAAACCTAGGTTCACCCTTAAACCTGAGAATTTAGTATCATGTTGACACTGATTATATCATATACACATGTACAACCATATTCCACTGTTGGCACCTAACTAAGACTGAGAACTCACCTCTATAACACTTAAACATACACACACTGATTTACATTCCTGTACACAGGAATACACACACACTAATGTTCCTGCCACACTGTTTGCCACACACACAAATCTGAGACACATATACACACACTCATTACCACAGGGTACACACACAGGTCACCTACCTAAACACACGCATTACCTTGATGTTACCCCCCTCTCTATACCTATGTAATATGTAGAGCTAATGTGTGAATATATAGTGTCTAGTTGAGATTCCTATGGGAATATACATATTTGTGTATATAGATACATATAGGTGGAGTGTATAGGTGTTGGCCTATATGTGATTGTTATTCCATAGAGGTATAGTCTGGGTGGTAATGTAATGCAAATATTGTATTGCCTATGAAGATAGTGTGTTCATAGTGTATGTCATGTGATTTGGCTATTTGCCTATGGGATAGGGCCAAAGGCCTATAACCTAGATGATATAGCCTAGGGTACACTTGGGTGGTCTTGTGCATATGAAATATACACGTGTTATATCCTATAGACTAGTGTATGGTGTGTTCTATCTATGGTAGACTGTTTAGGCTAAGTGAGACTTTATTGAGTCTTGGTTGACCTAGTTGACCTAACTTTGACTTTTTAGTTGACTGAAGTTGACAAGGGTTGCTTTGGTCTAGGACTGTCACCCCCCGATCCCGATATACGTATTTTTTTATGGATTATGTATACGGCCTCTGTATTTAGCATGTGCATAAATTTTGTTTATTACTTATTAACGGTGGCATGTAGCTTTCTTTTGGCATTGTCATTAGTGGAGTGATTAGGGGATTAGGGTTTTCTTAAACCAACCCCTATTTAATATCCTCTTCCTCACTCTCTCTCTTTTCTCATTCACTCCTCCATTTATTTCCCTCAACCACCACCACCCATAGGCAAGTACAACTTGCTCAAAAAGAGGAGATTTTATGCATTTTATATTCTTGATTCTTCTTTGATACTATTTGTCAATTTTGTTCTTCTCTCCATTCTCTACAAGTTTAGTTCTTGAAGCTTTTGATTTTGATGGCTAGATTTGTGTAGATCTAAGTTCCTAAAAACTAGGGTTTCATAGATTTTCATGGTTTTGATCTATCATACTTGGCTATTTTCGAAAACCAATGGTCCTATGTTGTAGAAAATTTGATTCTACACAGTTTTGACCTTTGAAAAGTTAGATTTTGACTCGTTTGGAGGAAGTTATGGCCGAAGCAATAGTTGGGTTTCACCATGGTTCGCCTACGCTGGCTCTGGCAGGGAAGATGAACAGTTTGCAGCCGCATGTGCATTTTTCAGCCGTATAAAGCTTTGCAGCTGCATGTGCTAAATCCAGCCGCAAAGCAATGGTGGCCGCATAAAACTTTACTTCAGCCGCATAAGTTTTTCAGCCGTATGAGCATTAGCTGCCGCATAAGCAAGGCAGCGGCATGAGCAGTGTAGCCTCATGAGCAATTGCAGTCGCAGAAGCAGTGCCGGCCGCATAAGCATTTTTGAGCCGCATAAGCCTGCTTTAAATCGCTGCCGCATGGACCTTGTGTAGTGCCCCGTCCCGCAAAGTTAATCGGAGGAATCAAAATGCCGACGGCGTTCGGATTTGGCCTTACAACGGCGACTCGAAGACATCGCTCAGGTGGGGTAGTTTTGGTGAACTTGCCTCATCTTTGCCTTCATATAATAAATCGCGTGTTTTCAACTTACACAAGTAGGCTTAATAATAAAAAAGACGAATCCATATAGCTAAAGGGAATTATCCCGACGGATCGAATCGAGTTTAGAACATGGAAAACGTCCCACGGTCTGATTAGAGTTCGTGCTCAGCGTGCTTTGAAAATGATACTCGTTCCTTCGTCCCGCGGCTTGGGAGAAGGAAAAGTTGGTATTCGACACAAACGATGAGTTAGCCTAAGTCATAGGCGTCGCCCGCGTAAATGCTCGATAGAGTATGTACGTTTCCACTGCGCAAGGCTTGGCATAGCCTTGGCTCGTCCCTCGGGTTAAGTTATAGGCTTGAGTAAGTTAGGAAAAGTTATGCCGATCGACCTAAGTCATTCCAAGTGCCGTCCCATTCTTTCTGCGGTTGTCAAGTCAAATAGTCCCACGATCTCAAGGGCCGTCATGTAACATATGGCTTGGATGATAGCGTCGCGTAGGACGTAAGTCAGTTGAAGGCACGAGCCACGGTTGGCATGATGTAAAGTTAGCCACGGACTATGGCACTTAAGGAACACATTTTGTTCAAGTTAAGTTGGAAGGCTACGTAGTAGTCGTTCCCTCGAGTTCAAAGAAGTTTGAGGCGGTCCCTCTCTATCCACGTTAAGGTATTTCGAGGCGGTCCCTCGGTTGGGAGCCTCGCGTCCTATCCACGTTAAGGTGTTTCGAGGCGGTCCCTCGGTTGGGAGTCTCGCGTTCCTATCCACGTTAAGTATTTGAGGTGGTCCCTCGGTTGGGAGTCTCGCGTTCCTATCCACGTTAAGTATTCGAGGCGGTCCCTCGGTTGGGAGTCTCACGTTCCTATCCACGTTAAGAAGTTCGAGGCGGTCCCTCGGTTGGGAGTCTCGCGGTCTCGAGGTACGTTATGCCAAGTGTAATTCAGAGCACGAGTTGCTAAGTATAGTTCCGGTCGTACCAACAAGTAGGCCATGCATTTACGTGAGTCTAGATGTCTTGTAGGTGCGTGGTCATTGGATACCTTGTCGACAAGGATTTCTACCTAGACTGGTTATACGCCGGGGCACCGGGCCCAGTCATCCTAGGGGGTAGACGTTATAGCAGTGCATGCTTTTATTGCGTGGGTAGTCGGGGGCTTTCAACGGGGCTCGCTACCTGCGCTGAAGGACCCGCCGCCTACCTGAGCTATGTCCGCGATGGCTTGTCATGCCAGTGGCCTTTCATATAGATAATTGGCGTGCTAAGCGGCGAATCCGCATACACGGTGTCAGTCGTAACAAAGAAAGTATAAGCACGGTATGCGTTGAATGGTGAAAAGTGTGCTCGGTTGTACCCAAATTGTTATAAAGCCTACGTTTCGGCTATACGTAAAGACGTGTTTCGCTACGAGATATGACGTCGTACTTGAGTTCTCAACATCGGTTCCACAAGTCGGGTTAGTCATTGCGAGTTAAGTCTGGAAGGGCCGTAAGGCGAGTTTGGATAAGTCAGGTTACGCTACGAGGCACGACCTCGATGTTTGAGGCACGGGCAAGTATTTGACACGACCTAGTCATTACGTCCAAATAGTATGGTAAGAAAGACAACTATGAGTCGGTACGTTAACAATGCAAGCACGAGAAAGGTCTAGGGGCAAAGTATGAGTACGTTATCAGTACAAGGCACAGAGACGGTCTAGAGACATAAAATAGACCAAGGCGTCGGTCCTAAAATCGATCCTAAGGCAAGACTAGAAGGACAATCGTAAAGGGGCTTGTATTGCACAAAGTAAATAAAACGTGTTGGTTTTGTATGGGTGGGCGAGAAGTTCACTCCACCAGTACAGTTGCGTACTGACAACCACACAGTTTCCATGTGCAGGCACAGGTAGAAGCTTGTGGCGTGGAGCTCGCTTGGATGCGTCGAGGCACGGAGTTCTTTGGCGATTCGAAGCGTGCGGTCGCATGGAATCGAAGACTTATACGGGACATAATGTATGGATATCGCCATCCGAAGCTTCCGCTGGCTCAAGTATTGTAATCGAGAGATGAGAGAGAGCAGAGTGATTTGTAATGTGAGATGAGTGAATTTGAGTGATTGTAATCTCGGCCTTGCGCCCCCAATGTAACCGTTGTTTCGATATCAATAAAGAGCTTCTTTTGAATAACTTGTGTTTTGTTCTAAATTTTCGCTGCGTGTTCAATGTCTCTGCTTGGGACTTCTGTGCGACGACCCCATCGCCGCCGCTGTAATCGGCCATTATGGAACCCGCCTTGCACAAGCGCAAATCTAGGCTCGTACGGCATCACGCCTTAGCGAGGACGATCGCTCCTACGGGAGCGGGGTGTGACATAATGGTATCAGAGCACAGCTTTACGTCCTTGGACTACCGATTGAATTCTTTAACTCCGTTGTTCCGCAAACTCTGAATTGTGCTTCCGCAACGTGATATCGTTGGTGCGCTCTCTCTCAAACGTCCCTCGGCATGTCCATACAATAAATCTAATATTTTCAAAAGCTCGTACAAGTGTTCCATCGAATGCATCGGTAGGCCATCGCCAGATACGTTGGTAGGCCTTTGGGCCGAACGGTACTGACCTTGAGTTGATAGATAATGCGTGCAAAAGTTAGCAAGTCGTGTGCGTGCCTAACGAGTCCTACATTAGCAAATGAGCGTGAAAACTCAGAGTATAGTCCATACGGGATGGTTATGCGGCACAACTTAGTCAGCGTATCGCGCGCCTCGACCTTTTGGTGCAAACGAGTCACAACCAATATTAAGTACCGCTTGGTCAGGAACGGAAATACACTTGGAGTGTATATCGATAGAAACGTTATCAGACTAACGCTTAGGCGTATACGAAAGATTGTTCTGGATTTTAAGGAATAGTGCGAACGACTTAGTGCATCGATGCGACGTGAACGATTACGCTAGGGATTTCTCGAAGGAATCCGAAATATGTCTTAGCGAATAACACGAACGTGATTTGGTCTAGATTGGATGACTCGAATCCCAAGTGGTGTATGGTCCGTCTTGGAAATCATTCGAGCGAAAGATTGAGGATTGTACGAGTACGAAACACGAAAACGATTGAGTAGGTGAAATCGAATCGAAAAAATTGATACGGATCGTATACGAAAAGTTAACATGACGGGTAGGTAGCGTGCATGAAATATTCGATTTTGAAGTTACGTAAACGACTCTGAGGATTGAAATCGATGTGCTCGATGGTTTGAGTTAGCAAGGAATGATACGAATTAAGGGAATACGTTGGTCGATGACTTAAGATAGACGGATGAACGATACATGAATTTGGGTTTGACGAAATTGATGTTGTGAACGATTCGAGGGGTAATGATCGAAATTGAATTGGAATGTCGAGGAGATTATCCAGTCGGACGATAGCATCATTCGCACGACTCAGAATTCGTTGCAAACGAAGATCGTCAGGTTACGTATATCGTCGATGATATTGAGGCATATCAAAGACGATATGCGATAACTTGGGAGTACTCTGACACGGTGAATGACGATCATACAAGTGTTATCGTTCTGATGGATACAATACTTAGGATCTTGATTGAGACGAATGTTGGGCGAAAGAAATCGAGTTTTGATGGTTGCGTTGATGACCACAACGTCGACGGTCTTGTCTTGTGCGAGCGCAACTCTAGCCTCGCACATGCATTGCGTCGGATTTGGGACGATTATTCCGCGTGAGCGCTGACATGGTGATTCATGTCGCGGGAATAATCAAACTCAGAAAATCAGGACGCGGCAACTTTGATTGTCCTGACTTGTCGGTTTGATGCGAAGAAAAATTTAAAGATGTTAGGACTTGCGATTGATATTCAAATAAAACTTGAGGATTGTGTAGGTCCAATCCGTGCATCGAGAATGATTTAGTCTAGACCCAAAACAAGTGTTACGCCCGATGATAATAATTATTCTGCGGGAGTACTGCATGGTGATTAGTGCCCACCGTGAATAATCTGACTCGCGTGAGATCGGAGCGTGGCATATTGTTAAGTCAGACGACCTTGTGATCGATTTCGTGAATTGGAATAGAAGATTTTGGAAGTATGAAATGTGAATTATGGTTTTGCGATGAATCGTCTCGTAGCGTGCTTGACTTGAAAAGATTGATAGGCGGATTATGTCGAACGCGTTCAAAGAGATAGACTATACGAAACGGCTTAATGAACGAGTGACATGTTCTTATCGAGGATCGATTGAAACGTGATTTATCGTAGGATGGCTTTACCGAACGACTCATACCCCGTGCGACGAATATTGGAATGTGCATAGGAAATCGATGCTCGATGTTTTGAAATCGGAGTGATGCGAGCTTGGGTAGAAAACCCCGTACCAACGATTTGGTTTGACCTTAGGATGGGGTCAGTGTTGATATCGTTGTTTGGGAACTATGATTCCAGTACTGACGAAAGACATAGCCTAGCGGTTAGGCAGACGCTCCGGCACGAAGCGATAGGAGTTACGGAGGCACCACTCGCGAGTCTCGGCTGACATGCACGTATATCAGGGATGCCCGAATATGTGCACGATCCGACTCGAGTGGTGATGGCGGATTCTCTATCACGAGGCTTGGCTGAAATGCATGTATTTTGGGGACGTCTGGAATATGTGCACGATCCAACTAAGTGATACGTTGAATCAAGTAAGACTTGAGGAACGAGAAAATATCGAGGATTTTGAAATCGTGAGTTTCGAAGAAATGTTGATGGCAATGCGATCATTGATTTGAAACGAATTCGAATGTTGGTTGATCGGTTGGTGTGCCTTACGACTAAGTTAGCAATAGCACGAGCGTGGCTTGAAATCGAAGAAACGCGTAGGCGGAATGTGTACGATTAAGTCTTGGCCATAGAAATGGTTGGATGGTTTGCCTTCAGGAAAGTCTCGAGGACGAGACTTGTTCTGAGTGGTGTATGTTGTAGTGCCCCATCCCGCAAAGTTAATCGGAGGAATCGAAACGCCGACGGCGTTCGGATTTGGCCTTGCAACGGCGACTCGAAGACATCGCTCAGGTGGGGTAGTTTCGGTGAACTTGCCTCATCTTTGCCTTCACATAATAAATCGCGTGTTTTCAACTTGCACAAGTAGGCTTAATAATAAAAGAGACGAATCCATATAGCTAAAGGGAATTATCCCGACGGATCGAATCAAGTTTAGAACATGGAAAATGTCCCACGGTCTGATTAGAGTTCGTGCTCAGCGTGCTTTGAAAATGACACTCGTTCCTTCGTCCCGCGACTCGGGAGAAGGAAAAGTTGGTATTCGACACAAACGATGAGTTAGCCTAAGTCATAGGCGTCGCCCGCGTAAATGTTCGATAGAGCATGCACGTTTCCACTGCGCAAGGCTTGGCATAGCCTTGGCTCATCCCTCGGGTTAAGTTGTAGGCTTGAGTAAGTTAGGCAAAGTTATGGCGATCGACCTAAGTCATTCCAAGTGCCGTCCTATTCTTTCTGCGGTTGTCAAGTCAAATAGTCCCACGATCTCAAGGGCCGTCATGTAACATATGACTTGGGTGATAGCGTCGCATAGGACGTAAGTCAGTTGAAGGCACGAGCCACGGTTGGCACGATGTAAAGTTAGCCACGGACTATGGCACTTAAGGAACACGTTTTGTTCAAGTTAAGTTGGAAGGCTACGTAGTAGTCGTTCCCTCGAGTTCAAAGAAGTTCGAGGCGGTCCCTCGGTTGGGAGCCTCGCGTTCTATTCATGTTAAGGTGTTTCGAGGCGGTCCCTCGGTTGGGAGCCTCACGTCCTATCCACGTTAAGGTGTTTCGAGGCGGTCCCTCGGTTGGAAGTCTCGCGTTCCTATCCACGTTAGGTATTCGAGGCGGTCCCTCGGATGGGAGTCTCGCGTTCCTATCCACGTTAAGTATTCGAGGCGGTCCCTCGGTTGGGAGTCTCGCGTTCCTATCCACGTTAAGAAGTTCGAGACGGTCCCTCGGTTGGGAGTCTCGCGGTCCCGAGGCACGTTATGCCAAGTGTGATTCAGAGCACGAGTTGCTAAGTATAGTTTCGGTCGTACCAACAAGTAGGCCACGCATTTACGTGAGTCTAGATATCTCGTAGGTGCGTGGTCATTGGACACCTTGTCGACAAGGATTTCTGCCTAGACTGGTTATACGCCGGGGCACCGGGCCCAGTCATCCTAGGGGGTAGACGTTATTGTAGCGCATGCTTTTATTGCATGGGTAGTCGGGGGCTTTCAACGGGGCTCGCTACCTGCGCTGAAGGACCCGCCGTCTACCTGAGCTATGTCCGCGATGGCTTGTCATGCCAGTAGCCTTTTATATAGATAATTGGCGTGCTAAGCGGCGAATCCGCATGTACGATGTCGGTCGTAACAAAGAAAGTATAAGCACGGTATGCGTTGAATGGTGAAAATTGTGCTCGGTTGTACCCAAAGTGTTATAAAGCCTTCGTTTCGGCTATACGTAAAGACATGTTTCGCCACGAGATATGGCGTCGTACTTGAGTTCTCAACATCGGTTCCACAAGTCGGGTTAGTCATTGTGAGTTAAGTTTGGAAGGGCCGTAAGGCGAGTTTGGATAAGTCAGGTTACGCTACGAGGCACGGCCTCGATGTTTGAGGCACGGGCAAGTATTTGACACGACCTAGTCGTTACGTCCAAATAGTATGGTACGAAAGACAACTATGAGTCGGTACGTTAACAATGCAAGCACAAGAAAGGTCTAGAGGCAAAGTATGAGTACGTTATCAGTACAAGGCACGGAGACGGTCTAGAGACATAAAATAGACCAAGGCGTCGGTCCTAAAATCGATCCTAAGACAAGACTAGAAAGACAATCGTAAAGGGGCTTGTATTGCACAAAGTAAATAAAACGTGTTGGTTTTGTATGGGTGGGAGAGAAGCTCACTCCACCAGTACAGTTGAGTACTGACAACCACACAGTTTCCATGTGCAGGCACATGTAGAAGCTCGTGGCGCGGATGTCACTACCACCTTTCTAGCTTGGGGGTATTTTGGTCATTTTTCAAATTTTGGAAAATTTCAGAATTATTATGTATTATTATGATTTATTATAATTAATATGATTTTTGGTGATTTTTGGTGATTTTTAGGATAATTGATTTTGGGCCTATAGTTGACTTTGACTTGTGTTGACTAGAAGACTAACCTAGTGACTAATCTAGGTTATGGCCACTTAGTTAGGTTAAGTAACCTTAGTTTGACCTAATTTAATAAGGGTTAAGTCATTGGAACTAGTTAGGAGTGATTTGGAGTTGTTTAGGCTAATATGGTTTAAAACTTCATAAGTCATGACTTATGGTTCTAACCATTTAATAAACAACTTAGCCATAGCCTATATGACTTGGCCCAAGCCCAAATTAGCAACCCAAACTTTTTTGTCCAGCCAACCTAGGGATTCCCCCATTATAAAATCCCTCCTAAATTCTAGGGCTAGCCTCCTTTCCATAGGAATCCATTTCAAGAAGAAAGAGGTGAGCTCCCATCTTTAGAAATTCATAATAAATCCATTTTAGGTCCTTTTTCCCTCAAACTAGTTGTATTAGATCCTAATATCAATATTCTTGCTGTTGTTATTGATTGTTTGCAGGGAAACAACAATTTGTGAGATTTGGGTGGTTGTGGAAATCATTCCATTTGGGGATTTTTCATCCATTGTTCATCAATAGGTAACTTTCCCATTTCTCCATAGATTTTCATTTTGTCTTCACCAATAGGAAGCCCTAAGGGTCCCCTTAAGGTCTGGATAGTTTTTGTGACGAGTATCAGTGGTTTCGTGTCTGTTCTGGACACGTTTCAGAAGCTAGGACAGACTGTTTGTCGAAATGCCTCAAAGGGCATTTCGATCGGGTTTGTCCAAAGTTTTTGAATAGGAAATATGATTTTGATCTGGTTTATAGGTTTCTGTCCTTGTGTCGTAGTTTTTGTGTCATTCTGTGTCGATTTTGTGGTATGGACACGCGTGCACACACCGCGCGCGCTGGAGCTGTACTGTCCTGCTGTACGGGGGCTGCACTGGACACGACACACATTTGTTTGACACGAAACTTGACACGCCACTAGGGGCAGTGACTGACACGCCATGTGTCAAGTTTCGTGGGCCCACGTGGCATATCGAATGAGGAATCCTCGACGCACGGGTTTTGCACTGTTATGTGCAGTGTGGGTTTTTGGCGCTGATACGGTTTTATAAGTTGGACACGTGGGCACGAGGACTCAGGGCAGGTCGACCTAGACCTAGCCCTAGGATAGGGGTATTCAGGTGCATGTGCACGTAGCCTACCACGTGCTGTGTCGTATGCACGACACGCATGCACACGTGCATGAGGAATACCTCACTGTGCACTGATTTTGTATCCTGGTTGCCTGGACACATTGTGTCCATCCTGGTGGACACGAACAGGATGGGGGACACCTTTATGTTGTGTGTATGCATTACCTACTCTTTAAATTGAATTTTTGTTACGTTTTATTAGGTTTTAATCCATTGGCAGATGTTGAACTCATGTATCAGTTCTTGTGTTTCCAGTTTTGTAAACTTGAACCTGTCAACTGTTAAACCCTTTAAATCACTGTTAAAATGTTGGGTTTTAGTTCCTAGACTTGTTCTCCAATTTGTTGTCTAACTATAGTTCAATTTTTGTGTTGATTGGTGAGCTTTTGGATTTTAATTGATGGGGTTGAATCTGTCATTTTGGGTTAAGATCAATGCACTGCAGTTCTTAATGTTGAACACATGACACTATTTTGACATTCAACTCTACACTGTCAAGTCCAGTTTTGATTCTTGATAAGGTTTTGAATGATATACATTATGTTATGGTTTCAAGTTTTAAATTGTTTTAAGTCAACTGAGCTTCTAGATAGAAAATCTGTGATTTTTTGGGTTATACTTGAAAACTGAGTTTGAAGGGGGGGGGGGGGGGGGGAAACAAAGAATCGATTTCCTCTTTCCTTTCCTTCTTAACTGAGAATGGGGTTGGGTGTTTTGGTGATCAATTGTTTAGTAATATGGCTTGGGAGGGGACTGAACTGAACCTTTGTTCAGGAATTTCCTGAGTTTGAATCTCAGTTTTCAACCTAAGATTAATAAACTGTTTGGAACTATTTTGGTGTTTCATTTGAACCAATAACTGATGACTGTATTTGTAAAACCTGGGAATGAGTCCCATGACTGGAAACTGAAATTAATAAGGTGTATTGATAGTTGCCATGTGATTAACTGTTTTCTGTGTTCTAAAATTCTGCACTGTCCAGAAATGGACTCCCCTATACACACACCTTGCCTTCATATGTACACATCATACACCCTCACCTTCACTCACCACACATACACTGTTTCATTAAATCTGAGAATTTTTATGTGGACACACACAATTTCATATGCAAGCACAATCACAGGCCACCTATTCTAATTCCTGTCACAAGTTGCACACACCCACACACAGTTACCTATGTTTCCTTACATGCCTATCCTATTTACTTTTGAAGAGTGTATATGTAATGCTACTCTAATATAGGTATCTATATATAGGTAATGTAAAGTTTTGGTGTATATATAAGTTATTAATGTATTGTGGGTTATAGTTTGTGAATATCTTTTTGTGTATAGATATCATATAGGTAGATAATGTATATATAGGATGCATAGATCCTTGTGCTAGATAATTGTAAGTGTGATGTCAGTTGACCTAGTGAATGTGTAGGAGTGCTAAACTAGGCTTGATCAGACTAAGGTAGATTAGTTGGGCCTAATTTAGACTTGGTTGACCTAGTTTGACTCTAGGGTTGACCAGAGTTGACCAAGAGTTAACTTTGGCCTAGATTAACCTAGAATCATGTAGAATGTATAGTAGGACTCCATTTTACTATTCTGGACTTATTGTGACTTGTGCTGTTCTGATTAGGAGCCAGACACCACTCCTCGGACGGTACTTTTCATATTGGACACTCAGATACAGGCGAGTACATTCTCTGATCATTTCATATCCTGTTTAGAATTATTTCCTGCAGTAGATTACTTTACTTGTACTGTCACGTTGGTCACACGGATTGGTACTATATGGATCCCTTCTTGAGATGTTATCCTTAGGGAGCATCAGGTACTACATGTTCTGTGCGTTTCACTTACATGGCGTATCATATACTTCATTGGTTCTTTGATCACTTACGACATATACTCTTATGATCGTAGAGTCTTCCTAGAATCCTTATCCCATTTATGGGACTACTATGTATCACCTTCGGGGTCTATCACCTTCGGGATCTACTACCCTTCGGGGGCTGTTACATAGCATCATATAACATAACCTGGCTGGATCCTTGTGTATTGATTGGGGGTACGGGGGAGTAGAAATAGGCATGTGAATAATATCCAAGTAGTGTAGTATCAGAATCTCTTCCATAGTGTAGCATCAGAATCTCCTATGCCATTTACATGTCTATATTGTACTCTGACTCACTAGTCACATGATAGTTCTCTATTTATAGTAGATATTTCTCTTACAGCTTTCTCTCTCTGTTTACATACTACACTTCTTTCAGTACTTGTATCTTACTTTACTGCATGATTATATCTTCTAACCTGCTATGATCTGTTGAGATGTACTGTACTCGCTCCTGTCCTGACTGGACCTGTTGAAAATATTACAGAGGACGAGGAGGAGGCTTGCCTGGACACTTACTACGGGGCAGCCTTAGATGACACCTGCGAGCTGGACCCTCAGGAGGACCCAGCTCTAGCTGAGGAGATCACCCCGATTGCCTAGACTAGACTAGTTAGGCTTATCTTACTTTATGCAGTCTTGAGACATGTCTTAGTTAGACTTATTGGAGTTATGAGTTGTATATATTCTTTCATCTGAGACCTTGTACTGTTGGATATTGCTGGGATTATCTTAGACTACTGCTTTTATCTATTTTATTCCTTGAGTTCTATTTCATATCGTGCTATATCTTCCTTAGTTGTGATTGAGTTTACTATTGCTATGTCACCACCATTCGGGGAGTATAAACTGTTTAGATGTATATTGCTAGATGTATTTTGACCTAGGACAGCGCTCTACCGCCGACACTGCGGCGTAGGCTGGGCGTTGTTACGTTCTCGTACCCTCACAGTAGGTGCGGGTCGTGACACGTTTTTAGTGGTGGCCTATGCAGGTCTAGACTAGAAGTGTAGTGGTACTCGACTAGAGTATCACTGCAGCCTGCTATAGGATATAGGACATTAATTTTAAGATACTCAATCACTTTAGAAAATTTCTTTTATTGCCATCTAAATCCTTTGTCAGCTGATCATTTGAATTAAATTGTCCGTCTTTGTTATTTCGCTTCTTTCTCAGAAATTGATACTCTTGTTTGTCTATCTTCAGGATGGTAGAGACTCGATCGCAGCGTGCCGTCCATGAGGATGTTATAGAGGGGACTGCTACCTCTCAGCCAGCACGGCGAGGCTAGGGGACTGCAGCTCTTGCCACCTCAGCTCGTGTTAAGACCTCGGCAGCCGCAGCAGGGGTATGAATCCACCGACTGGGAGGCAGGACCCGGTCTTTCCAGATGATCCTTTCCAGTCGCCACCGCCTCCAGGACATGCGGACGCAGCTCAGATGTTTGCGTATTTCCAGCAGTTCATGGACCGACACCAGGCTCGGCAGGACAGAGGCATAGAGTTGGCCGTCACGACAACCGCAGCTCGACCAGTGGTGCAGCAGCCGAGGACGCCAGGGATCGAGCAGTTTCAGAAGATGAGCCCCAGGGACTTCATGGGGACAGAGGGGATCCTGTATGCCGACGAGTGGATCGAGCATATGGAGGAGATCTTTCGCTTGGCCAGGATACCAGCAGACCTTCGGATCGAGGCCGCAGCTAGCCGGATGCGAGATCTTGCTCGCACCTGGTATTAGTCAGACCCCAGGGTGGGGGTACCAGGGCAGACTTGGGAGCAGTTCCGGGGCTTCTTCAAGAAGAAGTTCTTCCCAGATTCGGCAGTCAGAGCCTTAGAGTCACAGTTTGAGAGCTTGGTCCAGGGGAGCCTCTCAGTAGAGGAGTATGCTGGAGAGTTTGGTCGTCTCGGCAGGTTCGTGGAGGGCTTGAGCGAGACGGCGAAGGCCCAGAGGTTCCGGAAGGGTCTGGTCAAGGAGGTCAAGTCCCTGACCAAGGGCAGCAGAGATGCTACGTTCGAGGAGATCTTGACAGGAGCCCTGTTGGCTGAGGATGATCTTGAGCTTAGGCTCAAGAGGGGGAGGGACCCAGTTGGAGGCAGCAGCAGCGGAGGCCAGGCCAAGAGGCCCCACTTTTAGCATCAGCAGCTGAGGCAGTTTCAGCCACAGCCGATCCAGCAGAGGCCAGTTCAGCAGCAGCAGCAGCCGAGACAGCACCAGCAGGGTCAGAGACAGGGAGTCACTTGTACGTACTATAAGAAGCCTGGGCACATCTTCAATGAGTGCCGGAAGAGGCTGGGCCTGTGCATGGTGTATGGTTCAGCAGACCACCAGATGAGGGAGAGCCGCATGGGACGGGTAGCTCCGGAAGGAGGAGGAGGAGCCAGAGCTCCAGTGGGCTAGCAGCGAGGACCAGCCCTGCCGACGCAGCAGCAGAGGTTCGTCCAGTACCAGCAGCAGGCAAGGGGAGGCCAGCAGGGGCGAGCTTTCGCCATGGCAGCTGGAGAGGCAGAGGTGACTGAAGAGCTGATTGCAGGTTCGATTCTTCTTGACTCCAGTCCAGCATTTGCATTGTTTGATTCCGGTGCTTCGTATAGCTTCATATCAGTATCTTTTGCGATTAGACATGGTATCATAGCTGAATCGTTGCCTAGGACTTACAAGATCATGACCGGGGGTGGTATTATCCTCGTGAGTGATGTTTGTAAGGGTCGGAGAGTAGTTTTGGGAGGCCGTGAGTTGGAGGTGAGCCTGCTTGTAATGTCATTGCCGAACTACGATATAGTACTAGGCATGGATTAGTTGAGCAGGCACCACGCCAGCATTGATTGCAGAGGGGATAGAGTTCTGTTCAGAGCGTCGGGGGAGCCAGAGTTCGAGTACTCCAGACGTCAGGCAGAGCAGAGTAGCGGAGTCTTCTATGGAGTCTCGGTCGAGGAGCAGACGATTCCACACCCCTTGATAGGAGATTATATGGATGTTTTCCCAGAGGAGTTGCCGGGACTGCCACCAGACAGGGACATAGAGTTCTCGATAGACCTAGTTCCAGGAGCGGAACCCATCTCTCAGCATGTCTATCGGGTGAACAACAGCGAGCTAGTGGAGCTGAAGAAGCAGGTGGATGAGCTACAGGACAAGGGCTTCATCCGTTCGAGTTCGTCGCCATGAGGAGCACCAGTATTGTTCGTACCGAAGAAGGATGGGTCAGTACGCATGTGTATTGACTATAGGGCACTCAACAACCTCACGATCAAGAACAAATATCCACTGCCGCGGATCGACGATCTATTTGACCAGTTGAGCGAAGCTCGGGTATTTTCCAAGATTGATCTGAGGTCGGGATATCACCAGGTGAAGGTGAAGGGGGAGGATATTCCCAAGACCGCTTTCAGGACGTGGTACGGGCAGTTTGAGTTTTTTGTTATGCCATTTGGGCTAACCAATGCACCAGCTGTGTTTATGAACCTTATGAACAAGGTGTTCCATCAGTATCTGGATCAGTTTGTAGTGGTGTTTATTGATGATATCTTGATATATTCTAAGACTGAGGAGGAGCACGAGGAGCATTTGAGGATAGTGTTGGAGATTCTCAGGAAGTAGCAGCTTTACGGGAAGCTCTCCAAATATGAGTTCTTCCTAGACCGGGTGGATTTCTTGGGGCATGTAGTGACTGTAGATGGTATCTCAGTTGACCCCAAGAAGATTGTGGCAGTTGAGGCATGGACAGCGCCGACTTCAGTTGCAGAGATCAGGAGCTTCCTGGGGCTGGCAGGATATTACCGGAGATTTGTGCAGGATTTCTCCCGGGTTGCAGAGCCGTTGACACGGTTGACCCGGAAGGATGATGAGTATGTACGGTCAGAGGAGTGTCAGACGGCTTTTGATGAGTTGAAGAAGCGGCTGACGACAGCTCCGATTCTGACGTTGCCTTCAGGATCAGGTGGATTCACTATTTATAGTGATGCTTCAGGGAAGGGGCTGGGTTGTGTGTTGCAGCAGCACGGGAAGGTGGATGCCTATGCTTCCAGGCAGTTACGTCTCCATGAGAAGAACTACCCTACCCACGACCTGGAGCTGGCAGCAGTAATTTTTGCTTTGTAGCTGTGGAAGCATTATCTGTATGGTGAGAGGGTAGAGATCTTCACAGATCACAAGAGCCTTAAGTATGTGTTCACTCAGAAGGAGTTGAACATGAGAGAGCGCAGATGGTTGGAGTTGATGAAGGACTTCGACATTGCACTGCAGTATCATCCAGAAAAGGCCAACGTGGTTGCCGATGCCTTGAGTAGGTATCCGACAGCCATGTGTCTGACCATGGATCGGCATTTGCTTGCCGACTTGGAGAGCCTTGGGATTGAGGTGATCGTGCCGGGAGTGCAGATGCAGCTATGGGGGATGCAGATTCAGTCAGACTTGGTGGACAGGATCAAGGCGGCCCAGTTCGAGGATGTGGCTTTGCAGAGTATCAGAGAACAGATCAGTATAGGAGTGGGGGATCCTGAGTTTTCACTTGCAGAGGATGGTGCACTGAGGCACGGTGCCAGGTTATGTGTGCCTAGCGGGGAGCTCAGAGAGCAGATTATGTAGGAGGCCCACAGATCTCAGTACTCTATACACCCGGGTGCCAACAAGATGTACCGAGATCTGCGGGAGCATGTATGGTGGTCAAGAATAAAGCGGGAGGTGTCCCACTTTGTAGCTAGGTGCTTGGTCTATCAGCAGGTCAAGGCAGAGAGGTAGAGGCCCGGTGGATTGTTGCAGCCGCTGCCCATTCCCGAGTGGAAATAGGAGCATATCACGATGGACTTCGTTTCAGGATTGCCGCGTACTCCAGGAAGAAAAGACGCGATTTGGGTCATCTTTGATAGGTTGACCAAATCGGCCCACTTCTTGCCATTCAAGGTGGATACGTCTACAGAGAGGCTGGCGAAGATGTATATGTGGCAGATAGTCAGGATCCACGGAGTTCCGGTCAGCATCATCTCAGATCGGGATAGCCGTTTTACTTCCCATTTCTGGAGGAGTCTACAGACCAGCTTGGGCACTCAGCTCAAGTTTAGTACTACATACCACCCCCAGACGGACGGACAGTCAGAGCGGACTATTCAGACCCTTGAGGATATGCTGCGGATGTACGTCCTGGACTTTGGAGGTTCCTGGGAGGATCATCTTCATTTGGTGGAGTTTGCCTATAACAATAGTTTCCAGGCCAGCATTGAGATGTCACCTTTCGAGGCTCTGTACGGGCGTAGGTGTCGTACACCCTTATCTTGGGATGATATTGGTGAGCGAGCTTTGCTGGGGCCAGAGATGGTTGTTGATGCGACCGAGAAGGTAAAGCTCATCAGGGACAGACTTTGCGTGGCGCAGGACAGACATCGGCACTGGGCCGATAGCCACCGGAGGCCCTTGGAGTTTGAGGTACGGAGTAGAGTAGGATTAGATTTAGGTTATTGTTTGTGATTTTGATCATATTTGTTATTTATTTTAATTGAGACCTTGCTTGTGATTAGGTCGGAGACCAGGTTTTCTTGAGGATATCTCCGTCTCGTGGTACGATACATTTTGGTCGAGGCGGAAAGCTTAGCCCGTGCTTTATCGGCCCTTTCGTTATCAGCGGGAGAGTCGGTGATGTGGCTTACAGGCTAGACTTGCCGCCTGCACTTGTGGGGGTCCACAACGTATTTCATGTATCACAGTTGAGACGGTACGTGGCTGACCCTAGCCATGTGCTCGATCATTCAGAGATAGAGGTTGGGCCTTCTCTCAGCTATCCAGAGCAGCCAGTAGAGATTCTGGATCGACGGAAGAAGGTTCTGAGGAACCAGGTGATACCCTTGGTACGCGTCGCATGGAGGCATCATTCTCCAGAAGAGTCTACCTGGGAGCGGGAGGATGAGATGCGCGAGCGGTACCCCTATCTTTTTGGACCGTGAGGTATACTTTTCTATCCTTCTCAGTAGTTTAGTTTCGCCTTTAATTTCGAGGACGAAATTTTTTTAAGGAGGAAAGATTTGTCACTACCACCTTTCTAGCTTGGGGGTATTTTGGTCATTTTTCAAATTTTGGAAAATTTTGGAATTATTATGTATTATTATGATTTATTAGAATTAATATGATTTTTGGTGATTTTTGGTGATTTTTAGGATAATTGATTTTGGGCCTATAGTTGACTTTGACTTGTGTTGACTAGAAGACTAACCTAGTAACTAATCTAGGTTATGGCCACTTAGTTAGGTTAAGTAACCCTGGTTTGACCTAATTTAATGAGGGTAAAGTCATTGGAACTAGTTAGGAGTGATTTGGAGTTGTTTAGGCTAATATGGTTTAAAACTTCAGAAGTCATGACTTATGGTTCTAACCATTTAATAAACAACTTAGCCATAGCCTATGTGACTTGGCCCAAGCCCAAATTAGCAACCCAAACTTTTTTGTCCAGCCAACCTAGGGATTCCCCCATTATAAAATCCCTCCTAAATTCTTGGGCTAGCCTCCTTTCTACAGGAATCTATTTCAAGAAGAAAGAGGTGAGCTCCCATCTTTAGAAATTCATAATAAATCCATTTTAGGTCCTTTTTCCCTCAAACTAGTTGCATTAGATCCTAATATCAATATTCTTGCTGTTGTTATTGATTGTTTGCAGGGAAACAACAATTTGTGAGATTTGGGTGGTTGTGGAAATCATTCCATTTGGGGATTTTTCACCCATTGTTCATCAATAGGTAACTTTCCCATTTCTCCATGGATTTTCATTTTGTCTTCACCAATAGGAAGCCCTAAGGGTCCCCCTAAGGTCTGGATAGTTTTTGTGTCGAGTATCAGTGGTTTCGTGTCCGTTCTAGACACGTTTCAGAAGCTAGGACAGACTGTTTGTCGAAATGCCTCAAAGGGCATTTCGATCGGGTTTATCCAAAGTTTTTGAATAGGAAATATGATTTTGATCTGGTTTATAGGTTCCTGTCCTTGTGTCATAGTTTTTGTGTCGTTCTGTGTCAATTTTGTGGTGTGGACACGCGCGCACACACCGCGTGCGTTAGGGCTGCAGTGTCCTGCTGTGCGGGGGATGCACTGGACACGACACACATTCGTTTGACATGAAACTTGACACGCCACCAGGGGCAGTGACTGACATGCCACGTGTCAAGTTTTGTGGGCCCACGTGGCTTATCGAGTGAGGAATCCTCGACGCACGGGTTTCATACTGTTCTGTGCAGTGTGGGTTTTTGGCACTGATACGGTTTTATAAGTTGGACACGCGGGCACGAGGACTCAGGGCAGGTCGACCGAGACCTAGCCCTAGGATAGGGGTATTCAGGTGCACGAGCACGTGGCCTACCACGTGCTGTGTCGTGTGCACGACACGCGTGCACACGTACACGAGGAATACCTCACTGTGTACTGATTTTGTATCCTGGTTGCCTGGACACGTTGTGTCCATCCTGGTGGACACGAACAGGATGGGGGACACCTTTATGTTGTGTGTATGCATTACCTACTCTTTAAATTGAATTTTTGTTACGTTTCATTAGGTTTTAATACATTGGCAGATGTTGAACTCATGTATCAGTTCTTGTGTTTCCAGTTTTGTAAACTTGAACCTGTCAACTGTTAAACCCTTTAAATCACTGTTAAAATGTTAGGTTTTAGTTCCTAGACTTGTTCTCCTATTTGTTGTCTAACTATAGTCAATTTTTGTGTTGATTGGTGAGCTTTTGGATTTTAATTGATGGGGTTGAATCTGTCATTTTGGGTTAAGATCAATGCACTGCAGTTCTTAATGTTGAACACATGACACTGTTTTGACATTCAACTCTACACTGTCAAGTCCAGTTTTGATTCTTGATAAGGTTTTGAATGATATACATTATGTTATGGTTTCAAGTTTTAAATTGTTTTAAGTCAACTGAGCTTCTAGATAGAAAATCTGTGATTTTTTGGGTTATACTTGAAAACTGAGTTTGAAGGGGGGGGGGGAACAAAGAATCGATTTCCTCTTTCCTTTCCTTCTTAACTGAGAATGGGGTTGGGTGTTTTGGTGATCAATTGTTTAGTAATATGGCTTGGGAGGGGACTGAACTGAACCTTTGTTCAGGAATTTTCTGAGTTTGAATCTCAGTTTTCAACCTGAGATTAATAAACTGTTTGGAACTATTTTGGTGTTTCATTTGAACCAATAACTGATGACTGTATTTGTAAAACCTGGGAATGAGTCCCATGACTGGAAACTGAAATTAATAAGGTGTATTGATAGTTATCATGTGATTAACTGTTTTCTGTGTTCTAAAATTCTGCACTGTCCAGAAATGGACTTCCCCATACACACACCTTGCCTTCATATGTACACATCATACACCCTCACCTTTACTCACCACACATATACTGTTTCATTAAATCTGAGAATTTTTATGTGGACACACACAATTTCATATGCAAGCACAATCACAGGCCACCTATTCTAATTCCTGTCATAAGTTGCACACACCCACACACAGTTACCTATGTTTCCTTACATGCCTATCCTATTTACTTTTGAAGAGTGTATGTGTAATGCTACTCTAATATAGGTATCTATATATAGGTAATGTAAAGTTTTGGTGTATATATAAGTTATTAATGTATTGTGGGTTATAGTTTGTGAATATCTTTTTGTGTATAGATATCATATAGGTAGATAATGTATATATAGGATGCATAGATCCTTGTGCTAGATAATTGTGTAAGTGTGATGTCAGTTGACCTAGTGAATGTGTAGGAGTGCTAAACTAGGCTTGATCAGACTAAGGTAGATTAGTTGGGCCTAATTTAGACTTGGTTGACCTAGTTTGACTCTAGGATTGACCAGAGTTGACCAAGAGTTGACTTTGGCCTAGATTGACCTAGAATCATGTAGAATGCATAGTAGGACTCCATTTTACTATTCTGGACTTGTTGTGACTTGTGCTGTTCTGATTAGGAGCCAGACACCACTCCTCGGACGGTACTTTTCATATTGGACACTCAGATACAGGCGAGTACATTCTCTGATCATTTCATATCCTGTTTAGAATTATTTCCTGCAGTAGATTACTTTACTTGTACTGTCACGTTGGTCACACGGATTGGTACTATATGGATCCCTTCTTGAGATGTTATCCTTAGGGAGCATCTGGTACTACATGTTCTGTGCGTTTCACTTACATGGCGTATCATATGCTTCATTGGTTCTTTGATCACTTACGACATATACTCTTATGATCGTAGAGTCTTCCTAGAATCCTTATCCCATTTATGGGACTACTATGTATCACCTTCGGGGTCTATCACCTTCGAGGTCTATCACCTTCGGGGTCTACTACCCTTCGGGGGCTGTTACATAGCATCATATAACATAACCTGGCTGGATCCTTGTGTATTGATTGGGGGTACGGGGGATTAGAAATGGACATGTGCATAATATCCAAGTAGTGTAGTATCAGAATCTCTTCCATAGTGTAGCATCAGAATCTCCTATGCCATTTACATGTCTATATTGTACTCTGACTCACTAGTCACATGATAGTTCTTTATTTATAGTAGATATTTCTCTTACAGCTTTCTCTCTCTGTTTACATACTATACTTCTTTCAGTACTTGTATCTTACTTTACTGCATGATTATATCTTCTAATCTGCTATGATCTGTTGAGATATACTGTACTCGCTCCTGTCCCGACTGGACCTGTTGAAAATATTACAGAGGACGAGGAGGAGGCTTGCCTGGACACTTACTACGGGGCAGCCTTAGATGACACCTGCGAGCTGGACCCTCAGGAGGACCCAGCTCTAGCTGAGGAGATCACCTCGATTGCCTAGACTAGACTAGTTAGGCTTATCTTACTTTATGCAGTCTTGAGACATGTCTTAGTTAGACTTTATTGGAGTTATGAGTTGTATATATTCTTTCATCTGAGACCTTGTACTATTGGATATTGCTGGGATTATCTTAGACTACTGCTTTTATCTATTTTATTCCTTGAGTTCTATTTCATATCGTGCTATATCTTCCTTAGTTGTGATTGAGTTTACTATTGCTATGTCACCCCCATTCGGAGAGTATAAACTATTTAGATGTATATTGTTAGATGTATGTTGACCTAGGACAGCGCTCTATCGCCGATACTGCAGCGTAGGATGGGCGTTATTACGTTCTCGTACCCTCACAGTGGGTGCGGGTCGTGACATGTTTTTAGTGGTGGCCCATGCAGGTCTAGACTAGAAGTGTAGTGGTACTCGAACTAGAGTATCACTGCAGCCTGCGTTATCCAGCCGCATGAGCTTGTTCTTCTGGCCACATGGCGCATGGCAGTTGGCCGTAATAGCTTTAGCAGCCATAAGAGCCCGCTTTCTCGAGCCGCATAAAGTTATGCGAACTTCATTTCTTGGCCGTATATAGTCGGGCCACATGAGCTTCAGCCGTAGGTCCCTTTGTGTATTAGTCCTTATTTCTGATCTGACTACCTATGTGATGGCTGGATATCCCTATGTGTGTACCGAGGTAAAATCTATGTGAGCACCAAGGTGCAATCCTAAGCGCTAAGTGTTCCTACGTGATACCTGCCAGTACTTCCAAGAGTCCAGCATTTACATAGCGAATGGTCGGTAGTAATGTCGTGGTATGTGATGTGTGTTACATTACACAAAGAAGAAGGAATATACGTATGACTCCAGGAGCCAGTACGGATTCCTTCTTGGTGTACTCGTACAATATACGACATCTAGAGGAGTGAACATATGACCACGACATGTGAACTCTGAGAACAACCTAGGGATTAACTAGGCAACTAACTTGGTAGAAGCATTGGATGGGAAGAAACCCGAGATCGTGCCATAATAGCCACCCCAGGTCCAGACCTGACGTGTCGGGTTGGCTGCCATGGATATGGTTTCATTCGCCTAAAGCGAATAGCTATATCCGACTCCTACGAGCTATGCGTTAAAAGTTTTAGCGCGGTAGCCCTTCGGGGGACTAGTGCATAATCAATGTGTTATATGTCTTATGGTTTGACTAGCCCTGCTAGGTTGACACGATCTGAGGATTCCTTTTAATCAGTAACGCGGGGATAACTCTGCCACATATAGAAAGCCGTAAGATTGAATGGCCGCTTGGAAAACGACTTGACTGTGCTTGAGTCTTTCGTTAGTAGCCGAGGGACATGGACTGTCATGGTGCGTGGCCCAACCCATGTCCTTGTTTGGTTGTTGGGTTGGTCTATCGTGCTAGGACAGGCTGTGGACCGAAGTTACGACCGGAAGCCTATTATTATTTCTATTTTATGCCTAAGTTTTATCTCACTCTTTTGTGCTCCCTTGTGGTACTTGCTATTTGGGGCTGACCCCGCTGGTTTTGTTTGGCCAGATCACGTTGCAGAGCCTGAGGATCCGAACTTTTTCCCTGACGTCAATGGTGCATACTAGGAGCATGGCTGGTGGAGGACTCGAGTGGGTTTCTTCTCCACCACTCTTGTATCTTTACTTATGTCCTGGCGTTTAGCCACCGGTACCTGTTTAGCCAAAAAATCTGGATATTTTGTCCTCGCATAATTTGTAATTAAATCAGACTCCAGCTGAGTACAATTATGTAACTTTGACTCTCTGGGCTAGCTAACTTATAAATCTAGATCTCCATGATCATTTTTGATGATGCGTCAGGGACACCTTACTGCTTTATCTTATATGTTCATTAATTGATGTTTTCTTGCTTGAATGATTGAGACATAGATGTTCTGTGTGACTATAGGAGACTTGAATATAGCAAACACCCCCTTGTCTCTCGACAGCCACGATCGCCGTATGACGTTTGTATACCTCATATGGAGTAGTTGGCCTAGTCCGTCTCCGTATTTTGGTACTAGGGCGTGACAAGGTTTTATTGGTGGCCCATGCAGCTCTAATTTTCAGACTTGTGGGGTGTAACTATTATAGGAGTCTCAATCAAAACTTGTTCCCTTTGAATCTCTTGCCTCGATTTCTCTTTCCTCACCTTGATTGATAACCTGAATTACATCATCGAATCTTCCTCGTCCTGATAATTGATGTCATGTACCCTTCCATACAGGGGTGCTTCTTTCTCAGTAGCTGGTTAGGCCAACAAGGAAGAACAACCGGCAGAGCATAGCTCGACGGGGCAGCAACCGGAAGGAGTACATTCTCCTGACCAGATCCGAGTGGAAGTAATATCAGAACCAGTAGAACCACTGGTTCTAGAAATTGCTGCACCCCCAACAGTGCCAGCAGCGATGCCAGTACCTAATGTTGTAGCACTCCTGGAGGTCATCCGGGGATTCTTGGCCACTCAGCAGCGTCAGGTGGCAGCCCATCAGCAACACCAGACCCGACAGCAGGAACAGAATGTGCTACTGAATCAGGGGTTACAATTAGCCCTTGAGAGAAGTGTCAAGAATGATAAGGGAGCATCGGGGAGGTTTTGTCGACTTAACCCGAGATATTTTGATGGCATGGAGGACGCCATCACGGCGGATGCATGGCTTCAGGATACCAAGGCCATATTGACCGCAGTCGAAGGTTCCAGCAGAAGAGAAGGTCGACCAGGTCCGACTGATACTTCAGGATCTCGCCCGCGATTGGTGGGCATCAAAAGAGGTTGGGCTGAGGCGTCCAATCCTTTGGGATAGCTTCCGTACCAGATTCAAGGCCAAGTACTTTGGCGTGGTAGCGCGGTATGAGCTACAGCAGAGGTTTATCAGTCTCAAGTAGGCTGGGAAGACGGCGGATGGTTATGCAGCGGAGTTCTGTAGATTGAGTCGATTTGCATCGACGATGGTAGCTAAGGAGCCCGAGAAGGCGATGAGGTTCCAGCAGGGACTTCATTTAGAGATTCTATAGCTAGTAGAAGGACACGACTATCAGACTTTTGATGCCGTTTTAACGGCAGCCCGGAGGCATGAACTCACCCAACAGAGGTTGGTGGCAAGACATGGGGGCCAGAAGAGGTCTCATCCCCAGAGTAGAAGCGCAGGAGCAGTACAGCGAAAACCGACGCCAGCGCCCGGCATCCGTATTCATGAGTCAGGAACGCCGCAGAGGACTGCCGTATCTGAGATATCAGCACCAGTTCGGTATCAGCAGCCAAGGAACCAGCAGCAGCACCAGGGGGCGTCCATTGGGTGTACTTACTGTGGTAAGGAAGGGCACACTAGGGATGTGTGTCGTTCAGCTAATGGGTTATGCATGAGGTGTGGCAGTCCAGACATAGGATTGCCAATTGTCCTATGATACAGAGGCCAGGAGGGCCAGTTCAGCAGTTTCCGACATTGCCAGCTCTAGGGACAGCACCGAACAAAGGACCAGCATTGACCATCAGGCCGCTAGCCCAGCGTCTACCTACGCAGGCTCAGATGTTTCACCAGGCACAGAATGAGGAAGTCCCATAGAGGCCGCAACGACAGCATGGTCGAGGAAGGCAGCAGGAGGAAGCTCAGCAAGGACAGGGTGTAACGCCCCAGTCCCAAAATACGTAGGACTAGGAACGTAGACATGTCAGCTGTATATATACGAAGTACACTCCAATATATGGAAACCTCGTATAAATACATAAGCTGTAAAATGCAGTAGAACCATAACTAATCTCATCCACACAAAATAAAGGAATAAAAGATATCATAAAATGATAATGAATTGTCTTGATACAATATGTTGGGCGGAAACAAATCCACTACCAACAAGTAAAGAAAAAATACATAAGAAAAGAAATAAATTTGGCGAGCGAAGCGAAGATGATCCAAATGCAATCATCTTCGAAGAAATGGCGATGAACACGGCTAGAGCTAGAACACCTGCGAAAGACAAGAGCACACTCCTGGAGAGATAATCAGGTCCTCAGAGGGACGTAACAAGACACATAATATCATGCCATATAAACTGAATAAACATTGCTCAATAAATAAGGGATGCCTATAATAGGGTACCTAACCGTACTATAGTGAATATGCAATAAAGAACAATCCTCCACATATGTAACGCCCCAGAACCAGAATACTAGAGAGCGGAGGCATACATAGCCAGCTACGTATAATGGAGTGGAATCCACCCTACTATACGATCACGGCTGTCTAGATACATGAGGGTTTAACTACAATCCATCAGTCTCCTATGGTCAATAACAAGCCTAAATGTCTCAATCTCAAGCAAGTAAGTAAATTTACAAGATATAAGATCACCAAATATACTATAGTAAGGTGTCCCAAACATTATATATCCAGTTGATCATGAAGCTAGTCGTTACAAAATGTGAGGACTAGCAAGAGATTAGTCATACATGATCAACCCAAGGATCTGTCAATCATGTTACAGCCCGTAGGCAGACAATATTAAGGTATGCAATACGAGCTAACAGGTGCTCCCCGGCTAAACGCCTCAAAATAAGATTTTTACAATAGAGTGGGAGAGCAAAAATAAACCCACTCGTTGCCCTGATCACGTCTGATGGTCACCATCGGGCTGGAAAGGCAGTAGGTCCTCTGAGGTTGCTCCAAAATCTGGCCACACAAAACCAGCTGGGTCAGATCCCAGAAGAGCAAGTGCCACAAAGGAGGCTTCACTTAAGAACTAAAACCAGCACATTAGAAATATATATTAAAGCAATTAAAAGAACTGAAATTAAAAAGAATAACAACATACATAATGGAATACGAGGGAACCATTCAAGTAGCCAAGTCACAACCCTTAAACCAAACAAGGACCGGGGTTGTAACCTTTCACCTGAGTAGAACTCTGTCTCCAATCTTGTTGGTAAGGTAAAAGCATTACGAGCATAACGTGGGTACAATAAAACAATAAACGAAGAGAGGACTTAGAACTGCTCCGCGAGCCAGGTTACAACCCTTAAACCAAACAAGGACCGGGGTTGTAACCCTTCGCCTGAACCGAACATAGCCTCTGATCTTTATTGTTAAATAGGGACAATCATGCGATCAAGCTTGCAATAACCGAGCACTAAAACCACACCATACAATCGCTTCCGGCCAATCAATGACTACGGCTTTCTACATTAGCTAGCTAGGATTATCACCACATGCAATGAGATATTCCTCCAGCCACAAGCCCTGCAGCTAATCCAAGTTATCCAGGCGACTTGGATTTATTTTAGCAATGCCTCGTTATTTCCATATATCAGTGAATTTGGACTTGTGCCCTACTCGTCGGCAGGCTGCAAGTCCCACAATGGTGGCCGGGATAACGGGATCGCCTGTAGCTGGGGAGATCTCTCATGACTACTAAATTATTCTACTTGTTAGCCTTAGCCATTTACAGTAGGTACCCCTGACCGTGGTACTCAGGGATCCCCGTCCTAGACACGATGCGAACATTATCGGTTCAATTGTACAAACACAATCATCCACGGTGTCCAGGCCATTTAATCTTGTCATGTCATGTTCACTGTCAGGAGTGCGCCACGTCGGGCCACTATCACGTCATATCAAAACTGTACCTCAACGGGTCACCATTGTGTCAGGGAACAATTAATTTTAGCACAAGTACACATATAATAATTAATATATAAAAAGGGCAAAGGCTGTGGGAGGCTCACGCGGCTCACTCTTGGCTTTGCATGCGGCTAGCAATTAGCTCATGCGGCCAAGTGCTGGTACATGCGGCTGATTGTATCTGGAGTGTGCTTTGAATGCGTTATTAAATGCATTAAATGTTAAATATATAAAGGCATGCGGCTGGCTTGGTATAATGCACACTGCATTAAATGCTTTCCTAAGGACTCATGCGGCTGGCTTAGAGAAATATCTTTAGAAAAATGCCAAAAAGTATGAATGTATATGATTTCATTAATTGCTCTCCCCCCCTCATCCTATGCGGCTGGCTCAGGAGAACTCGAAAAAAATGCATAAAAAATATGCATTAAGAATTAATGCATTTGGATGCATTAATTGCTCTCCTCCCTCAGCCTATGCGGCTGGCAATTAGAATGCATTAAGAATTAATGCATTAGAATGCATTAGAATTAATGCATTAATGCATTAAGTGCTTCCCCCCCTAAGCCTATGCGGCTGGTTCGAAAAAATACAAAAGTATGCATTAAGAATTAATGCATTAATTCTTTCCCCCTAGCCCATGCGGCTAGCAATTAGCAGGACTTGGAAAATGCTAAGAATGAATGGTATTAAGAATGAATGCATTAAAATGAATGGCATTAATTGCAAAAAGTGTACAATCTATATAATACTAAGGTTGTAAATGCATAAAGTAATGCAAGAGTGCATTAAATGCCTCTTTCCAAGCCTATGCGGCTGTACATGGAAGAGTGCATTATTCCATGCATTAAATGCATGCATGACTAAAGAAAAGTGCTTTAATTAAATGCCTTTAGGATGCCTTAAGCCTAAGGATGCTATGCGGCTAGTAAAGAAAAAGGTGCATTTAATTAATGCATTAAACGCTTTAAGGATGCATGGCTAAGAAGGCATTATTATAATGCTTGTCCTCATGCTTATGCGGCTGACTGTTAGTATTGTATTAAATAATGCATGCAAAATAATACTGGTTATTGCATTAATAGGCCATGCGGTTAAGTGCAAAAATATGTCCATGCGGCTCAACAAAATTTCCATAGGTCAAATTGGACCTAACGAGCTTCTCTGCAATCATGGTATCATCAACTTAGCAAATATGCAAGTGTGATAGATCAAAAGTCTTGGAAACCAAAAATACCACAAAGCTAGATCTACAAAATTTAACCATGGAAATGAAAAATGACAAGTACTAAAGTGGTTTAGAAACACATGAGAAAGACAATGGAACAATAAAAATGGACTTCCTCCATGAAGCAAGGTGCACTTGCCTAAGCTCTCCCACTCTCTTTTTCTTTCCTGGTGGTTGAAGAAGTAATGGTGGGGAAGAAAAAGTAATGAAGAGAGAGAAATGCTAGTGGGATATTTATTGAAAGTGGTGGTGGTAGGTCGGATTATTTAATAAAAGTGGTGGTAGGTGGTTTGGTCCACACAAAATTTAGCAAAAACCGAACCATGCAAAACCAAGCTGAACCAAGTTAAGTTGGGCCGAACCAAACAAGGAGACAAGCCACACGAGTTTAAATACGTACACGTATACCGAGATACGTAATACGAACAATGGTCATTATAACTCTACCCACCTTAAAAGAATTCCGTCCTCGGAATTTAATCAAGTGGCTAGAGATTGCAAGGACAAGCTATACTACTCACAGGCAAGCTATACTAGTCAAGCAATCAAGCAATTATTCGTACAAGCAAGGAATCGAAGACGTGAGGCATAGGAAAGATATTATACCTTACGAGTCAAACAGGTCGGGATATCGCGATCGGATATCATCCTCACGCTCCCACGTTGACTCTCCCAAAGAGTGATGACCCCAAGCAATACGGACTAACTTGATAGTATTGTTCATGAGTATCTTCTCTCTTTGGTCCAATATGGATACGGGCCTCTCCTCATACGAAAGGTTGGTACCAACAACCAATTCCGAATGATCCAGGATGTGGCACGGGTCCGGGATATACCGTCGTAGTTGGGATACGTGGAACACGTCATGTACCTCACTCAGAGACGGTGGAAGAGCGAGACGATAGGACACATCTCCTACTCGCTCCAGAATATCGAACGGCCCTATATACCTAGGACTAAGCTTTTTCCGTACGCCGAAATGAATGACGCCACGGTTAGGCGAGATCCTCAGGAATACATGGTCGCCGACAGAAAATTCAAGGGGACGCCGATGAGAATCGGCCCAATGGCGCTGACGATCTTGTGCAACACGAAGATGATCTCTAACTCTCCCGACCACTTCAACTGTCTGGGCGATTATCTCTGGACCAAGCATCTGCCTCTCCCCCATATCGTCCCATGCTAGTGGTGATCTACACTTCCTACCATACAGTGCCTCGAACGGTGCCATCTGGATGCTAGCTTGGAAACTGTTGTTGTACGAGAACTCCACCAGGTGCAGGTAATCCTCCCACGAACCACCGAAGTCGAGTGTACAAGATCTCAATATATCCTCAAGAGTCTGGATCGTGCGCTCCGACTGACCATCTATCTGCGGGTGATATGCTGAGCTGAACTGGAGACGAGTTCCCAAACTCTCTTGCAAGCTACGCCAAAAGTGTGACATAAATCTCGAATCTCGGTCCGTAGTGATACTGACTGGTACTCCGTGGAATCTGACGATCTGCCGAAGATACATCTCTGCTACCTGAGCTATCGATTGACCCACTCTGAACGGGAGAAAGTGAGCCACCTTTGTAAGCCTGTCAACTATAACCCAAATAGCATCTCTACCGGCTGGGGATCTAGGTAATCCAGTCACAAAATCTATGGTTACATGCTTCCACTTCCATTCTGGAATTGGCAAGGGCTGAAGAAGTCCAGCTGGCCTCTGGTGTTCAGCCTTGACTTGTTGGCAAACTAAACACCGAGAGACAAACCGAGCTATCTCCCTCTTCATGCCATTCTACCAGAAGTGTTGATAGATATCACGGTACATCTTCGTACCTCCGGGATGAATCGAATACTGAGAACTGTGGGCTTCTGCCATCACCTCCTGTCTGATATCTCCACTGGGTACACAAAGACGCTTACCATGTCGAAGTGTACCATCTTCATGAATGCATAATTCTGGTCGTCGTCCTGCTTCACATTCTGCTCTAAGCCGCTGAAGTTTAGAATTGGAGGACTGAGCTATCTTGATCCTCTCAACTATACTGGACTGTACTTGCATGCTGGCCATCAATGCCACATTGGTAGGAAGGATAATTTCTATGCCCATCTTCTGAAGATCTGCCAATAATTCCGGTTGTGCTGTCAGAAGGTAAACCCCGGCTCTCCTACTCAATGCATCTGCCACAACGTTGGCCTTCCCAGGATGATACTGTAGGTTTACATCATAATCCATAAGTAGCTCTAGCCATCTTCTCTGACGCATATTAAGGTCCTTCTGTGTGAACACATACTTCAGACTCTTGTGGTTGGTGAAAATCTCTACCCTGTCTCCATACAGGTAGTGTCTCCAAAGCTTGAGTGCAAACACTACTGCTGCCAGTTCCAAGTCATGGGTTGAGTAATTCCTCTCATGGTCACGAAGTTGACGTTACGCATAAGCTATTACCTTCCCATGCTACGTCAAAACACATCCTAAACCCTTGACTGAAGCGTCACAGTACACTAAAAATCCTCCGGTCCCATCTGGAAGTGTGAGAACGGGTGCCGTCATCAAACCTCGCTTCAGCTTCTCAAAAGATTCCTGACATTCTGCTGTCCAAGCGAACTGCATATTCTTACGGGTCAACTGTGTCAGTGGTACTGAAATCCGAGCAAAGTCCGAAATAAATCCCCGGTAATAGCCGGCTAATCTAAGAAAACTGTGAACTTCTGCAACTGTGCGGGGCACTGGCCAGGTTTCGATAGCCACTATCTTCTGGGGATCCACTTCTACTCCGCTTCTGGTAATGATATGACCCAAGTATGAAATGCGATCGAGCCAGAACTCGCATTTACTGAACTTGGCATACAACTGGTGCTCTCGGAGAATCTGAAGGACAACTCTGCGATGCTGCTCATGCTCTGCTTCACTCTTACTGTAGACCAGGATATCATCTATGAACACGATCACGAACTGATCCAAATAAGGCATGAAGATACGATTCATGAGGTCCATGAATACTGCCAGTGCATTGGTCGCTCCAAAGGGCATAACAAGGAACTCCCAATGTTCGTATCTGGATATGAAAGCTGTCTTCGGGATGTCCTGCTCTCTGAATCTGATCTGGTGGTAACCTGACCGTAAATCAACCTTCGAGAATACTGTCGCTCCTCTGAGTTGATCAAACAAGTCATCTATCCTTGGGAGAGGATATCTGTTCTTGATTGTCACTGAGTTCAAGGTATGATAGTCAACACATAATCTGGACGTACCATCCTACTTTTTCACAAGAAGCATCGGGGCTCCCCAAGGCGATCCACTTGCACGAATGAATCCCTTGGTCCGAAGTTCTTCAATCATCTTGTACAATACCTCCAATTCTGACGGCACCATCCTGTAGACTCTCTCTGACACTGGTGCTGTTCCGGGAATCAAGTCGATAGTGAACTCAATCTCCCGTTCTGGCGGCATTCCTGGAAGCTCTTCCGGGAAAATATCTGGAAATTCTTCTACTATCCGGGGTAACTGCACTGCTGCTACGGCCATCTGCAATAATGGAAGAGAAGGTTCTACTTCGCCTCGAGAAAAGTAAAATTCTTGCTCTCCTGGAATGTAAAAAATAACTTTGCCAATATGGCAGTCTATCCTAGCCTACTGGTCTCTCAACCAATCCATCCCTAAGACCACATCATAATCGGCCATCGAGAATTCTATCAGCCTAACGGGAAACTCTCTACCGCTAACCACGATCCGACACGAGGAAAATACTCTATCTACTCCCATAAGACCATTACCAGTAAGTATATTGAGCCTTACTGATAACGACTCGGGCTCCAGTCCTACCCGTGTCGCAAATCGTGCAGACATAAATGAATGCGATGCACCAGAATCAAATAACACTGAAGCGGGAAATGCGTTGACGAGAATAGTACCTGCCACTACCTCACCTGGTGCCACTCCTTCTTCTCCCATGGTCAAAGCCAACACTTGACCATGTCCTCTGGGTGCCGGCCCTCTCTGCTGGAATCCTCTCTGTCTATTCTGGGCTTGCGTTTGGGCAAACTGCTGAGGCCTTTGCTGATGAAAAGCCTGGGTCTGCGTCGACAATGGCCTCGGGGAAGGAAACTGCTGCTGGATTGGTACTGGGGCTGGTCCCCTCACTGATGAATTGGTCCTGGCTGGTGATGAGTCAGTCCTGAACGGGCAGGACCCTACTTTGTGGTCCGACGCTCCACAAAGCAAACACAATCCTCGAGCCTTGCGACACTCTGAGACAACATGTCCAGGCTTCCCACAATAAGAGCAGCCCATAGGGAAAGACTGCTTCTGCTTCTGCTGCTGAGGATACGTCGGGGTTGAATGCTGAACCGACGTAACTGAAGTTGCCCTTCTCGGAGCTCCAATGGTCAAAGCCCTGGCTGTTGGGGCTGGGGCTGACGATTGATTCATCTGGCCGTGAGATCACTTTCGACCTCTGGTCCTGTCCACAATCCTCTGGGAGGTATACTCATGCCTCCTAGCTGCCCTCAATACCGCATCAAAAGTCTGATGCTCGAACTGCTCTACTGCCAGCAAAATCTCTAGGTAGAGTCCCTGCTGAAATTGCTGGGCTCTATCGAACTCGGTTGCTACCAAGGTGGGAGCAAACCGACTAAGCCTGGAAAACTCGGCCGCATACCCATCGACCGTCCTGCCCATCTGCTTCAAATTGGTGAACTTGGTCTGAAGATCGTACCGAGCCACCGCATCGAAGTACTTGGTCCGGAACCTCTCCCGGAATACTGTCCAGGCAATAGGCGCCACCAATCCAACGGCCTGAGCCGCCCACCAGCTGCGGGCTAGATCTAATAACTGCAGGCGCACCACGGCTACCTTTTCATCTTCCGGGGTCTTCGCTGCTTCCAATATCACCTCCGTGTCCTGAAGCCACGCATCAGCAGCGATAGCATCTTCACTGCCATCGAAGAATGGAGGGTTCAGGCGCTTGAAACTGTTCGCTATACTGTTCCCATGATGTCCACCTCTGCCCAGAGCATCCGCCACTGCCTGGTGCAAGACATCTCCTCGACGGTCCTGCGATACAAGAAATTCCCTTATAAGCCCAACTAAGGCTCCATCATCCTGCCTCGCGGGCTGGGCTGACTGCACCGGGGGTTCTGGATCTCTGGAAGGCATGGCCCTGGAGGCTGCTCCCGAGTGCTGGACCTGGTCTTCTTGTTGCTGCTGGTCTACAGGATGCGCTTCGCCTTGCTGATCGACAGGTCCAGGAACAATGTCGCTGAAGAAGACGACATAGGGAATAATAAGGGAGGACCAAGACAGATCAACGATACAAGCATGTGTTCAGGTCGAGAATCTCAGGGATTAGAAAAGTCGAACAGAGATCAAAGGCGAGTGCTGATTGAGACATCTATTCAGTAACCCTCACATATCTTGATTTACAAGACCTGCATGGGCCACCACTTAAACCATGTAATGCCCAGAACCAGAATACTAGAGAGCGGGGGCATACATAGCCAGCTACGTATAATGGAGTGGAATCTACCCTACTATACGATCACGGCTGTCTAGATACATGAGGGTTTAACTACAAACCATCAGTCTCCTATGGTCAATAACAAGCCTAAATGTCTCAATCTCAAGCAAGTAAGTAAATTTATAAGATATAAGATCACCAAATATACAATAGTAAGGCGTCCCAAACATTACATATCCAATTGATCATGAAGCTAGTCGTTACAAAATATGAGGACTAGTAAGAGATTAGTCATACATGATCAACCCTAGGATCTGTCAATCATGTTACAGCCCGTAGGCAGACAATATTAAGGTATGCAATACGAGCTAACAGGTGCTCGCCGGCTAAACGCCTCAAAATAAGATTTTTATAATAGAGTGGGAGAGCAAAAATAAACCCAATCGTTGCCCTGATCATGTCTGATGGTCACCATCGGGCTGGAAAGGCGGTAGGTCCTCTGAGGTTGCTCCGAAATCTGGCCACACAAAACCAGCTGGGTCAGATCCCAGAAGAGCAAATGCCACAAAGGAGGCTTCACTTAAGAACTAAAACCAGCACATTAGAAATATATATTAAAGCAATTAAAAGAACTGAAAGTAAAAAGAATAACAACAGACATAATGGAATACGAGGGAACCATTCAAGTAGCCAGGTCACAACCCTTAAACCAAACAAGGACCGGGGTTATAACCTTTCACCTGAATAGAACTCCGTCTCCAATCTTGTTGGTAAGGTAAAAGCATTAAGAGCATGACGTGGGTACAATAAAACAATAAACGAAGAGAGGACTTAGAACTGCTCCGGGAGCCAGGTTACAATCCTTAAACTAAACAAGGACCGGGGTTGTAACCCTTCGCCTGAACCAAACTTAGCCTCTGATCTTTATTGTTAAATAGGGACAATCATGCGATCAAGCTTGCAATAACCGAGCACTGAAACCACACCATACAATCGCTTCCGGCCAAACAATGACTACGGCTTTCTACATTAGCTAGCTAGGATTATCACCACATGCAATGAGATATTCCTCCAGCCACAAGCCCTGCAGCTAATCCAGGTTATCCAGGCGACTTGGGTTCGCTTTAGAAATGCCTCGTTATTTCCATATATCAGTGAATTTGGACTTGTGCCCTACTCGTCGGCAGGCTGCAAGTCCCACAATGGTGGCCGGGATAACGGGATCGCCTGTAGCTGGGGAGATCTCTCATGACTACTGAATTATTCTAGTTGTTAGCCTTAGCCATTTACAGTAGGTACCCCTGACCGTGGTACTCAGGGATCCCCGTCCTAGACATGATGCGAACATTATCGATTCAATTGTACAAACACAATCATCCACGATGTCCAGGCCATTTAATCTTGTCATGTCATGTTCACTGTCAGGAGTGCGCCACGTCGGGCCACTATCACGTCATGTCAAAAGTGCACCTCAACGGGTCACCATCGTGTCAGAGAATAATTAATTTTAGCACAAGTACACATATAATAATTAATATATAAAAAGGGTAAGGGCTGTGGGAGGCTCACGCGGCTCACTTGGCTCACTCTTGGCTTTGCATGCGGCTAGCAATTAGCTCATGCGGCCAAGTGCTGGTACATACGGCTGATTGCATCTGGAGTGTGCTTTGAATGTGTTATTAAATGCATTAAATATTAAATGTATAAAGGCATGCGGCTGGCTTGGTATAATGAACACTGCATTAAATGCTTTCCTAAGGACTCATGCGGCTGGCTTAGAGAAATATCTTTAGGAAAATGCCAAAAAGTATGAATGCATATGATTGCATTAATTGCTCTCCCCCCTCAGCCTATGCGGCTGGCTCAGGAGAACTCAAAAAAATGCATGAAAAATATGCATTAAGAATTAATGCATTTGGATGCATTAATTGCTCTCCTCCCTCAGCCTATGCGGCTGGCAATTAGAATGCATTAAGAATTAATGCATTAGAATGTATTAGAATTAATGCATTAATGCATTAAGTGCTTTTCCCCCCCTCAGCCTATGCGGCTGGTTCGAAAAAATACAAAAGTATGCATTAAGAATTAATGCATTAATGCATTAATTCTCTCCCCCTAGCCCATACGGCTAGCAATTAGCAGGACTTGGAAAATGCTAAGAATGAATGGCATTAAGAATGAATGCATTAAAATGAATGGCATTAATTGCAAAAAGTATACAATCTATATAATACTAAGGTTGTAAATGCATAAAGTAATGCAAGAGTGCATTAAATGCCTCTTTCCAAGCCGATGCGGCTGTACATGGAAGAATGCATTATTCCATGCATTAAATGCATGCATGACTAAAGAAAAGTGCTTTAATTAAATGCCTTTAGGATGCCTTAAGCCTAAGGATGCTATGCGGCTAGTAAAGAAAAAGGTGCATTTAATTAATGCATTAAACGCTTTAAGGATGCATGGCTAAGAAGGCATTATTATAATGCTTGTCCTCATGCTTATGCGGCTGACTGTTAGTATTGTATTAAATAATGCATGCAAAATAATACTGGTTATTGCATTAATAGGCCATGCGGTTAAGTGCAAAATATGCCCATGCGGCTCAACAAAATTTCCATAGGTCAAATTGGACCTAACGAGCTTCTCTGCAATCATGGTATCATCAACTTAGCAAATATGCAAGTGTGATGGATCAAAAGTCCTGGAAACCAAAAATACCACAAAGCTAGATCTACAAAATTTAACCATGGAAATGAAAAATGACAAGTACTAAAGTGGTTTAGAAATACATGAGGAAGACAATGGAACAATAAAAATGGACTTCCTCCATGAAGCAAGGTGCACTTGCCTAAGCTCTCCCACTCTCTCTTTCTTTCCTGGTGGTTGAAGAAGTAATGGTGGGGAAGAAGAAGTAATGAAGAGAGAGAAATGCTAGTGGGATATTTATTGAAAGTGGTGGTGGTAGGTGGGATTATTTAATGAAAGTGGTGGTAGGTGGTATGGTCCACACAAAATTTAGCAAAAACCGAACCATGCAAAACCAAGCTGAACAAGTTAAGTTGGGCCGAACCAAACAAGGAGACAAGCCACACGATTCTAAATACGTACACGTATACCGAGATACGTAATACGAACAATGGTCATTACAACATATGGGCACTCTGGCCATATAGCAGTGGCATCGTCCCTCTCATCGGGAATCAGTACAATCCGTCCATAACGTTCGACGAACGTCAGAGGGAACCAGTAAGGAAACGTCCATAACGTTCCATGAACGTCAGAGGGAACCAGTACAATAGGGTGAACCTGCATCTCCAACGGAGCTTCAGGTACAATAGCAGTATGTAAATATGGCCCATACATCAAGGAACTATTCTTCCCTTCCAATGTCTAATATGTTGTATCCACAACACAAAACCGCTATAACCGCTAAGTCAAACTAAGCATGCAACCTCTATTAGCGGTTATTCCTATCGCACGGCTTATACGTACTGGTGGCCAGCCAGTCACGCATGTCCGTGTTCTATATGTGATACACAACTTCGTGGTACAACGTGTCAAGGCCAATGAATGCAACACACAAAGGTGGTCCCTTAAATCTAGGTTTAATGTGTAAGAAAAATAATACATAGCAGGAAATATAAATGAACAGTAAGTTCTAACAGGTTATGCCATGTATCACAATTTATTTTGCATAAAGAAAATAGTGAATTATGCATGAAATATGAGCTAAAATAATTAAACAGCAAATGGCAAGGTGTCTTGCCTGGTAGTACGCCTGGTGCGCTGAAATGATCAATGTGGCATAAACTACGACTTCGGTACAACAACTATGAAAGGTGACCTCGGGTGGTGGTACGAACAGTTCCATTGGGTCCAGAAGAGTCAAATTAGTTAGGACGGACATAAGGTGGTACGGATTTGGTGACAGAATAGGAATAAGAGGATTTAATCACGGGCTGGAGGAAATCGAAGGAAATTAGATAAATAACATATATATAATTTTAGAAAACATTTTTTAATAATTTGGAAAAATATTTTAGATGAAATGCGTACTCACAAAATTAGAAATCGTTTTTCATCTAAAACTCTAAGTTGTAAAAATATGAATTAGAAAGAAACTAGATTTCCTTAGTTAAAAATACTTTGAAAAATTCTAGAATATCTTTTTAGGTTAACACTGTAATAAGGTACTATAAAATGGTATAAAAATATATTTAGAAATATCTCAATATTATGATAACAAAATATAGGTCTTGGTAGATCCAAAGAAATAATAATGCTAATTAATATCCTTATTAATAACAGTAAATAAAATTTATATTTAACATATATTTTTTTTTTTACGAACTAATATATAATCCAAAACATATATCCTTTTTCTCATACAATAATAATAATAAAATAATCGTGAATACTACTGCTTGTACAAAGAGAATAATAATAATAATAATAATAATAATAATCATGATAATAATAATAATAATAATAATAATAATAATAATAATAATAATATATTAATAATAATGTAAATGACAGCACTGCTGTCCTTTAACAATTAAAAAAATAAAGTAAAGAGGAAGTGGAGAGAGAATGGAGAGTGTGAGATCGAGAGAAGAGGAGCGGCGGAAGAACGAGAGGGACGATCGGGAGAGAGAGAGAGAGGGTTTCCGACGGCCGAGGAAGCGGTGGAAGTGGCGGAGACGCGTAGGGGACGAGAAGGCGAGAGGGAGCTCGGGTGCGGGATGGAGGCGGAGGCTCGCCCGGGCGTTCTCCGGCGGGACGGGGCGCCGGCCAGGGGAGGAGGCGGAGGGAGCTGGGAGAAGTCAGGGAGGGAAGGAGATGGGTCGGACGGCGACGACGAACGCGCGGAGGAGGAAGGACTCGCGGCGGTTAGGCTGAGGGTTGTGTGGCTCAGGCGGGGTTTGGCGGACGGGCACGGCGAGGAAAGGGGACGGGGGTTTCCCGGCGGCTGGAGACGCTGGGAGGCGGAGAGTAGGGGTTTTCACAGAGGCTCGACGACGCGGCGGAGATCCGATGGGGTGGAGGTCAGTGATGGATAGGCGGAGGTCGGGCTTGTCGGCGGCGGGCTGACGGTGCGGTTTCCGGCTCGCACGGTGGACGCTGCACCGGAGGAGGCGGCGTAGAGGGGTGTACGCGCCTCCAGCACGGTGTCGACGATGGTGCTCGCCGCGTCGGGGTCGGAAGGCAGTTGGCTGGGCGTCGGGAGAGAGGAAGACGGAGGGGGTTTGGCTAAGGCGGTTCGGAGTCGGGGTTCGTCGAAGGGGTTTCGGCCGGGATGGGGGTCAATCGGTCCAGCGGAGGAGCGGATGCGGTCGGAAGACTCGCGGCTGGGCTCGGCGACAAGGGACAGCAGAATGGGCTTGACTGGGCGGAGGTAGGCGATGGTTTGTTTCTTTTCTTGTTAAATTTTTAGGGTTTTGGTGGCGACGGTTGGTGTCGACGGTGGTCGATGGTGGTACGGCATGGTGGCCGTGGTGTCGATGATGGTGGTGGTGATGTAGTGAAGGCTGTGGCGGTGGTGGTGATGAAGGTTGCCGGGTGTGAGGTCGTGGGCGCGAGAAAGGGAAGTCGAGGCTGCGCTGGGGTCAGAGTTTGGGGCTGGAGTAGGAAAGAAGTGGTGATGTTGAGGCTGTAGTAGTGGTGGTGAAGGGGACATGCTGGTGGCTAGGGGAGTCGAGGAGATATTGGCGAGGGTGACGTCGGTGGCGGAGGGTAAGCCGAGGGATGGCCGAGTTAGGTTTAGGTTTTGGAATTGATTGTATCGGGGTCGTGTCCTGCACGACACATAATAGGGTTGTGGGGGATGGGTGTCCGGTGTGTCGGACACGGGAGAGATTGTATATGTAAAAGAAAAAATAGTTGAAGTAACTAGGTTGACACGGACACGATGCACGTATATTTGTGGTAGAAATTTGTGGAGGAATAATGAAAAGTTGGAGGTGTACCTGCCTATTTATAGGATGTGGGAATTTTCAATTGGATATGGACTAGGAATATTTAAAACCCAATAAGTTAATTCAAGTATTAATTTAAAATCAATCAAATCAAATCCAAATCCAAATTCAATTAAATCTAATTAAAAAAAAATTTTAGTTTAAAATCAAATCAATTTCAAATATAGATATTAGTTTACTATTTAAATGTATCCATGGAATCAAATCTAAATTTAAATTGTCACAAATATTTCAAAAATATGTTTTTCAAAAATACTAACAATAATAATTTCAAAAATTACACTATTTATTTAAAAATAAGGTAATAAATAATTATGATAAATGTATGCACAAATAATATTTACATAATATATTTTTCTAGTGTACAATAAAAATATTATTTATTATTAGTAGTTGAAGGCCCTTTAAAATGAAAAGAACAAACTTAGCAATTCTTGTATGATAGCAAAGTATTTATTATATAAATTATTTTGAACTATAAAAATTAAAACTAAAATATTTTTCTAAAAATATGTACGTTCGTCCATATTCGTACTCGACGAGCAATTACGAAATACGTCGTTTGCGCACAACGTACAATACGACTACGCGACGACAATACAAAAATTCTAAATCAGTACCAAAATCGATAAAAATATAGTAGAAATTTAGGGGTTTTACATCCTACCCAACTTAAAAGAATTTCTTCCTCGAAATTAAGAATTCGTAGGGGGGTGAGAAGACACAAGGGGGTATCGATGGGAAACAATCAATAACAAAATCATGCCAAAGAAATCGTGATCTAGATCATAGAAAAAATATGGTATGGTCATAATTGATAGGAAGGCTAGAGGAAGTTCTAGTATAATGCCTTCGTCCTTCTAAAATAGGTGAAGGCGAAAGTAATAAGGAGTTCAAAAGACGATATTATCGAGTACGAATATGTGGTTCAAGGACGATCGAAAATTTCAAAAGGAGTTGCCAAGGCAGTCGCGGATGGGACTCTAAAGGACAAGTTTAGCTATGTCCCCATCCACGTAGAACGATAGATATAAGCGAACCAAAGTGCACTTGGTTGATCAGACCATCATGCACCGGTTCTGATTAAACCATATGTTAGTGGACATGCCCAAATAATATATGTCTTGAAACAAGCTTGATAAAAGAATAAGCTTGCAAAAACTAGGCTACATTAACATCATTAGTCAAGATGGTAAAAACATAGGCACGAGAGATTAAGATTGAACTAAAGAACAAATATGATAGTCTAAGAGTCATAATAATCTAAGTCTTGTTTATTCCTATACAATCATTCTACGGTTTTATTGACCAAGTCTTGGTTGACCAAATGGGTTAACTTTCCTCTAGTCTCTATGGTCTAGATAATACTATTTATTCTCCTTAATGGTCAAGAGTGTGTCGGGTCATGGGGTGTTCTATCCAACTTAAAAGAATGAAGCTAAGAGTGTTTGGGACATCTAACTAGTAGGGTCAATCTCTAGTAAGCACGAAGGGAAGATAAGAATAATGATAGAAGGAATCAAGCAAGATGCAATTGATTAGTCGAACGGTAGTTCGAATATGGAATCGAAGAAGGAGGTCAAGTATGTGGATGAGATCCTAGACTTCTAATCCTATTCGCAGGCTTGCTTGGTACGGTAAAGTAACCAAACAATTTATCTTGACCTGCATGGGCCACTGTGAACCCCTTGATCAATTTCCATCATGCATATTTTTTTTATATTTATTTATTTACTAATTAGTATTTACTTGAATACCATTTTAGTTGGACACTTGTTTACTATGCTCCTATATATATGGAAAATATATGTTTTTCCATAGAGAGGCTGCCTTGCAAAGGAATGTAGTATAGGGACCTTACTAAAAATCTCAGATTTAGATTTCAAAGACAAGTCCTGATGCAACTCCCAAACCCATAGTCCTGGTGCAAATTCAACACTTCTGGCAAGGACCCAAGCCCAAGGGGGATTTGTGTAAGTTCCTAGTTTAAAGCATGTAGGCTGTTAATATCCAAATTGTTTTCTCTAATCCCTGTTAAACCGACCCCCCTAAACCCCCTTAGCAAGTTCGAATCTCAGTTGGACTTATCAGATTAGATGGAATCCTTCGAATAAGGATTTGAGAACCAGGAGGTTACTCTAAATATCAGATAGAATAAGTTTGGAGTTTTCTGTACCAACATTTGAATTCGAACCTGACAAACCTCTTCTTGATAGACTCTGTGTAATCGGCAGTAATAAGAGATTTATTCAGAATCTTTCAAAATCCGAATTTAAATCGAATTTCCTCTATCCTGATACCCAAAATTTCCAACTATATATATATATAGGTTTCGATCATAGTAGAAACCCTAGAGATCTTGCCTCCACCTGAAGTCCAGTCGACCAGTCCAAGATACATTGAAGTGGAGAAACGCTCAAGTCTTCACCAGGTAATTCTATACCTCTTATTTTTCCTGCAAGAACTGAGAACCTAGCAGTCCACTCCCACCCTATTGGTGTTTGACATAACTCCTAGGACAACCTAAACATATAGGATAATTGATTTTCCTAGCACAGGAACGGCAGGTACCTTGTGTGTGTCAGAAATTCTCACATGGTTGGGGATAACACCAATAACCTGCAGTGGGAGGGCTCCAACATGCCTTGATCGAAGACTTGAGAGCTTGACAAGTAATGCTAATCCTGAAACCATGGGTTCCCTAGTATCTCACCATATGCACAACATAGATTCGAGGTGATTTGTGTTTATGACCTTGGGGTAACAGCCATCCAGAAGTATGAGTTAACACCTGGGTAGCAAGGATATAGGTTGTAAGTAGGTTACCACATAAATGTTAGTCAGAAACTTGTACCATTATACAAGTCTTCATAAAATTTCATTGACATCCTAAGATGTGATATCTGTACAGTAACAGGAGCTTGGTGTCAGGTGTATACCATAGGAGTTCCATAAGGTGAATAGAGTAGCTGAGCTTGCATTGAATGAGAATCCTGACATTGAACTTGACTTGTCTGACTTCCTTTGCAATCAACATTGATGTTGTCAATGTCCTGTTCACCTAGGAGTGTACTGGTATGTATCTTAAATAGGGAGAAAACCCTTAACATATGTCTCTGGACTCTGGTACCCTGAAGATTCGACAGGTAAGCCTGGTAACCCATTAGATTTTACAGTGGGAGTATATGTATGCAATATTAGAGTTGGTAGGAACTAGTCTAAACACAGGGCAACAATATGGGTAGCCTCCTGCATCAAGTGGAACAGTCCAGCAGGAGCAGGTTTGGATAGAGGATCAATATAAATACTTTGTATTGATAACAACCCATATGTAGAGTTTAAGCCTGCCCCTTGGAAGGGAATAGGGCAATTACATGGCAGTAGGATCAAATGGCTCTGGACAGCAGTCTCCATATGTCAGGGCTAGAAGAGGTTGGAGTATAGGTTATAACCAGGAATATTAGGAACAGTATACCATAGTATACTGCAATAACAGAGCCTTGCATGTGCATAGGCTTAGACATATGCATCTGTTATATCCTGGGAGGTCTTTTATTCCTATAGGATAGATAATAGGCTAATGTAGGATGTACCACATGAGGTATCAATAGGGTAGTGAGCTATCAGCCTATGATGTTATACACAGATAGTCTATGTATCCAGGTCAAGAAATCTGGACAGTGTGATAGGTCTTTAGAGTAGGCAATATGGGATACAGGGATTCTGGTGTCAAGAACCCCTGTGGATGAAAGCATCTAACCTGTACACTAGTAGAACCACCAAGAGATGTAGGATTGGTCGAAGCAGTATCTATAGAAACTCTAATATCAGGAAGGTGTCTGAGCCTGGATATAGGTTTAGCCTATCACTTTGATTCAGTCCACTACACTAGTAGTATAGGCCATTGCTTGTTCTTCAGTCCTTTACCACAGTGTATCATCCATTCAGCATAAACCTGTCCTAGGTACATCCGGAATATAACTGTACTCATACCAAGATTGATTGCACAGGTCAAGATATCAATGAGGAGTCCCCAATGTTCAATTATGCCAAAACTTGAGAGGGTTAACAGGGGATCTTGAGAACATTTCTGTCCAGATGAACCCAGGTTTGTATTTGACAGCAAGGGTAGGGTTCAGTAGAGTAATGGTCATCAAGACAGTTACACCTGTACAGTGTTGGCAGGACAGTAATTAGGATAACCAGGTTTCAAATGGGATACCCAAACTTGTATAATACAACTCAGGTGTAGAGGTTATACACACCATATCATAGTAAGAGATGACTAAATGCTAAGTATCAATAGAAGAAATGTTCCATTGGTACGAGTACAACTTTGCTTTGCTATGGCTTATCCTGTCATGCTGTGACTTACATATAGAAGGTTATGTGACCAATGCCTAGCACAATTAGGGGTTAAAACCAAACAAGAATAAGAGTGCCCTAGAATACTAACAGGCTATAAAATCCAACTTGGCCTAGAAATAGACCTAGAGACTAGTAGGTAATTTATCATGGATTTCAATCGTCTTACTCATACTATTAATTCTGAAAACAGGATACGTGGACACTGTTACGAATTAAAATCTATATCTGCAGCTCAGGACCTAAGGCAAGTATACCTTGCCTTCCTCTACAGTTTTACTTACATGCAGTTCTTTCCATTTTACTGTCTTGAATCATATATGGACATGTGCTTTTCGTGTTATTTTCTGTGGAGTTGTTTTTATTGTTTATAGCCATGTTCATATTTTGGCCTTGTGTTTCACATTTAGAGTTTCTCGTCAGTACCTTGCTTGAGTCGTGTCATAGAACGGTTGCGTGTAGTGAACTGCCATAGCCTTGATTATCTTTGTACACAACCAGAGAGTCCATATTTGGGACGAGGGTTGTTTGGTGCACCAGAGAGTCCACGCTCGGGACGAGGGTGTTTGTCGTGATCAAATGGCACCAGAGAGTCCACACACGGGACGAGGGTTGACCATTTACACCAGAGAGTCCACACACGGGATGAGGGTGTCTTGCCGTGAGCTAGCCAGAGAGTCCACACTAGGGACGAGGGTTAGTGCTTAGTTCAAACCCGTGAGTCCACGCTCGGGATGAGGGTTTGGTTCTTCCTTTGATCTTATAGTTATCGTTCATCCGGCAGTTCATGTATGCGTAGTTGTTCTAGTGTTCGTATTCGTGTTAGTATTCGTGGTCATTGGTCTTGTTCTTGTTCTTTCTTGTTTATTTTCTTACGTATGATAAAACTGCTAGATAGGCATGTATATTATGTATCTTGCTATGTCCTCTGAGGACCTGATGATCTCTTCAGGTTAGCCGAGCTTGGGACAGGACAGACGAGTGGATTTGAGTTAGCATCAGAGCGCAGTGCTTGCACTTGAGGTGGTCTAGATTAGCAGTTTTTATCCAGTTAGTTACTCTATGTATTTTTTTATTATTCCGTCTACTGGTAGTGGATTTGTGTCCACTGGACGTGACAGTGATTCTTGATATTCAGTTTATTCATTATTATTCAGTTCATATCTTTTTATTGATCTTGACTGTGACATAATTTTTTTTGTAGATGAGATATAGTTTTCCCATGATTCTAGATTGCCGTGACTTGAGTATAGACAGCGTACTACTGCCGACACTGCGGCGTAGGCTGAGCTTGGACATGTTTCGTATCCGAAAAGCGGGTGCGGATCGTGACAAGTTTTTTTGGTAGCCCATGCAGGTCTACGTTAATCACTTCGGTTACGTCACTGTGCCATCATGAGCCTGCGAATAGGATTAGACACTTAGAATCTCATCCACATGTCTTGACTCCTTGTTTGAATTCTATCCTTGATTTTATTGAATCCTTGACTTGCATCATGCTTGAAATTCTCTTCAAACGGCTAAAGTGTTTGCTCTTGTTACAGTTAAGATGAACTCTCAAGACAGAAACACTGCAATGAACACTCCACCGTCTATAGGAGGCTTTTTCACATACATGACCCCGCCAACGCAAGGAGGCCAGCTCACTCACATGGGAAATCAGTCGCAGCTCTCGAGATTCAACAGAGGCGATATTCCACCACTACCACAGTTTCCTCCGCAGACTCCACCACCAGCACCCGGTTTGCCACCAGCACCTGTTCCACCGCCAGGGGTTCCACGTCCGGTACCAGCCATGCACCCAGCACCAACAATGCATCCTGCATTTGCCATGCACCTACCGTCGGCGATGTATCCAGCTCCGACGATGTATCCAGCACATGTTCTGCCTCCGCCACCAGCACTGGACAATGTCACACTCCTCGGGATCATACAGCAGTAGGCCAACATGTGTTGCGACACTTTGAGAGAGGTTATTCATATTCGAGACGCTCCGCGACAGCGCCCGGGGTATCCCAAGTACTTCATGGACTTTAGGCCCATGCCGTTCTATGGGACAGAGGGGATCGTCTACGCTGACGAATGGCTGAAGAACGTGGAACGATACTTGAAGATGGCCCGAGTCCCAGAAGATCTAAAGATAGAGTCAGTCAGTGGACAGCTTTTCGACATCGCGCGGACATGGTACCAAGGCGAGCCCCGTTTTTCTGCTCCAGACGTGACTTGGGAGGAGTTCAAGCGACTGTTCAAGAGGAAATTCTATCCATACGTAGCTCGAGAGGCGTCGATTAGACAGTTCGAGCACCTAGAGCAGGGCAACCAAACCGTCGACGAGTACACCTCCGAGTTCTCTCGCCTCAGCCACTTCGCAGAGAACTTGGTCAGCACCCCTGAAGACAAGGCGCGACATTTCAGAAAAGGACTATCTCACGAGATTCGCCTAGCCATCGCCACCAGTCGAGCCGCCACTTACGAAGAGATTCTAGAAGTCGCCCAAGATGTGGAAGAAGAACTGAGTCACAAGCCGAAGAGGAATCGAGACGCCTTCGGAGGAGGCAACAATCAATCAGTACCAGCGAATGCCCCAATATTTTCGAGAAGACCCCAGCACCACAGCATCAACAGCAACCACGAGCAGCCCCACAACAAGTCCAAGATGCACCCACCTGCCACTATTGCAAGAAAAGAGGCCACGTCCAAGAAAATTGCCGAAGATGGTTGAGGTTGTGCTACACTTGCGGATCCGACCAGCACTTATCTCGAGATTGCCCAAAGAAGAACGCGACTGAACCACCACTACCAGCCGTACAGGGAGGACAAGCCTATGCCATGAACATGGTGGACACGACAACAACACAAGGAGCAAATGGCGGAGATTTTCAGTAGATTTTAGTGTTAGCATTAATTTTGACTTACGAGGAATCGCATTAATATTATAGCAGCTTGTTTTAGACTTTTCACTCTAGTAGATCACCAGTTCCTTTAATTTCGAGGACGAAATTAATCTAAGGGGGGTAGATTTGTGAACCCCTTGATCAATTCCCATCATGCAAGTTTTTTTTATTTATTTATTTACTAATTAGTATTTACTTGAATACCATTTTAGTTGGACACTTGTTTACTATGCTCCTATATATATGGAAAATATATGTTTTGCCATAGAGAGGCTGCCTTGCAAAGGAATGTAGTATAGGGACCTTACTGAAAATCTCAGATTTAGATTTCAAAGACAAGTCCTGATGCAACTCCCAAACCCATAGTCCTGGTGCAAATTCTACACTTCTGGCAAGGACCCAAGCCCAAGGGGGATTTGTGTAAGTTCCTAGTTTAAAGCATGTAGGCTGTTAATATCCAAATTGTTTTCTCTAATCCCTGTTAAACCGACCCCCCTAAACCCCCTTAGCAAGTTCGAATCTCAGCTGGACTTATCAGATTAGATGGAATCCTTCGAATAAGGATTTGAGCACCAGGAGGTTACTCTAAATATCAGATAGAATAATTTTGGAGTTTTCTATACCAACATTTGAATTCGAACCTGACAAACCTCTTCTTGATAGACTCTGTGTAATCGGCAGCAATAAGAGATTTATTCAGAATCTTTCAAAATCCGAATTTAAATCGAATTCCCTCTATCCTGATACCCAAAATTTCCAACTATATATATATATATAGGTTTCGATCATAGTAGAAACCCTAGAGATCTTGCCTCCACCTGAAGTCCAATCGACCAGTCCAGGATACATTGAAGTGGAGAAACGCTCAAGTCTTCACAAGGTAATTCTATACCTCTTATTTTTCCTGCAAGAACTGAGAACCTAGCAGTCCACTCCCACCCTATTGGTGTTTGACATAACTCCTAGGACAACCTAAACATATAGGATAATTGATTTTCCTAGCACAGGAACGGCAGGTACCCTGTGTGTGTCAGAAATTCTCACATGGTTGGGGATAACACCAATAACCTGCAGTGGGAGGGCTCCAACATGCCATGATCGAAGACTTGAGAGCTTGATAAGTAATGCTAATCCTGAAACCATGGGTTCCCTAGTATCTCACCATATGCACAACATGGATTCGAGGTGATTTGTGTTTATGACCTTGGGGTAACAGCCATCCAGAAGTATGAGTTAACACCTGGGTAGCAAGGATATAGGTTGTAAGTAGGTTACCACGTAAATGTTAGTCAGGAACTTGTACCATTATACAAGTCTTCATAAAATTTCATTGACATCCTAAGATGTGATATCTGTACAGTAACAGGAGCTTGGTGTCAGGTGGATACCAAAGGAGTTCCATAAGGTGACTAGAGTAGCTGAGCTTGCATTGAATGAGAATCTTGACATTGAACTTGACTTGCCTGACTTCCTTTGCAATCAACATTGATGTTGTCAATGTCCTGTTCACCTAGGAGTGTACTGGTATGCATCTTAAATAGGGAGAAAACCCTTAACATATGTCGCTGGACTCTGGAACCCTGAAGATTCGACAGGTAAGCCTGGTAACCCATTAGATTTTACAGTGGGAGTATATGTATGCAATATTAGAGTTGGTAGGAACTAGTCTAAACACAGGGCAACAATATGGGTAGCCTCCTGCATCAAGTTGAACAGTCCAGCAGGAGCAGGTTTGGATAGAGGATCAATATAAATACTTTGTATTGATAACAACCCATATGTAGAGTTTAAGCCTGCCCCTTGGAAGGGAACAAGGCAATTACATGGCAGTAGGATCAAATGGCTCTGGACAGCAGTCTCCATATGCCAGGGCTAGAAGAGGTTGGAGTATAGGTTATAACCAGGAATATTAGGAACAGTATACCATAGTATACTGCAATAACAGAGCCTTGCATGTTTATAGGCTTAGACATATGCATCTGTTATATCCTGGGAGGTCTTTTATTCCTATAGGATAGATAATAGGCTAATGTAGGATGTACCACATGAGGTATCAATAGGGTAGTAAGCTATCAGCCTATGATGTTATACACAGATAGTCTATGTATCCAGGTCAAGAAATCTGGACAGTATGATAGGTCTTTAGAGTAGGCAATATGGGATACGGGGATTCTGGTGTCAAGAACCCCTGTGGATGAAAGCATCTAAACTGTACACTAGTAGAACCACCAAGAGATGTAGGATTGGTCGAAGCAGTATCTATAGAAACTCTAGTATCTAGAAGGTGTCTAGCCTGGATATAGGTTTAGCCTATCACTTTGATTCAGTCCACTATACTAGTAGTATAGGCCATTGCTTGTTGTTCAGTCCTTTACCACAGTGTATCATCCATTCAGCATAAACCTGTCCTAGGTACATCCTGAATATAACTGTACTTATACCAGGATTGATTGCACAGGTTAAGATATCAGTGAGGAGTCCCCAATGTTCAATTATGCCAAAACTTGAGAGGGTTAACAGGGGATCTTGAGAACATTTCTGTCCAGATGAACCCAGGTTTGTATTTGACAGCAAGGGTAGGGTTCAGTAGAGTAATGGTCATCAAGACAGTTACACCTGTACAGTGTTGGCAGGACAGTAATTAGGATAACCAGGTTTCAAATGGGATACCCAAACTTGTATAATACAACTCAGGTGTAGAGGTTATACACAACATATCATAGTAAGAGATGACTAAATGCTAAGTATCAATAGAAGAAATGTTCCATTGGTACGAGTACAACTTTGCTTTGCTATGGCTTATCCTGTCATGCTGTGACTTACATATAGAAGGTTATGTGACCAATGCCTAGCACAATTAGGGGTTAAAACCAAACAAAAATAAGAGTGCCCTAGAATACTAACAGGCTATAAAATCCAACTTGGCCTAGAAATAGACCTAGAGACTAGTAGGTAATTTATCATGGATTTCAATCGTCTTACTCATACTATTAATTCTGAAAACAGGATACGTGGACACTGTTACGCATTAAAATCTATATCTACAGCTCAGGACCTAAGGCAAGTATACCTTGCCTTCCTCTACAGTTTTACTTACATGCAGTTCTTTCCATTTTACTGTCTTGAATCATATATGGACATGTGCTTTTCGTGTTATTTTCTGTGGAGTTGTTTTTATTGTTTATAGCCATGTTCATATTTTGGCCTTGTGTTTCACATTTGGAGTTTCTCGTCAGTACCTTGCTTGAGTCGTGTCATAGAACGGTTGCGTGTAGTGAACTGCCATAGCCTTGATTATCGTTGTACACAACCAGAGAGTCCACATTCGGGACGAGGGTTGTTTGGTACACCAGAGAGTCCACGCTCGGGACGAGGGTGTTTGTCGTGATCAAATGGCACCAGAGAGTCCACACACGGGACGAGGGTTGACCATTTACACCAGAGAGTCCACACACAGGATGAGGGTGTCTTGCCGTGAGCTAGCCTGAGAGTCCACACTCGAAACGAGGGTTAGTGCTTAGTTCAAACCCGTGAGTCCACGCTCGAGATGAGGGTTTGGTTCTTCCTTTGATCTTGTAGTTATCGTTCATCCTGCAGTTCATGTATGCGTAGTTGTTCTAGTGTTCGCATTCGTGTTAGTGTTCGTGGTCATTGGTCTTGTTCTTGTTCTTTCTTGTTTATTTTCTTGCGCATGATAAAACTGCTAGATAGGCATGTATATTATGTATCTTGCTATGTCCTCTGAGGACCTGATGATCTCTTTAGGTTAGCCGAGCTTGGGACAGGACAGACGAGTGGATTTGAGTTAGCATCAGAGCGCAGTGCTTGCACTTGAGGTGGTCTAGATTAGCAGTTTTTATCCAGTTAGTTACTCCATGTATTTTTCTATTATTCCGTCTACTGGTAGTGGATTTGTGTCCACCGGACGTGACAGTGATTCTTGATATTCAGTTTATTCATTATTATTCAGTTCATATCTTTTCATTGATCTTGACTGTGACATGATTTTTCCTGTGGATGAGATATAGTTTTCCCGTAATTCTAGATTGACGTAACTTAAGTATAGACAGCGTACTACCGCCGACACTGCAGCGTAGGCTGGGCTTGGACACGTTTCGTATCCGAAAAGCGGGTACGGGTCGTGACAGCCACCACAAAAACATGTAACACCCCAGTCCCAAAATACGTAGGACTAGGAACGTAGACATGCCAGCTGTATACATACGAAGTACACTCCAATATATGAAAACCTCGTATAAATACATAAGCTGTAAAATACAGTAGAACCATAACTAATCTCATCCACACAAAAAAATAAATAAAAGATATCATAAAATGATATTGAATTATCTTGATACAATATGTTGGGCGGAGACAAATCCACTACCAACAAGTAAAGAAAAAAATACATAAGAAAAGAAATGAATTTTGTGAGCGAAGCGAAGACGATCCAAATGTAATCATCCTCGAAGAAATGGCGATGAATACGGCTAGAGCTAGAACACCTGCGACAGACAAGAGCACACACCTGGAGAGATAACCATGTCCTCAGAGGGACGTAACAAGACACATAATATCATGCCATATAAACTGAATAAACATTGCTCAATAAATAAGGGATGCCTATAATAGGGTACCTGACCGTACTATAGTGAATATGTAATAAAGAACAATCCTCCACATATGGGCACTCTGGCCGTATAGCAGTGGCATCGTCCCTCTCATCGGGAATCAGTACAATCCGTCCATAACGTTCGGCGAACGTCAGAGGAAACCAGTAAGAAAACGTCCATAACGTTCCATGAACGTCAGAGGGAACCAGTACAATAGGGTGAACCTGCGTCTCCAACGGAGCTTCAGGTACAATAGCAGTATGTAAATGTGGCCCTTACATCAAGGAATTGTTCTTCCCTCCCAATGTCTAATATGTTGTATCCACAACACAAAACCTCTATAACCGCTAAGTCAAACTAAGCATGCAACCTCTATTAGCGATTTTTCCTACCGTACGGCTTATACGTACCGGTGGCCAGCCAGTCACATATTTCCGTGATCTATATGCGACACACAACTTCGTAGTACAACGTGTCAAGGCCAATGAATGCAACACACAAAGGTGGTCCCTTAAATCTAGGTTTAATGTGTAAAAAAATAATACATAGCAGGAAATATAAATGAACAGTAAGTTCTAACAGGTTATGCCATGTATCACAGTTTATTTTGCATAAAGAAATAGTGAATAATGCATGAAATATGAGCTAAAATAATTAATCAACAAATGGCAAGGTGTCTTTCCGGGTAGTACGCCTGGTGTGCTGAGATGATCAATATAGCATGAACTGCAACTTCGGTACAACAACTATGCAAGGTGAGCTCGGGTGGTGGTACGGACAGTTCCATTGGGTCCAGAAGGGTCAAATTAGTTAGGAAGGACATAAGGTGGTACGGATTTGGTGACAGAATAGGAATAAGAGGATTTAGTCACGGACTGGAGGAAATCGAAGGAAATTAGATAAATAACATATATATGATTTTAGAAAACATTTTATAATAATTTTGAAAAATATTTTAGATGAAATACGTACTCACAAAATTAGAAATCGTTTTTCGTCTAAAACTCTAAGTAGTAAAAATATGAATTAGAAAGAAACTAGATTTCCTTAGTTAAAAATACTTTGAAAAATTCTAGAATATCTTTTTAGGTCAACACTGTAATAAGGTACTATAAAATAGTATAAAAATATATTTAGAAATATCTCAATATTATGAGAACAAAATATAGGTCTTGGTAGATCCAAAGAAATAATAATGCTAATTAATATCCTTATTAATAACAGTAAATAAAATTTATATTTAACATATATATATTTATGTTTTTACGAACTAATTTACAATCCAAAACATATATCCTTTTTCTCATACAATAATAATAATAAAATAATCGTGAATACTACTGCTTGTACAAAGAGAATAATAATAATAATAATAATAATAATAATAATAATAATAATCATGATAATAATAATAATATATTAATAATAATGCAAATGACAGCACTGGTGTCCTTTAACAATTTAAAAAATATAAAAAAAATAAAGGAAAGAGGGAGTGGAGAGAGAATGGAGAGTGTGAGATCGAGAGAAAAGGAGCGGCGGGAGAACGAGAGGGACGATCGGGAGAGAGAGAGAGGGTTTCTGGCTGCCGAGGAAGCGGTAGAAATGGCGGAGACGCGTAGGGGACGAGGAGGTGGGAGGGAGCTCGGGTGCGGGATGGAGGCAGAGGCTCGCCCGGGCGTTCTCCGGCGGGGCGGGGCGCCGACCAGGGGAGGAGGCAGAGAGAGCTGGGAGAAGTCAGGGAGGGAAGGAGATGGGTCGGACGGCGACGGCGAACGCGCGGAGGAGGAAGGACGCGCGGCGGTTAGGCTGAGGGTTGTATAGCTTTGGCGGGGTTTGGCGGACGGGCGCGGCGAGGAAAGGGGACGAGGGTTTCCTGGCGGCTGGAGACGCTGGGAGGCGGAGAGTAGGGGTTCTCGCAGAGGATCGACGACGCGGCGGAGATTCGGTGGGACGGAGGTCAGTGATGGATAGGCGGAGGTCGGGGCACGTCGACGGCGGGCTGACGGCGCGGTTTCTGGCTCGCGCGGTAGACGCTGCGTCGGAGGAGGCAGCGTGGAGGGGTGTACGCGCCTCCAGCACGGTGTCGACGGCGGTGCTCGCCGCATCGGGGTCGGAAGGCAGTTGGTTGGGCGTCGGAAGAGAGGACGACGGATGGGGTTCGGCTAAGGCGGTTCGGAGTCGGGGTTCGTCGAAGGGGGTTTCGGCCGGGATGGGGGTCAATCGGTCCGACGGAGGAGCGGATGCGGTCGGAAGACTCGCGGTTGGGCTCGGCGGCAAGGGGCAGCAAAGTGGGCTCGACTGGGCGAAGGTAGGCGATGGTTTATTTCTTTTCTTATTAAATTTTTGGGGTTTTGGTGGCGACGGGTGGTGTCGACGGTGGTCGATGGTCGAGGCCATAGGATTGCCTATTGTCCAGACCATAGGATTACCAATTATCCTATGATGTAGAGGCCAGGAGGGCCAGTTCAGCAGTTTCTGACATTGCCAGCTCCAGGAACAGCACCGAACAGAGGACCAGTATTGACCATCAGGCCGCTAGTCCAGCGTCTACCCACGCAGGCTCAGATGTTTCGCCAGGCACAGAATGAGGAAGGCCCGCAAAGGCCGCAACGACTGCATGGTCGAGGAAGGAAGCAGGAGGAAGATCAGCAAGGGCAGGGCCAGGCCTTCACCTTATCACTGGAGGATGCGCTAGCTTTAGGCGAAGTGGTTGCAGAGGCATTGGCAGAGCAGGAGCAGATTCCAAGGGTGGTTAGAGAGTTTGCTGATGTATTTCCAGATGAGCTTCTGGGCTTACCACCAGAGAGAGATGTGGAGTTTTGCATTGAGCTGAATCCTGGGACGGAGCATAAAGTTGGCAGGGTCTACAGGATGTCGCAGTCAGAGTTGGATAAGTTGTACCAGCATGAAGAAGAATTGAAGGCGAAGCAGTTTATCAGAGACAGTAATTCGCCCTGGACAGCATCGGTGATTTTGGTACCTAAGAAGGATGGATCGACGCGAATGTTCATTGATTACCGGCAGTTGAATGCAGTAACCATGAAGAATAAGTATCCGTTACCAAAGATTGATGACTTGTTTGATCAATTGAGTAAGGCTTGCATCTTCTCTAAGATTGATTTTCGATCTAGTTATTATCAAGTGAGGGTTCGGGAGCAGGACATACCCAAGACAGCATTTAGATCACGGTATAGGCATTATGAATTTTTGGTGATGCCATTTGGACTGACTAATGCCCCAGTAGTATTCATAGATTTGATGAATCATATCTTTCTACCCTATTTGGATAAGTTTGTAGTAGTGTTTATAGATGATATCCTCGTCTATTCTAGTAGTGAGGAGGAACATGAAAAATATCTTCGGACAGTTTTGCAGACCTTGAGGGAGCATCAACTTTATGCGAAGCTTAATAAATGTGAGTTTTGGTTGGACCATATTTCGTTTCTGGGATATATTATTTCTGGAGCAGGAGTGTCAGTAGATCCGGAGAAGGTAGAGGCAGTAGAGAATTGGCCAGTTCCGAAGACAGTAGTAGAAGTACGTAGTTTCTTGGGATTGGCAGGTTACTACAGGTGGTTTGTGGCAGACTTCGCTAGGATTTAGGCACCCTTGACGCGTTTGACGCATAAGGATGTAGAGTTTGTTTGGTCAGCAGAGTGTCAGACATCATTTGAAGAGTTGAAGAAGAGATTAATTTCAGCCCCGATCTTAACCCTTCCAGTTGGATCGGGAGGGCATACAGTGTATTGTGACGCATCCGGGAAGGGTCTTGGATGTGTATTGATGCAACATGGTAAGGTGATAGCATATGCATCTCGACAACTTTGAGATCATGAGAAGAACTACCCAACTCACGACCTGGAATTAGCAGCAGTAGTATTTTCACTTAAGTTATGGAGGCACTATTTATATGGGGATCGGGTGGAGATTTACACTGATCATAAGAGCTTAAAGTATGTATTTACCCAGAGGGACCTGAACATGAGACAGAGGAGATGGTTGGAATTATTGAAGGACTTTGATGTAAATCTTCAGTATCATCTAGGCAAGGCGAATGTGGTAGCAGATGCCTTGAGCAGGAGTGGTGGTGCATTCATTCTAACCACGTAGAGGCATATTTTGGAAGATCTTCAGGAAATGGGAATTGAAGTGATCTTGCCGCAAGATACGAAAGTTATGGCCAGTTTGCAGATTCAGTCCACCTTAGTAGAGAGGATCAGAGCAGCTCAGATGGAGGACCCGCGAATCCAGAAGCTTCGATCGGAGTGTGAGTCAGGTCTCAGAAAGGAGTTAGTAATCCATGAGGATGGTATACTTAGGTTCGGGAACCGTCTTTGTGTACCCGGTGGAGACCTTCGACATAAAGTTATGACAGAAGCTCATAGTTTCCCTTATTCTATACATCCCGGAGGCACCAAGATGTACCAGGATTTGAAGCAGCACTTTTGGTGGAATGACATGAAAAGAGAGATAGCAAGATTTGTATCCAGGTATTTGGTATGTCAGCAAGTAAAGGCAGAGCTGCAGAGACCAGCAGGATTGCAGCCGCTACCTATTCTGGAGTGGAAATGGGAGCACATCACGATGGACTTTGTGACCGGTTTACCTAGATCTTCGACCGGCCGAAACGCAGTTTGGGTAATCATGGATCGGCTCACGAAGGTTGCACATTTTCTTTCTTTAAGAGTAGGGCAGTCTACTGAGTAGCTGGCAGAAATGTATATGAAGTAGATTATGAGGCAACATGGAGTTCCAGTCAGCATAGTATCAGATAGAGACACCCGGTTCACCTCTTACTTTTGGCAGAGTTTACACCAGAGTTTGGGTACCAAGTTGAGGTTCAGCACCGCCTATCATCCGCAGACGGATGGACAATCAGAGAGAACCATTCAGACCTTGGAAGATATGTTATGGGCTTATACTTTAGACTTCGACGGAACTTGGGAAGATCATCTTTATTTAGTAGAGTTCTCTTACAATAAAAGTTATCAGGCAAGTATACAGATGGCACCGTTTAAAGCATTATATGGAAGGAAGTGCAGGTCCCCTATGGTATGGGACGATATGGGAGAACAAAAATTGTTGGGACCGGAGATGATCACGCAGACCGTGGAGACATTCAAGTTGATCAGAGAACAGCTTCGAGTCGTACAAGACAGACACCATCATTGGACAGATCAGCATCAAAGGCCTCTAGAGTTTGGTATCAGTGACCAAGTATTTCTGCAGATTTTGCCTACTCGGGGCGTCATTAGATTTGGAACCCGAGGAAAGCTTAGTCCAAGATTCGTTGGTCCTTTTGAGATTCTCGCTCGGGTAGGCGATGTTGCTTATCGGATTGCCCTTCCTCCCTCGCTATCTGGCGTACATGATGTGTCTCATGTATCTCAGTTGCGTGGGTATGTCCCGGACCAGAGTCATGTCCTCGACCATTCGGAGTTAGTCATTGGAACCGACCAAACTTACGAGGAACAACCCGTATCTATTTTGGACCGGCGAGAGAAGGTACTCAAGAACAGGACAATTAGCCTAGTCCGTGTCGCTTGGGGCCATCACTCTCCGGGAGAGTCAACCTGGGAGCACGAGGACAAAATTAGATCTCGGTATCCGTACTTGTTCGACTCGAAAGGTATGTTTCTTCTCATGCCTTGTAAGCCCCCTGAATTTCCGGAATTATTTTTTTGAATTTTCTAAATGAATTATTTTTCGATAATTCATTTTGATTTAATTAATTTTGATCATTAAATGCTCTTTACTGTGACTTGGATTTCTAGAGCATCAGGGATGCTAGTCTCTGGAAACTTACTTCTTGAAGTTTGTAGTAGACGAGATTATCTTCATGTTGATATATCATGTCCCATTCGAACTTGTTCCCTTGTACTCTTTTTGCTTTGCACAAGTTCGGATCAATTTAGACCATTTAATTATGAATTAATTTCCCACTCTTTTTCTTGATCCTCATAAGCACGTTACCGTGACTTTTAATTTAGGAGCACCAGACAAGTCATTTTCTCGAAACCAACTTGTCATGCATGATCTACTCGAGACACTCTTCGCCCACGACCTTTGTGTCCCACTCAGACACTCCATCTTGTGCTTCATTTGCTTTGCACAACTTCTGGGTCAATTTAGACCAATTAATTATCTACCGTAATTTGTGACCTACTTCCAATTTAATTTCGGGATCCGATATCGATCCAACCTACTCGACCCAAAATATAGACATGGCCCACACGAAGCCTACTACCCGCCCGACACTTGTGTCCCATTTATTTCAGTCCCCACATGTTACTTATTTATCCATGATCATAAACACCTATTTAAATTCAATTATTGTACCATGTCCGATTTTGACCCCACCCGGCTCAATCGAACCCAGTCCAAGCTTCATATTACCCTCTCTCATGACACCCTCACGGCTCAATCGAACCCATTTATTTGAGTCCCCACATGTTACTTTATTCTTCTTGGGATGAGTTGTGGATCCCAGAGGGAAGGTATACGTTGAACTTATATATCCTCTAGGTTGAGAATCAAATATGAGTGGCCAATCTTATATCGAGGTTGAGATTATTAGATTATTTTTCAGAACTTTCAATCTTGACCTAGATAGTACCTTAGGGACTTCTCCTGAGAACTTTTCCTAAACCATGCATCGGAATCTGTTTTCGCTAGTTCCCATTTACTTATCCTTGAATCGTCGTAGAATTTTGAATCTTGATGGATGTTCGTTGTTGACTTTGATCTTGCATCGAGATAAATTTTATGGATTGAATTAAGGTATATCCTGATAAGGTAAATGTCTGCTTTATTTATGGAGTTTAGAATTTATCGCAGCCATACAAGCTAGCATGACAAGGACATAGTGCCTAATTTAAGATATGCTTATCCTAGTTATGGAATTTGGATTTTTTTTACAGCCATACCGGTTGGCGTGGTAAGAATTCCAGATGACATAATTTTAGGGTGTATATCTTAGTTATGGACTCTATCGTTTATTGCAGCTATGCTTATTGGCGTGGCGAAAATTCTGGAAACATAATTTCAGGAAGACATATATGGTTATCAGATTATATTGTAAATCGGATCACTTTGTTATGACCGGATGAGCAAGAATAAATTTTTATCATCATTCTTCCCCGTCTTGGTTAACTCTGTCTACCTACAGCCTAACTAGGATTTTCTCGACAGGATTGTTTTATGTTCCATCTTTCATATGATTTGACTAAACTCTTCTTCGCTAGCCTCTTGGGTAATTCTTCTTGTCCTTTCCGGTAATCGTTGAAAGTGCCTCATGAGTTTATTCAAGAAAAGTTCGAAAAGTAATTTATCCTTGTATTATGGAATCGGAAGTTTATATCCAGAGAGATACTGGCGAGGCATGACTTCGGATAACGACATCGTGGTTAAATATGTTTCTCGAATTCTACTTATACCACTCCCTAAGCATTTTGACTAACATCTTCTCTTTTATTTTATAAAAATTGTTTGAAAATATTTCACGGATTTAGCCAAGTTAAGTTCAGGAACCTATATTATCTGGCGTGGCAGCTGTGCACTGCAGCCATCCGTTGTATTATGGAACAAGGAAGTTAATTGCAGCCAGATGCACACTAGCGCGATAGTAACTTCATGTGACATAATTACGGAGGTATATGGTTCTTGAATTTTACTTTGACTACGTCCTATGCATCTCGTTTGGCCTCGTACTATTTTTGGAAATATTTTGACCATCTTTTCTGTCTTGCTTGACCCTTACCTTGCTTGAATGTTGATATGGATTGCTAGACCGAGTCTTAGGCCCCTGTTACCTTCTATTTTGATGATTGGATAGCCAGACCTTGTTAACAGATTATGTAGTGTAACTATAATATGTTATTATGTGTGATTGTGATGAGTATATTTTTTCTAGAGATTTATTGGGTTAAGCTTATAGGACAGATACGAGTGACTGATTATAGTGGACTTAGAAAACCATTAAGGATGATTAGTTTGATCGTATAGATCGATGATAAGGTATCTAAGAAGAAGTAAAGAATATTATATTTTGTGACTATGGATTAAGGATTAGAATCTTATGCTTAGGTTCGAAGGTTGAACATTGTGAGACTCTGATGACCAAGTGATTATTGGTTAACTACAAGCGATTTACTTATGATTGGAGGATAGGTCGATATATGAAATGAAATAGAAGGAGATAACATTACGTGCAAGATCGGAAGATAGCAGGAACAAAACATGGACATATGTACATAGGTAATAAAATAATTTGGTAAATGAATTAAGAGTTTGAATTTGAGGGTTTATATTCAGGAGTTCTTTAGTAAAAGAGAGAAGGCTCAATGCCAAGAATAAGTTTTGGACGTATAATTTCAAGGAGCTTGTGATTAATAGGATAAAGATACTTGGGACGGGATAAGGAAACAAACAAATTGCTATTGAGATTGAAATTTTGGTTGATGGCCAATCATTGTTGATATATATACGTATCTCGAGGATGACCTATATTTTAGGGTATATGTAAAGGTTCATATTGATATGAAGATTCTAAAGGGTAAAATGATATAGTTTTTATGGAAGAAGCTTGTTGAACTTGAACCAAATGATTGTAGAGAGAAACAACATAGGTGATCACAAGGATAGCGGACTGAGTACTGTAGCCATAGCAGTTGCATGTTTTAGCTTGACCTATTAGATTATTTTTAATTTCGAGGATAAAATTTTTATAAGGTGGGTAGGATGTAAGCCCTCTGAATTTCCGGAATTATTTTTTTGAATTTTCTAAATGAATTATTTTTTGATAATTCATTTTGATTTAATTAATTTTGATCATTAAATGCTTTTTACCGTGACTTGGATTTCTAGAGCATCAGGGAAGCCAGTCTCTGGAAACTTCCTTCTTGAAGTTTGTAGTAGATGAGATTATCTTCATGCTGACATATCATGTCCCATTCGAACTTGTTCCCTTGTAATCTTTTTGGTTCGCACAAGTTTGGGTCAATTTAGATCATTTAATTATTAATTAATTTTCCATTCTTTTTTTTATCCTCATAAGCACGTTACCTTGACTTTTAATTTAGGAGCACCAGACTAGTCATTTTCTCGAAACTAACTTGTCATGCATGATCTACTCGAGACACTCTTTGCCCATGACCTTCGTGTCCCACTCACACACTCCATCTTGTGCTTCATTTGCTTTGCACAACTTCTTGGTCAATTTAGGCCAATTAATTATCCACCGTAATTTGTGACCTGACTTCCAATTTAATTTCGGGATCCGACATCGATCCAACCTACTCGACCCAAAATATGGACATGGCCCACACGAAGCCTACTATCCGTCCGATACTTGTGTCCCATTTATTTGAGTCCCCACATGTTACTTATTTATCCATGATCATAAACACCTATTTAAATTCAATTATTGCACTATGTCCGATTTTGACCCGACCCGACTCAACCGAACCCAGTCCAAGCTTCATATTACCCTCTCTCATGACACCCTCACTCTCCTTGCCCTTGAAAAATATTAACTACCTAGTTTTTTCCACTTAAAATATTTAGTGTATATTCCATTGATTTAAATCCCTAAAATAAATCTAAGCCCCATTTAAATCCTAGCCCTTGATCTACCCCAACTCATCACCACCCTCCATTTCCTACACAACACAAACTCACACCCCCCAATAGGCCGGCCCTAAAAACTAGGGAGGGAATATCTCTCTCTTCTCCCTCATTTACACACAAACCCACACATTTAACGCCCTCACTTTCTCTCTCTACTTTTTCTTCCACTCTTTTACAACAGCACCTTCACCATCTAACCATGGCCGACTCCCTGGCCGAGCACAGCTTCCAACTTCCTCCCGAGCTCCTCCTCGACTTCTCCTCTCCTCCTCTTCTCTGCCACCTCCATCACCTTCACCATCATCTTCCCACCACCACCAATAGCCAACACCACCATCACCATTAATCACCTCCTTCTCCTCCACCATTCAATCGACACCACGCCCTCACTGCTCGCCACCCACGGCCGGTCCATCGCCGCCGTGCCCCTGGCTGTGCCGCTGCGGTGTGCCGACCTTCCCCCCTTGCATGGCCAGCTGTGCAGCAGCACAAAATAGCAGCACGCACAACAGCAGGCCACGCACGTACGGGCCACCGTGTACCGCCGTGCACCGCGTGGCCGGCCGCACCTCCTCCGGCGAACCTCCGAGCAAGCTCCAGTGGCGAGTCCCTGCGTCCCCGGCAGGAGAAACGCCCGATTCGTGCGTTTGGCACGAGTTCCCCTCGGCGCGTGCTAGGAAATAAAGTAAGAAGTTCGTTTCGAACCAGCAACTTCGTACGCATTTTTTAGAAATTCGACCATGGATCGGTGATCTCTTCGCTCCATCTCAATCTCGGAATATCCATCTTCACTTCCCTCAATTTTTGTACGTTAATTTTATCGTTTGATACATCAAAACCGGCCACCAAGTTGACCGTTTAAATTATGTTATTTTTGGACAGTTTTGCGGAGCCAACTTCGTCGGTTCGTATCTCCTCCATCGTAGCTCCGTCTGGCGTGCCACTGGTTCCTATGCGAAGCTGGTATAACCCTCTTCCCACCCCTCCAGTTTTGTTTCATTGTGAGCACGTTTAATTGGTTGAATTCGACGCCAAAGTTGGCCGTCCGAATTCATAATTTCCAAGTTGTTAAATTCTATTTTTGAACCCGGAACTCCGGACTCAATTTCTGACACCACTAGTAGACTTGTGGCATCGTTCTGGCATGTTTTCACATAAATTTTGTTAGATTTGGAGGACGTGGGCCCTGACACGTTTTTCGATGCAAAGCGGGCCCCACAGTCCGAGTCAACGGGTCATTTTGAGATCGGCTCATCGGAATCTAATTCTGGACATATCTTTGAGTTCGTATCGTCATTCTGGACTCGTTGACATATAATTTGCTAGGTTTTAGTGGACATTGCTTCCGACACGCTTTTCGGTGCAAGTTGGATACCAATATCCGGGTCAACGGGTCATTTTGAGATCGGCTCATCGGAATCCAATTCTGGATATACCGTTGAGTTTGTATCATCATTCTGGACTCGTTGACATATAATTTGCTGAGTTTTGAGGACATTGGCTCCGATACGCTTTTCCGTGCAAATCGAAATTTTAATGTCCTGGTCAACGGACCAATTTGAGATCGGGTCAACGGAATCCAATTTCGGATATATCGTTGGGTTCGTATCGTCATTCTAGATTTGTGGACATATAATTTGTTAGGTTTGGTAGACTAGTATTCTTGCATATTTTTCGGTGCAAAGCGGGTCCGACACGGACACCATTTGACCCAAAATTACATTTTTGCCCTTGTGTCCAAATTGGACTTATGGATAGGCTATCCTAGCTGATTTGACCATTTTGGACACGTTGGTGATGTTTGTTTCATCATCCGACAATGTTTGTAGATATTTCTCTGTGTATTAACCTTTTATTATAACATTTTTCCTTTTTGTTGTAATTTGAGATCTATCGATTTCAGTGATTTTCCAATCACTGAAATTGAATGTGTTGACCCAATAGATGTTTATAGAGACTAGCTTTTACCCTATTGACCTTGGTTGACTACTTGACTGAACGTCGAAGTAGAGTCAACATTTGACCTAGGTTAGACTAATTTTGACCTTGGATGACCGGAGTTGACCAGTTGACCAAAAGTTAACTGTAAGTCAACCATTGACTTAGATTGACCTAGTTTGACTTAGTATGACTTGATTTTACTTCCAAACCCTTATATTGATACAGTATTCCATCTATAGGTCCTCGAGACACTGTTCTTGGACTCAGTCGACTTATCCATCACATCACAGGCGAGTACATTCTCTGATAATAATTTTGTTTTATGATATCGTCTTTGTTTCTAGTATTTAGTGTAGATATCCTTGTTCTCTTGAAACATCGTTCACACGGATTGATATTGTTTGGATCCCGTCATGAGATGTTATTCCTCTTATATATGGTATACCTTGTGCAAGTCTTCCTTGTTTCCTTGTTCATTTTATAAACACGATTCCTGTGAAGGAGAGCTACTTCACAGAGAATGCGTGCCATGACATGTCATGACTGGATCTACTATATTAGTCAGGGATGGGGGTGTTAGCGTAGATATGTGATCAATACCCCACAGTATTATATTGTATCATCATTGTATAGTGTTAATCATACACTCACGTATGATTAGCCAGGCCAAATATTGTATCAAGTTCTAAGCCGATTACATATTGAAACTAGTGCTAAACTCACATAGATAGCAGTTCCAGATTTTTGTACATGTTATACACTGTTCTCTTGTCTTATCTTATTACAGTTTTGGATATACCCTGTCAGGATGCATGTACGCTCTACTTTACCTAGTATATTTTCTCTATTTACTGCTATATTTTTAATATCGTCTAATTAGAACTGTTATTTGAGATTTGTGCTCGTTCCATCCTGACTGGATATGTTGACAAAATTTTAGGAGTAGTTGTGCCTTCAGTATTGGACTACAGGATGTTGCTAGCTGGGGTGGTTCTCGGTATTCTTCACCGTGAGTTGTCTCTCAGGAGTTCTAGGTCTGGTAGTTATTTAGTTTGTTATTATTTTCCTCTGTTTTATTTTTGTCTCATATGATCCTTGTAGATTTTAGTTGTTCTAGTGATATTGCTATTATTTCTTGCCTTATCTTCCTTAGTTTTTGTGATGTGACATGAGTACATTTTTAGTTATGGATCTTTAGATATTGTAGTTAGTATAGGGTACTTGACAGCGCTATACCGCCGATACTGCGGCGTAGGCTGGACGTGGCCCATGTATTCGTACCCGTATATCCGGGTGCGGGTTATGACATGCCTTGATAAATTTTGAAATGTATGATCAATGATTGCTAATGATAGGTTGCTTGCGTAGATTGTAATTACACCTTGCTTACCCGGATACCTCTATCTTTGTCTTGGCTAAAATTCCGAGGATGAAATTTTTCTGAGGATAGGGATGTCACTCCCCGATCCCGATATACGTATTCTTCATGGATTCTGTATACGGCCTCTGTATTTAGCATGTGCATAAATTTTGTTTATTATTTATTAATGGTGGCATGTAGCTTTCTTTTTGCATTGTCATTAGTGGAGTGATTAGGGGATTAGGGTTTTCTTAAACCAACCTCTATTTAATATCCTCTTCCTCACTCTCTCTCTCCTCATTCACTCCTCCGTTTATTTCTCTCAACCACCACCACCCATAGGCAAGTACAACTTGCTCAAAAAGAGGAGATTTTGTGCATTTTACATTCTTGATTCTTCCTTGATATTATTTGTCTATTTTGTTCTTCTCTCCATTCTCTACAAGTTTAGTTCTTGAAGCTTTTGATTTTGATGGCTAGATTTGTGTAGATTTAAGTTCCTAAAAACTAGTGTTTCATGGGTTTTCATGGTTTTGATCTATCATACTTGGCTATTTTCGAAAACCAATGGTCCTATGTTGTAGAAAATTTGTTTCTACACAGTTTTGACCTTTGAAAAGTTAGATTTTGACTCGTTTCGAGAAAGTTATGGCCGAAGCAATATTTGGGTTTCACCATGGTTCACCTACGATGGCTCTGGCAGGGAAGATGAACAGTTTGCAACCGCATGTACATTTTTCAGCCGCATAAAGCTTTGCAGCCGCATGTGCTAAATCCAGCCGCATAAGCAATGGTGGCCGCATAAAGCTTTCCTTCAGCCGCATAAGTTTTCCAGTCGCATGAGCATTAGCTGCATCATAAGCAAGGCAACCGCATGACCAGTATAGCCGCATGAGCAATTGCGGTCGCAGAAGCAGTGCCGGCCGCATAAGCATTTTTGAGCCGCATAAGCCTGCTTTAAATCGCTGCCGCATGGAGCTCGTTTCCTGGCCGCATAGCTTGACTTAGCCGCATGCGCCCCACGTATTCTTGAGCCACATAAGTCCGGTTCATTTCTGAGCCGCATAGGCCCGCCCTTTCCTTCAGCCGCATAAGACTCCCTCACTCTAGCCGCATGGACTTGGTCCCTCCTTGGCCGCATAAGATCTCTGCTCAGCCGCATGAGTCTGGGCTATAGCTAGTCTGGCCGCATGACCTTACTAATTCTGAGCCGCATGTGTCTGTCCATTCAGAGCCGCATGCGCCCGCGTTATCCAGCCACATGAGCTCGTTCTTTTGGCTGCATGGTGCATGGCAGTTGGCCGCATGAGCTTTAGAAGCTATAAGAGCCCGCTTTCCCGAGCCGCATAAATTCATACGGACTTTATTTCTTGGCCGCATATAGTCGGGCCGCAAGAGCTTCAGCCGCAGGTCACTTTATGTATTAGTCCTCATTTCTGATCTGACTACCTATGTGATGGCTGGATATCCCTATGTGTGTATCGAGGTACAATCTATGTGAGCACCAAGGTGCAATCCTAAGCGCTAAGTGTTCCTACGTGATACCTGCCAGTACTTCCAAGAGTCCAGCATTTACATAGCGAATGGTCGGTAGTAATGACGTGGTATATAATGTGTGTTGCATTACACCAAGAAGGGAGAACATACGTATGACTTCAGGAGCCAGTACGGATTCCTTCTTGGGGTACTCGTATAATGTATGACATCTAGAGAAGTGAACATGTGACCACGACATGTGAACTCTGAGAACAACCTAGGGATTAACTAGGAAATTAACTTGGTAGAAGCATTGGATGGAAAGAATCCCGAGATCATGCCATACTAGCCACCCAGGTCCAGACCTGACGTGTTGGGTTGGCCGCCACGGATATGGTTTCATTTGCCTAAAGCAAATAGCTATATCCGACTCCTACGAGCTATGTGTTAAAATTTTTAGCGCGGTAGCCCTTCGGAGGACTGGTGCATAATCAATGTGTTATATGTCTTACGGTTTGGCTAGCCCTGCTTGGTTGTCACAATCTGAGGATTCTTTTTAATCAGTAACGCGGGGATAACTCCCCCACATATAGAAAGCCGCAAGATCGAATGGCCGCTTGGAAAATGACTTGATTGTGCTTGAGCCTTTCGTTAGTAGCCGAGGGACATGGACTGTCATGGTGCGTGGCCCAACCCATGTCCTTGTTTGGTTCTTGGGTTAGTCTATCGTGCTAGGACAGGCTGTGGACCGAAGTTACGACCGGAAGCCTATTATTATTTCTATTTTATGCCTGGGTTTTATCTCACTCTTTTGTGCTCCCTTGTGGTACTTGCTATTCGGGGCTGACCCCGTTGGTTTTGTTTGGCCAGATCACGTAGCAGAGCCTGAGGATCCGAACTTCTTCCCTGACGTCAATGGTGCATACTAGGAGCATGGCTGGCGGGGGACTCGAGTGGGTTTCTTCTCCACCACTCTTGTATCTTTACTTATGTCCTGGCGTTTAGCTACCGGCACCTGTTTAGTCGGCAAATCTGGATATTTTGTCCTCGCATAATTTGTAATGAAATCAGACTGCAGCTGAGTACAATTATGTAACTTTGACTCTCTAGGCTTGCTAACTTATAAAGCTAGATCCCCTTGATCATTTTTGATGAAGCGTCAGGGACGCCTTACTGCTTTATCTTATATGTTCATTAATTGATATTTTCTTGCTTGAATGTTTGAGACATAGATGTTCTGTGTGACCATAGGAGACTTGAATGTAGCAAACACACCCTTGTCTCTCGACAGCCACGATCGTCGTTTGACGTTTGTATACCTCATATGGAGTAGCTGGCCTAGTCCGTCTCCGTATTTTGGTACTGGGGCATGACAAGGACTGATCTAATATCATGTAGACTGCATCATAATATCTTACTTTATTAGATGGACATGTTGTGACTTGTACTATTCTGATTAGGAGCCAGACACCACTCCTCAGGCAGTATTTTTCTTCCAGACATTCAGGATATCAGGCGAGTACATTCTCTGACCGTTTCATATTTGATAGGATTTACATTTATGCTCTAGATTACTTTACTTGATGCTGTCACGACATTAACATGGATTGGTACTATATGGATCCCTTCATGAGATGTTATTCCCCTCGGGAGCATCGGGTTACAGTATGTCATGTACATTTCACTTTTATCATGTACTCTGGTGCTTTCACCATTCATGTGCACTCTCGTGATTCATGTACTCTCATGTTCCCGGAGCCATCATGTATACTATCATGTGCACCCTATTCTGGGCCTTCATGTGATATCATGTGCAATAATATAACATGTCTGGATCCTTGTGTATTGATTGGGGTACGGGGGAGTATGAATGGTCATGTGAACAATTCCAAAGTAGTATATTCATGTGCAAACTCTTAGATTACTCATGTGCAAATTCAAGCCGTTCACATGTTCATCTTGTAGTCTAAATTACTAGTTTGCTGTAGTTATTTATTTATAGTATCTATTTACATTACAGCTTTCTCTTTTACTTCATGTATATTCTGCAGCATTTCCTGTATCTTACTCTATTGTATATTTATTTATCCTGTCACATTATGAACTGCGTGAGATGTACTGTGCTCGCTCCAGTCCTGACTGGACCTGTTGAAATATTACAGATGACTTCAAGGAGCAGTGTCCCACCTATTACGGAGCAGGCATAGACGACACACTTGAGCTGGACCCTCAGGAGGATCCAGTACTTGCTGACGACACTACCCCTGTAGACTAGGCTAGTTCTATTTGGTTTCATGTTATGATACATTTTATATATTGGAGTTGTACTCTGGATTGTGGAGATGTTATCTTAGTTTTCAACTATCTCTCTGTCTTGTATTATCATCTATGGATTCTGAGTTTTATCTATTCTATCGTTCAGTACTATCTTCCTTAGCTGTGATTGAGTTGTACTTATTTATGTCACCTCCATTAGGAGTGTATAAACTGTTAGATGTATGTGACCTAGGACAGCATTCTACCGCCGATACTGCAGCGTAGGATGGACGTACCCACATATCGTGCCCTTACACTGGGTGCGGGTCGTGACACGTTTTTAGTGGTGGCCCATGCAGGTCGAGTTTATGTAGTGGTATTCGAACTAGAGTATCACTACAGCCTGTAGTAGGATATGATATATTTGAAGGTACTCAATCATATTAGAAAAAACTCTTGACTGAATTCCTGCCATCTAAGTTCCTGTTGAAGATTGCTTCCTTGAAATAACTGTACTCCCTTGAATTATCGTTTCTATCTCAGTATTGATTTCCTGCTTGATCTGTCTCCAGGATGGTGATTGAGACACGATCGCATCGCTCTGACCCAGCAGACGCTGGTGAGAGGTCTACCACACCTCGTCCGATTGTGGACACTGGGACCACAGCACCCCCTGTTTCTGCTCATATAGGAGCGTCTCCAGCTTTTGGGAGTAAACCTCCACCTGTCCAGAGGTCTTCCCCCGTCATTCCGGATACGTTCCAGCATCAGTTACCTTCAGAGGCAGTGGCTCAGATGTTTACCCTTTTCCAACGATTCCTGGAGGCTTAACAGCAGATGCAGTAGAGTCAGTCTGCTGATCTCCGACAGAGCATACACAATACCCATCAGTTGGTCAGGACGACAATAGAGCTGGTGGCTGCTCGGCCACTGGGAGGTCAGATTCAATATCAGTATCAGCAGAGGCTTGTTCAGCAGCAGTTCCAGGGTCAGGGCCATCAGCAGGAACAACAGCAGCCCAGACAGCATCAGGCACCCAGACAGCAGACAGTCAGTTGTCCCAATTGCAAGAAGCCGGGCCATGGATGGGGTGAGTGCAGGAAGAGGCTGGGCAAGTGTCTACTATATAGAGCAGCAGACCACCAGTTGAGGGAGAGTTCCCAGTACATAGGCAGAGTGGCACAGGGAGCCACACCAGGAGGAGAAGGCTCCGGTAGGTCAGCAGCGGGGACCGTTACAGACGCAGCAGACCCCTAGACAGCAGCAGGTTACCAGTTACCCTTTCTGTAGGAAACCAGGGCATGATTGGAGTAAATATCGAATGAGGTTGGGCAAGTGCCTACTTTGCGGAGCATCATACCACCAGTTAAGAGAGTGTCCCAAGTTTCCTGGACGGACAGCTCAGGGAGCAGGGGCGAGGGCTCCGGTGAGCCAGCAGGAGGGGCTGCCCTTTCAAACCCAGCAGCAGAGATTCGCACAACATCAGGCTGGAGGAGGCCAGCAGGGGCGAGCTTACGCTTTGGCAGTTGAGAGTGCACAGGCAGTAGAAGAGCTTATCGCAGGTTCTGTTCATCTCAATTACGTTCCTTGCCATATTTTAACCATCTCAAAATTCAGTCCAGCAGATCTTGCTTATCGTTCTTGTTCGTAGATAAATCTGATTCTTGGTATTCATTGTCGATTTAATTTTCTGCCAAGATAAATCATATGGGCTAGGTCACCTCAGTTATGGGATCTAGAATCTTCGATAGTCATGTTAGCTGGCATAGTGAGGACATATAGTCAGATTTTGGATGTATTTTTCGGGTGTGAGAATTTAATGTTTTCGCTGTCAAGCATGCGACAATGTAAAAATTTTAAATACCATGATTCTAAAGGTATGTACCTTAGTCAAGGACTCTGTGATTATCGTAGCCTTGCCCACTAGCATTAGGAAGACTTTGAGTAACATGATTTTGGACAGACGCATATGATTATCAGATTTTATCTTGAGAAGGTTTTAACCTATCATCTCTATTATACCTTCTGTTGTTATAAAATTGTATTCTATCATCAATAAATTAGGAGTAGGGATATTTTAGTTTTGTAGAACTATTCATATGTAGATCTTTCATAGTGTAATAATATGACGACTTGTAGGGTGTTTGTACCCTAGAGATGGTAGTTAGCATTGGTATTAGAATAATAATCCATTGTAGATGATTTCCCTGACCAACCAATTTCCATATAGGATGTTTGTATGTCTAACAGTCTTTATGATTTATTATTTTCCTTGCCCTTTCCAGTAAGGCACCCATGACCTTCGTGCCCTACTCGGACACGCCATCTTATGCTTCATCATTATCATACGACTTTCCTGACACGTTAGACTCAGATACACAATTCACACTTCACCCTCTTGCAATCGACATTTCATTCCCTAGTTACTTAGGCATATAACCTACAAATTTGATCATGTCCTACATATAGATGAACTACTGCACTACCTTAGTATCCTATATACCTGAAGTGTCCACACAAATTGGCACTGCACCTTAGCACAGGCCCTGCATTTCACATAACATTCCTTGCATGTCCTTGATTCACATGCACTCATTCATTCCTGTACTTCACATACTTTCACCCCATTGCATGTCCTGCCCCTTGTTTTGGTTAAATTGTTGCTTGTACTAGTAAACCTCCATGTTAGGCTAATGCTATGCATTGTGTATAATATTATAGGGATATATGTGATAAGTAATTTGGGTTAAGGGGTTCTGCATATATTACATAGATTAGGCATATGAGATGGTTAGTCTATATGTATACATAGATGATACACTTAGAATAGTGTGGATTCTAGGGGTTACATTAGAGATATATGGGTATTAGAGGGTAAGATATATGGGGTTATGTGAGGTATTTTAGAGTATGTGTTATGGTTAAGGGTCAGAAGTTATGAGTCTAGTTTAATGTAGAGTATACATGTGTATGTTGACCTTAAGATTTAGTTGGTCTTGATATTTTTAACACTATAGACTATTTACGTCTAAACCCTAGATTAGCCATTGACCCAATAGTCAAAGTTGACTTAGTTGACCAGTTTTGACCAAGTGCTTGGATGTTGACAAATTGACTAGTTGTTGACCGGTAGTTGACCATTGACTATGTTTGACTTAGTTGATTAGAGATAGGATTAGAAGTAGGTTGTTTGTTTATTTGATCATGTTTGATTATTTAGTAACATGAGACCTTGTTTGTGTTTAGGTCGGAGACATGGTTTTTCTGGGGATATCTCCGACTCGTGTTACCATACATTTTGGTGGAGGTGGAAAGCTTAGCCCGCGCTTCATCGGACCTTTCGTGACCAGCGGAAGAGTCGGTGATGTGGCATACAGGCTAGACTTGCCACCTACACTAGTAGGTGTCCACAATGTATTCCACGTACCACAGTTGAGACGGTATGTGGCTGACCCTAGCCATGTACTTGATCACTCGGAGATTGAGGTGGGACCTACTCTCAGTTATCCAGAGAAGCCAGGGGAGATTCTAGATCGCCGAGAGAAGGTACTGAGAAACCAGGTGATACCCTTGGTTCGCGTCGCATGGAGGCAACATTCTCCAGGAGAGTCTACCTGGGAGCGGGAGGATGAGATGTGTTATGCTCCAGAACCAGAATACTGGAGAGCGGGGGCGTACATAACCAGCTACGTATATTGAAATGGAATCTACCTCGCTATACGGTCACGACTGTCTAGATATATGAGGGTTTAACTACAAGCCAACAGTCTCCTATGGTCATGAACAAGCCTATTGACTCAATCTCAAGCAAGCAATAATAGTTACAAGATGTCAGAGCACTAAATATATAATAGCAAGGCGTCCCATACATTACATATTGGTTGATCATGAAGCTAGTCGTACAAAATGTCAAGACTAGCAAAAGTTCAGTCATACATGATCAACCCTAGGATTTGTTAATCATGTTACAGCCCGTAGGCAGACAGTAAGTAAATATGCATCGAGCTAACAGGTGCTCGTCGGCTAAACGCCTCAAAAGAATAATTTTACAATGTAGTGAGCGAAACAAAATGGAAAACCCACTCGTAGTCCGGGTTCCTTCTAGTTGCCACCATCGGGCTGGAGGTTCGATAGATCCTCGGGTGCTGTTCTAAAATCTGGCCACACAAAACCAGCTGGGTCAAACCCCAGAAAGAGCAAGTGCCACAAAGGAGAACACGAAATAAGAACAAAAGCCAGCATATCAAAACATAAGGATTAGAAGAAAGTACAAGTAATAAAGAGTACAATAAGACAATAAACGACTAGGGATGTGGAACCATTCCGGGAGCCAGTTACAACCCTTAACCCAAACAAGGACCGGGGTTGTAACCCTTCGCCTGGATAGCGCTTTGTCTCTACCCATTTATTGTTAAAGATAAGTAAAACAATCATGTACAAGAGTACCAGGTACTGGGACTAGACGAGATTTAGACAGGGCTGGACACCATCCATTCACAAACGGCCAAACAAATACTACGGCTTACTACTTAACTAACTAGGGTTATCACAAGCCTAGTTACTAGCAAGATGCAATTGAGAAATTCCCAGTCCCAAGCCCTGCAGACTATCCAGTTATCCTTCCGCTGGTTGAGAGTATGGTTGGGTACATCGCCCAGGAGACGATATACCCTTAGGTGACTTAGAGGGTACAACATATGACAGTGTGCTGAAAATGTGCTCTACTCGTCGGCAGGCTACAAGTCCGTTTAAAGCGCCCAGATAACAAGATCGCCTGTGACTGAAAATTCTCCATGAACTATAGTTTGATCTAGTAATTAGCCTAATCTATATTCAGTGTGAATCCCTGACCGTGGTAACCAGGGAGTCGCGTCCTAGACATGATGCGAGACAAGACCAGTGGATTGCACAAGGCAGCAAGAATGAACATCCACGGCGTCAGAGTTGATTATATGAGTCAAGTTAGCCATCGCAACAGCATCAAGTTAAGTTAAGTTACAAGTTACAGGTTACAAGTTACAAGTCAGGAGTGCGCCGCCATGGGCCACTATCAAGTTATCCAGTTGCAAAGATTAATCATGGATCACAGGTCACAAGTTAAGAGCGCATCCCATCGGGTCACTATCAAGAAGATCAGAAAGAACTAGGATCATAAATCACAAAATTCACAAAAACCGTACTAGTCAGAAGCAAAACACTGAAAACCGTACCAGTTCGTGTTGGGTCGAAACAGTCGTGATGTGTGGAACAAAACCTCAAAACTCCAATCCACAAAAGAGTACCCAAGTCCAAGGAAATAAAACAAAATCACTATAGGCAACAGGTTGTGTAGCCTCCATTCCCAAATTTTTTTTTTAAAATATTTTTATTATTATTTATTTGTTTTAAATAGTGATTTTAGATTTTTTTTATAATTATTTAGTTAATTATTACGGTAGATGATTTTAGCCATAGTTGAGATTTGGAGTACAAGGTGACTAGAAATCATGGTACGAATGGTGCAGTGACGTGCCTTGACCAGAGTACTAGCCTTGGTAGGGGAGGCCGAGCCATAGTGACGTCCTAACTAAGAAAACCAGGCCAAGTTGCGACTTAACCCCTAAAGACGTGTTAATTATTTAATATTTAGATTATTGATTTTAGTGACCCGTTTGTACCGAACCTGTCCAGATTGGGCCCAAACCAAAGCCAAGGCCATGTAGGCATGTAGTGGGACCAAATACGACCTTGTAGACATGTTTGGTAAATACAAATATTTTGTATATAATAGGGATTGGCAATTATTTACTAAATAATTAATATGGGTAGAATATAGATATTATTGTTATTAAATAGGATTTAGAATATTGTACGAATTTCTGGAGCTGAATAAAGGGGGTGGTTGATGAGTTCACCGAACTACATTATTAGTCTAATTTCAGTTGTTATTAGGATTTATTATTATTATTTTATTGTTGTCGATATTATTGAGATATTATTATATAATGTTATTATATTATTCTTGGTTATATTTATTTCGTTATCCAATAAATATTATTATATATGGTCATATTTGTATACATAGACTATATACTAGGAATAGAGGTTAGCGGGATTTAATTGGGTTTATGGAGGTATACATATATATATATATATATATATATATATATATATATTATACCACCAAAAAGAAGAAAGAGGACGGGAGTCCACAAAACAACGAGAACTAGGGGAGGACAGAGGACCAGAAAGCCCTCGAGCTGTGAGCACACCGGTTGCTTCTTTTGCGACATTGGCGGAAGACTTCCTTGATGAGCTGGTTGGCCGTGTAGGAGCGACCTTCATATCTAGCCTTGTTGCGATTCTTCCAAATGACCCACGTGGCGGCCGCGGCGACGATCTGGTGTCCGTGGGAGGCTGAACCCCAGGAGGTTGCTAGATCGTGGAAGCGCCCAGTGCCTGAGTCAATGCTGCACAGCTGGTTGAGGATCCTCCATATGTGACCCGACAGCTCTCCATGATGGAAGATGTGGTCAATGTTCTCCATCTGACGTTCAGCACAACAGTTGCAGGCTGATGCTAAATGGATCCCCATGGTCTTCAGAATCTCGTCAGTGGGCAGTTTCTGCCTGATGACTCTCCACATCAGCACTGACCACTTCTTAGGGATGCAGGAGTGCCAGTAGAGAGCAATGGTGGGATTCGGAAGACCATTGGCTCGAACAGCACGTCTCGCCGACCGCATCGAGAATGCCCCCGAAGCCTCGAGTGACCATCTCCAAGCATCCTCGTCGTTTCCGATTCTAACTCCGCATCGGCGTATACTCTCCACAGTATCGTTTCCGGACCAATCACGAATCTTTTCCCAGTTCCAGTCGTTACAACTGATGTCCCACAGGTCACTAATCCTGTTGTTTTGTGGGGTCTCCGTGATACTCGAAATCATGCTATCTCCAATCCATCTCTCCAGAAAAGGGTCCGATTGACCGTCGCCCAAACGGAGTCTCATAGTGGGTTCGGCGCAAGCCCTCCCTTCGAGAATACGGCGCCACGCCGCAGAAGATCGGCTGTTGGATATGGCGACTGCTGGGTGACTGTGCTTGAAGTATCTGGCTTTCATATACCTGGTCCATAAGTTGTTGCTTGTCCGCAGAGTCCACCACAGTTTCAACGAGAAGGCTTTAACGATGTAGGAGAGTTTGGTGAAGCCTAGGCCCCCCTTCCTCGGTAGGGCGCGCCATATATATATATATATATGTATGTGTATGTAAATATGAATATATTATATTTGAGAGTATGTGTATCTATAGATATAGATATAAAATATATATATTACGTATGTGTATAAATACATATAACTGTATATTACCTATATGTGTATGTTCATGTATATAATATATATAAATATATAAATATATATATCTAAAGGTATACGTGTATATATATGTATATGTGAATATACGTAGACGTATATGTGTATATCTATACGAATATATATATGTATATATAGATATTAATAAAGAAAGGAAAAAGGGAATAGAAGAAAAAGAAAACAGGGTAGCAGCAGTACATGTCGACCTTAGCCCAGCCCACAGTCAAGGTCAAGCCACCCCAACAGAGGCTCACCCGAGCCATAACAGTTGACTCCCAACCGAGAGGAGTATATAACGAGTAGAGAACGAGAAAACTAAGGAAACCCTAACGAACACCTCGACTGACGCCGCCACCATGCGCCACACATTCCCCAGACATGGGCACACCACCACGCACACGGCGCCGCCTGGATCGCCGCCGGACACGGCCGGAGCAGGCCGGACACGCGCGCGCGTGGGCAGCAGGCGGTAACAGTCGCAGTAAACACCCGACTTCGTGGCACGATTCCCGTTGCCTCGTCGCAACGTTTTGTGCGTCGTCTTCGCAGGTACGTCGACAACCTATACGTCTTTAATTCTCTTCAAACGCTTTATGTCTAGACGCACCATGCTATCTAGGAAATCGACTCAAAGTCGAGGAAAAACCTGCTTACAAACAGAGCACGAATCAGTCCAAACTCCCAAGTTGGGAGGCGAATTGCCGTTAACCCATGAACTTTTTCAGAAATCTATTTGAACAAATTTTTAGATAACATATAGGGCTAGAAAACCCTTTTTACAGAAACCAATTTGGATAACTGTGTGTCGAGAAATCGAACCCCGAACTTGGACAAAAACCTGTTTTGAAAACTAGAAAATCGCTCCACACGACGTCCGTCCCGCCATTCCGGGTGACGTGGTCGCAAACCGAAAGGATCGAAAGCTGTGTAACAGCTTCGTGGTCGTGTGGGCTTTGACGGAATTCAAAATGGTCGCGTGTGCCCGACGAATTCGACGCGTATCCGTCGGAATCGCCCCGTATCCGTCTAATGCAAATTCAGTCATAACTTTGTGCATGCTCGTCAGATCGAGACGAAACTTGCGCCAACAGGACCGTATCATTTTTCTGGTCCTGTATGCCAAGTTTGGTCCGATTCTGAGACCGTTGATAAAATCGTCGTTTTGCTGGGCTCCACGGTCCCACTCAACGGGCGATTTTGTGCACGGCCCGCCGGAATCCAACTCTGGACATACGGTTGGATTCGTATCAGAAAACTAGATTCGTAGACATGTAGTTTGATGACTTTAGAGACCGTTGACTCTGGCACACTTTTCGGTGCAAAGCTGGTCCAACGGCGGACATCGTTTTCGTCCGAAATTACCGTTTTGCCCCTGTGTCCAGAATTGGACTTAAGGACAGGCAATCCTAGCTAACTTGACTATTCTAAGAACGTTTGTACTGTTTATTTCAGCATCCGGAGACTTCTACATGTGTTGACTGATTGTGGCTTATCTAGTGGTATATTGTTATTGGTTTCTCCAGCTAAGGACCTCAGACAAGTGCACTTTCTGATTGCTTTCCGATTCATAGTAGTCTTTTCATTTCATGTCTATACATATATCTTGCTGCTTGTTGACACGCTCGTCACACGGAGTAGTCGGGAGGGGAAATATCTTAGTAAACATGTGGACTACCCAGAACTATCCCAGTATCTTTCGTGAATGCTAGCCGCTGCGCACGACACGTGCAGTGTGCCTTATTTACCCCCTAGCCGTCCACATGTTGAAACGGATATTTCACACCACCTAGATAGATGTCTTTTATTAGTTTTTCCTTGTTTACTTCTCTATCGTGCTATGGCATCAGTTTCTTACCAGCTTTCATATCTCATATGCTATTTTCATGTCTTGTTAATTCTGTTATGTTTTGCATAGCCGTCGGTTTGTGTACTTGTTCCAATCCTGACTGGATAACCAACATTTTTCAGGTTAAGTCGCTATCACTCTTAGCACTGGGAGAACTTGGGTATGCTGAAGACGACCTAGAAATAGAAAAACATTTGTATCAATTTCATTAATTGTTAAACTTTGTATTTTCTTCTAAATATAAATGTTGTAATAAACTTAGAATTGTGAATGAGCAGCAAATATTATATTTTACGATCTAGAGCATTTATTCCTTGCGGGCTTGACAGCGTTCTACCGCCGACTCTGCGGCGTAGGCTGGCTTGGACACGTCTCGTATCCGAAAAAACGGGTGCGGGTCGTGACAAGTTTTTGTGGTGGCCCACGCAGGTCCGTCTTCGCAAAAGCCTGCGAACTCGTGGTAGTACGTATCTTAGTCGTACTATTGCGAGCCTGCACCCAGGAAATGCTCATTCACAAACTAGGATTAAAAGGATTTAAGATAATAACTAGGACTAGGAGTCCCTTGTTCAAATTGACTGTTGGGTAGTTAAGGATGTTTGATAGGCCATACAATTTGGAATTATTAAATTTAGATAACTTGCTAGATCCCTATAGGTACACTATTACTTTTGATATGACCATGTGATTCAATAGGGATCCACTATTCACTTGTTATGTTAGGCTTGCCTGGAATTATGGCGTTAATTTTGATAAATTGTTTAATTTTCTGTTGCTTTCTTAGATATAAACCTTATATTATAATTTAGAATTGCCTGTTTTAAATTCTATTTTATTGTAAGGAATTGGTTTATGATTCCTAATTATAGTATTCCTGTATGAACCCCGAATTAGATTCGATTTAAAGTTTCCTTCGGCAATTTGAAATGCTTATGAAACAGATACTAGAGTGTTTGTGCCTCCTTTCCAAAATCTCGTCTATTTATATTTTGACTATCTTGACCAACGCTGCAATTACTAGCCTAGTTTTTGCAAGCTTACCCTTTTATCAAGCTTGATTCAAGACACATGTTTATTGGGGACGTCCGCTAACATATTGTCTAATCATAATCATTGTATCACGGTCTGATCAACTATGATGCATTTGGTTCGCTTTTATTTAATTATCCTACGTGGATTGAGATATAGATGTCTCTAGGATCTCATCCGCGATTGCTTGACAATTCTCTTGAATTATATATTCGCCTTTGAATTGCATAATTGTATTCAGCGACATCTCTTGAACTCTTTATTGTTTTTGTCTTTCGCGGACTGGAAAGACGAAAACTCGTAATTGATAGATAGGAGAGGATCCTAGATGCCATATGCCTAGATATCTGTTGGTAGAATTATTGGTCACTAGTAGAAGATTATATAATTTTGGTGACCTGTGTTTCAAGGGAGTAGTGTGACCAAAGGTGGGTAGAAGCCCTCGAGACTTCGTAGCTACAAAATGACAAGAAAGAGGATACAACTATTTCAAGAAATTAAATTTGAGGAGATTAAGGGAATACTAGACTTTGAATTTTAAGGAATATGAATTTCGAGGACGAAATTATTTTTAAGGTGGGTAGATTTGTAGCCTCCCTTCCCAAATTTTTTTTTTTTAAAATATTTTTATTATTATTTATTTGTTTTAAATAGTGATTTTAGATTTTTTTTTATAATTATTTAGTTAATTGTTATGGTAGATGATTTTAGCCATAGTCGAGATTTGGAGTACAAGGTGACTAGAAATCATGGCACGAATGGTGCAGTGACGTGCCTTGACTAGAGTACTAGCCTTGGTAGGGGAGGCCGAGCCATAGTGACGTCCTAACTAAGAAAACCAGGCCAAGTTGCGACTTAACCCCTAAAGACGTGTTAATTATTTAATATTTAGATTATTGATTTTAGTGACCCGTTTGTACCGAACCTGTCCAGATTGGGCCCAAACCAAAGCCAAGGCCATGTAGACATGTAGTGGGACCAAATACGACCTTATAGACATGTTTGGTAAATACAAATATTTTGTATATATTAGGGATTGGCAATTATTTACTAAATAATTAATATGGGTAGAATATAGATATTATTGTTATTAAATAGGATTTAGAATATTGTACGAATTTCTGGAGCTGAATAAAGGGGGTGGTTGATGAGTTCACCGAACTACATTATTGGTCTAATTTCAGTTGTTATTAGGATTTATTATTATTATTTTATTGTTGTCGATATTATTGAGATATTATTATATAATGTTATTATATTATTCTTGGTTATATTTATTTCGTTATCCAATAAACATTATTATATATGGTCATATTTGTATACATAGACTATATACTAGGAATAGAGGTTAGCGGGATTTAATTGGGTTTATGGAGGTATATATATATATATATATATATATATATATATATATATATATATATATTATATATATATATATATAGTATGTGTATGTGTATGTAAATATGAATATATTATATTTGAGAGTATGTGTATCTATAGATATAGATATAAAATATATATATTACGTATGTGTATAAATACATATAACTGTATATTACCTATATGTGTATGTTCATGTATATAATATATATAAATATATATAAATATATATATCTAAAGGTATACGTGTATATATATGTATATGTGAATATACGTAGACGTATATGTGTATATCTATACGAATATATATATGTATATATAGATATTAATAAAGAAAGGAAAAAGGGAATAGAAGAAAAAGAAAATAGGGTAGCAGCAGTACATGTCGACCTTAGCCCAGCCCACAGTCAAGGTCAAGCCACCCCAACAAAGGCTCACCCGAGCCATAACAGTTGACTCCCAACCGAGAGGAGTATATAACGAGTAGAGAACGAGAAAACTAAGGAAACCCTAACGAACACCTCGACTGACGTCGCCACCATGCGCCACACCTTCCCCAGACATGGGTGCACCACCACGCACACGGCGCCGCCTGGATCGCCGTCGGACACGGCCGGAGCAGGCCGGACACGCGCGCGCGTGGGCAGCAGGCGGTAACAGTCGCAGTAAACACCCGACTTCGTGGCACGATTCCCATTGCCTCGTCGTAACGTTTTGCGCGTCGTCTTCGCAGGTACGTCGACAACCTATACGTCTTTAATTCTCTTCAAATGCTTCGTGTCTAGACGCACCATGCTATCCAGGAAATCGACTCAAAGTCGAGGAAAAACCTGCTTACAAACAGAGCACGAATCAGTCCAAACTCCCAAGTTGGGAGGCGAATTGCCGTTAACCCATGAACTTTTTCAGAAATCTATTTGAACAAATTTTTAGATAACATATAGGGCTAGAAAACCCTTTTTACAGAAACCAATTTGGATAACTGTGTGTCGAGAAATCGAACCCCGAACTTGGACAAAAACCTGTTTTGAAAACTAGAAAATCGCTCCACACGACGTCCGTCCCGCCATTCCGGGTGACGTGGTCGCGAACCGAAAGGATCGAAAGCTGCGTAACAGCTTCGTGGTCGTGTGGGCTTTGACGGAATTCAAATTGGTCGCGTGTGCGCGACGAATTCGACGCGTATCCGTCGGAATCGCCCCGTATCCGTCCAATGCAAATTCAGTCATAACTTTGTGCACGCTCGTCAGATCGAGACGAAACTTGCGCCAACAGGACCGTATCATTTTTCTGGTCCTGTATGCCAAGTTTGGTCCGATTCTGAGACCGTTGATAAAATCGTCGTTTTACGGGCTCCACGGTCCCACTCAACGGGCAATTTTGTGCACGGGCCGCCGGAATCCAACTCTGGACATACGGTTGGGTTCGTATCGGAAAACTGGATCCGTAGACATATAGTTTGATGACTTTAGAGACCGTTGACTCCGGCACGCTTTTCGGTGCAAAGCTGGTCCAACGGCGGACATCGTTTTCGTCCGAAATTATCGTTTTGCCCCTGTGTCCAGAATTGGACTTAAGGACAGGCAATCCTAGCTAACTTGACTATTCTGAGAACGTTGGTACTGTTTATTTCAGCATCCGGAGACTTCTACATGTGTTGACTGATTGTGGCTCATCTAGTGGTATATTGTTATTGGTTTCTCTAGCTAAGGACCTCAGGCAAGTGCACTTTCTGATTGCTTTCCGATTCATAGTAGTCTTTTCATTTCATGTCTATACAAATATCTTGCTGCTTGTCGACACGCTCGTCACACGGAGTAGTCGGGAGGGAAATATCTTAGTAAACATGTGGACTACCCAGAACTATCCCAGTGTCTTTCGTGAATGCTAGCCGCTGCGCACGACACGTGCAGTGTGCCTTATTTACCCCCTAGCCGTCCACATGTTGAAACGGATATTTCACACCACCTAGATAGATGTCTTTTATTAGTTTTTCCTTGTTTACTTCTCTATCGTGCTATGGCATCAGTTTCTTACCAGCTTTCATATCTCATATGCTATTTTCATGTCTTGTTAATTCTGTTATGTTTTGCATTGCCGTCGGTTTGTGTACTTGTTCCAATCCTGACTGGATAACCAACATTTTTCAGGTTAAGCCGCTATCACTCTTAGTACTGGGAGAACTTGGGTATGCTGAAGACGACCTAGAAATAGAAAAACATTTGTATCAATTTCATTAATTGTTAAACTTTGTATTTTCTTTTAAATATAAATGTTGTAATAAACTTAAAATTGTGAATGAGCAGCAAATATTATATTTTGCGATCTAGAGCATTTATTCCTTGCGGGCTTGACAGCGTTCTACCGCCGACTCTGCGGCGTAGGCTGGCTTGGACACGTCTCGTATCCGAAAAGCGGGTGCGGGTCGTGACAGGTTGCGCTGGGGATCAGATTGCGCTGAGGGACTGGACTGCGCAGGAAAATGGACTGCACAGGGGAATGAACTACGCTGAGGTTGGGTTGCGCTGAGAGCAGGTTGCACAGGGTCAAGCCGCGCAGGGGGTGACCTACACTAGAGTTGGGTTGCGCTGAAAGCGAGCTGCGCAGGGGATGAGCCGCGCCAGGATAGGGTTGCGCTGGAGCCAAGCCGCGGTGGGAGTGAGCTGCGCAGCGGTCAAGCACGCCAATGGAAGGAAGGCGCTAGAGCTAAGGAGCGCCAGCGTAGTTCGGTCATGTGCTAAAGAGCGATGGCCGAGGAGTTGCACAGTTCGGCCATGCGCTAAAGAGCGCTGGCCGAGGATCATCTTCTCCAACAGACCGAGAGAAAATCCCAAGAACTCCAAATTTCCAATCTTCATAACTTTGCCAAAACAAAACCAAATTTGGATTTTCAAAGTTTTAACTTGTGTAAAATTGAATTCTCTTCCACATGGAAGCCTCAAACAAGGAAAAACCTAAGTTTAATAGATCAAAATCAAAAAAATCCGAAAATGGTTAAAACTTAGATCTAGAAAAATGGAAGCTCCAAATCACAAAATGCCAAGTTCTAATGTTTTTCACCATGGCCTAATCTAGCTAATGGACAAATAAAATAGGGTGCTTATTTGGTGGCAAGGTGCACTTGTCTATGGTGTTGGTGGAGGAAGGAAGAAGAAGATGAAGAAAATTAATGGAAGTTATGAGGAGAGAGAAAGTTAAGTAGGGTTTTAATGGGGGAGGGTATGTTGTGTTGAGGGTGGAGGTTAGCTAAGGGTGGTCCAATGCATACTAAACCAAACCAAACCAATTCATTTTCCACAAAATAAAACCACGCCAGGTCCAAAACCCATTTTACGAGAAAACCCAAATCCGCAAGTCGAGCCAAATATAATTACAGGCCAAAATCCAAGAAAATAAAATACAGGTCCGAAGTACATATACGCCTAATTGAAATACGTATTCCGAAATACGGGCATTACAACTCTACCCACCATAAAAGAATTCCGTCCTCGAAATTTAAATCAAGATGCTTAGAGATGTAAGAGCCAGCTATACTATCCACAAATAAGCTACACTAAGCAAACCATCAAACAATCATACATGCAAGCAAGGGATGGAAAGCATAAGGCATAAGGAAGACATTATACCTTACGAGTCAAACAAGTCAGGATATCGCGATCGGATGTCGTCCTCACGCTCCCACGTTGACTCACCTAGAGAGTGATGACCCCAAGCAACACGGACTAAGCTAATAGTCTTGTTCTTGAGCATCTTTTCTCTTCGGTCCAATATAGACACGGGCCTCTCCTCATACGAAAGGTTGGTACCAATAACCAATTCCGAATGGTCTAGGATATGGCTCGGGTCCGGGATATACCGTCGTAATTGGGACACATGGAATACATCATGTACCTGACTTAGCGACGGCGGAAGAGCGAGACGATAGGATACATCTCCTACTCGCTCCAGGATATCGAACGGCCCTATATACCTAGGACTAAGCATTCCCCGTACGCCAAAGCGAATGACGCCGCGGTTAGGCGAGATCCTAAGGAATACATGGTCGCCGATAGCAAACTCTACGGGATGTCGATAAGCATCGGCCCAGTGCCGCTGGCGATCTTGGGCCACTAGAAGGCGATCTCTGACTCTTCTGACTACTTCAAAAGTCTGAGCAATCATTTCTGGACCGAGCATCTGCCTCTCTCCAACATCATCCCAGGCTAACAGGGATCTGCACTTCCTACCATACAGTGCCTCGAACGGAGCCATCTGAATACTGGCCTGGAAACTATTATTGTACGAGAATTCTACCAGGTGCAGGTGATCCTCCCATGAACCACCGAAGTCAAGGGTACAAGATCTCAACATATCTTCAAGAGTCTGGATCGTACGTTCCGACTGTCCATCTGTCTGCGGGTGATAAGCTGAGCTAAACTGAAGGTGAGTTCCCAAACTCTCCTACAAGCTACGTCAAAAGTGTGACATGAATCTTGAATCCCTGTCCGAGGTAATACTGACGGACACACCGTAAAGCCTGACAATATGCCTGAGGTACATCTCTGCCAACTGAGCCGTCGACTGACCAACTCTGAATGGGAGAAAATAAGCCACCTTCGTGATCCTGTCAACTATAACCCAAATAGCATCTCGACCAGCCGGGGATCTAGGCAATCCAATCATAAAATCCATGGTCACATGCTCCCACTTCCATTCTAGAATCGACAAGGGCTGAAGAAGTCCAGCGGGCCTCTGATGTTCAGCTTTAACCTGTTGGCAAACCAAATACCGAGAGACAAACCGGGCTATCTCCCTCTTCATGCCATTCCACCAGAAGTGCCGACGGATATCATGGTATATCTTCGTGCCACCGGGATGAATAGAATACTGTGAACTGTGAGCTTCTGCCATGACCTCTTGTCTGATATCTCCACTGGGTACACAAAGACGAGTGGCGTGTCGAAGTGTACCATCTTCATGAATGCACAACTCTGGCCTTCTTTCTGCCTCACACTCGACTCTGAGTCTCTGAATCTTGGAATCTGTAGACTGCGCCATCCGAATCCTTTCAACTATGCTGGACTGAACCTGTAGACTGGCCATCAATGCCACGTTGGTAGGAAGAACCACTTCAATTCCCATCTTCTGAAGATCTGCCAATAACTCTGGTTGCACTGTTAGGAAGTAAATTTCGTCTCTCCTGCTCAACTCATCTGCTAGAACGTTGGCCTTCCCTGGATGATACTGCAAATCCATATTATAGTCTACCAGTAGCTCGAGCCATCTTCTCTACCGTATGTTAAGGTCCTTCTGGGTAAAAACATACTTCAGGCTCTTGTGATCAGTAAATATCGCCATCCTATCTTTGTACAAGTAGTGTCTCCACAACTTAAGTGCAAATACTACTGCTGCCAGTTCCAAGTCGTGGGTCGGGTAATTCTTCTCACGATCACGAAGTTGACGTGATGCCTAAGCTATTACCTTCCCATGCTGCATCAAGACACACCCCAATCCTCTGCCTGAAGCGTCGCAATAAACTGTGAATCCTCCGGTCCCATCTGGAAGCGAGAGAATCGGAGCCGTTACCAAACCTCGCTTCAACTTCTCAAATGATTCCTGGCACTCTGCTGTCCAAGCAAACTGCACATCCTTGCGGGTCAACTGGATCATCGGCGCCGAAATCCTTACAAAATCTGAAACGAATCGCCGGTAGTAGCGGGCTAATCCAAAAAAGCTGCGAACCTCTGCCACTGAGCTAGGTACTGGCCACATCTCAATAGCCACAATCTTCTGGGGATCCACTTCCACTCCTCCTTGGGTAATGATGTGACCCAAGTACAAAATGCGATCGAGCCAGAACTCGTATTTACTGAACTTGGCATACAACTGATGCTCTCTAAGCGTCTGAGGACGATTCGAAGATGCTGCTCGTGCTCTGCTTCGTTCTTGCTGTAGACCAGTATGTCATCTAGGAACACGATCACGAACTGATCCAAGTAAGGCATGAAAATGTGATTCATGAGGTCCATGAATACGGCTGGCGCATTGGTTGCTCCGAAGGGCATAATAAGAAACTCCCAATGCCCATACCTAGATCGGAAAGTTGTCTTCGGGATGTCCTGATCTCTGACTCTGATCTGGTGGTATCCTATCCACAAGTCTATCTTCGAGAACACTGAAGCCCCTTTGAGTTGATCAAACAAGTCATCTATCCTCGGGAGAGGGTATCTGTTCTTGATTGTCACTGAGTTCAAGGTACGATAATCTATACATAATCTGGACGTACCATCCTTCTTTTTCATAAGAAGCATCGGGGCTCCCCAAGGCGATCCACTTGCACGAATGAATCCCTTGGTCCTGAGTTCTTCAATCATCTAGTATAAAATCTCCAACTCTGAAGGCGCTATCCTGTAGACTCGCTCTGATACTGGTGCTGTCCCGGGGATCAAGTCTATAGTGAACTCAATCTCCCGCTCTGGCGGCATCCCTGGAAGTTCCTCTGGAAGACATCTGGAAACTCTTCAACTAATCGGGTAACTGTACCGCTGCTACTGCCATTCGTAATACTGGGGAAGATGGTTCCACTGAGCCTCTGGAAAATAAAAACTCTAGCTCGCCTGAAATACTAAAGACAACCCTGCCAACATGGTAGTCTATCCTAGCATACTGGTTCTTCAACCAATACATGCCTAAGACTACATCATAGTCTGCCATGGGAAACTCTATAAATCTAGCGGGGAACTCTCTACCGCTAGCTACGATCCGATACGAGGAAAACACTCGATCTACTACCACAAGACCATTACCAGTAAGTATATTGAGCCTTCTGATAATAACTCTGGCTCCAATCCTATCCGTGTCGTGAATCGTGCAGACATAAATGAATACAATGCACCAGAATCAAATAATACCGATGCTGGGGAGGAGTTGACGAGAATAGTACCTGCCACTACCTCACCTGGTGCAACCTCTTCTTCCATAGCCATCATCATTACCTGACCTAGTCCTCTGGCTGCGGGTCCCCTCTGCTAGAAACCTCTCTGCCAGCTCTGTACTTGGGCTTGGGTGTACTGCTGCTGGTTCTGCTGATGAAATGCCTGGGCCTGAGGCAACAATGGCCTCGGGTACTGCTGCTGCTGCATAGGTGCTGGTCCCCTAACCGATGGACTGGTTAGGTTGGAAGAGGACGAACTACCCCTATTTGGGCAGGCTTCTATCTTGTTATCTGTCGCTCCACAAGCCAGGCACAATCCCTGCGCCCTACGACAATCTGCCACCACGTGTCCTGGCTTTCCGCAATGAGAATATCCCATCGCGGAAGTCTGCTTCTGCTTCTGCTGCTGCGGGTACGTCGGGGTTGAATGCTGAACCGACGTTACCGAGGTTACCTGCCTCGGAGTTCCAATGGTCAAATCCCTTGCTGCCGGGGCTGGAGCTGATGATTGGTGCATTTGAATGTCGGACCGCTTCCTACCTCCGGTCCTATCCCCGATCCTCTGGGAGGTGTACTCGTACCTTCTGGCTGCCCTCAATACTGCATCGAACGTCTGGTGCTTGAACTGCTTAACTGTCAACAAAATCTCCAAATGCAGTCCCTGCTGGAACTACTGGGCCCTATCAAACTCGGTTGCCACCAAGGTGGGGGCAAACCTACTGAGTCTAGAAAACTCAGATGCATAACCGTCGACCGTCCTGCCACCTTGCTTCAAGTTAGTAAACCTCATTTGCAGGTCGTACCGAGATACAGTATCGAAATACTTCATCTGGAATCTTTCTCTAAACACCGTCCAAGTGACCGACGCTGCTAATCCCACGGCCTGTGCCGCCCACCAACTGCGAGCTAGGTCTAGGAACTGTAGGCGTACCACCGCCACCTTCTCATTCTCAGGTGTTCTAGCTGCTTCCAGAACCACCTCAGTGTCCTGAAGCTAAGCGTCCGCGGCAATCGCATCTTCGCTGCCGTCGAAGAACGGAGGGTTCAAGCGCTTGAAGCTGTTGGCCGCACTGTTCCCTGGATGATCGCCTCTGGTCAAAGCATCTGCCACTGCCTGGTGCAAGGCGTCTCCTCTACGACCTTGGAAAGCTATCAAGGTCCTGATGAGACCTACCAAGGTGCCATCATCAGGCTCGACAGGTCGAACGGGCTGAATTGGGGGCTCTCCTCCAGTAGGTACAACTCTGGAGGCTATTCCGGAATACTGGGCTTGATCTCCGGGTTGCTGCTGGTCCACGGAAAGTGCTCCACCTCGCTGATCGGCAGGGTCAGGTACAGTGTCGCTGAAGAAGATGACATAGGGAACAATAAGGAAGGACCAAGATAGATCAACGATACAAGCACATGATCAGGGCAAGAATCTAGAGATTCGGAGGATATGAATAAAGATCAAAGACGAGTACTGATTGAGACATCTATCCGGTAAACCCTCACATATCTTGATTTACAAGACCTGCATGGGCCACCACTTAAACCATGTGACGCCCCAGAACCAGAATACTGGAGAGCAGGGGCGTACATAGCCAGCTACGTATATTAAAATAGAATCTACCTCGCTATACGGTCACGGCTGTCTAGATATATGAGGGTTTAACTGCAAGCCAACAGTCTCCTATGGTCATGAACAAGCCTATTGTCTCAATCTCAAACGAGCAATAATAGTTACAAGATGTTAGAGCACCAAATATATAATAGCAAGGCATCCCATACATTACATATTGGATGATCATGAAGCTAGTCATACAAAATGTCAAGACTAGCAAGAGTTCAGTCATACATGATCAACCCTAGGATTTGTTAATCATGTTACAGCCCGTAGGCAGACAGTAAGTAAATATGCATCGAGCTAACAGGTGCTCGTCGGCTAAACGCCTCAAAAGAATAATTTTACAATGTAGTGAGCGAAACAAAATAGAAAATCCACTCGTAGCCCGGGTTCCTTCTAGTTTCCACCATCGGGCTGGAGGTTCGGTAGATCCTCGGGTGCTGTTCCGAAATCTGGCCACACAAAACCAGCAGGGTCAAACCCCAGAAAGAGCAAGTGCCACAAAGGAGGCCACGAAATAAGAACAAAAGCCAGCATATCAAAACATAAGGATTAAAAAAAGTACAAGTAATAAAGAGTTCAACAAGACAATAAACGACTAGGGACGTGGAACCATTCCGGGAGCCAGGTTACAACCCTTAACCCAAACAAGGACTGGGGTTGTAATCCTTCGTCTGGATAGCGCTTTGTCTCTACCCATTTATTGTTAAAGATAAGTAAAACAATCATGTACAGGAGTACCAGGTACTGGGACTAGACGAGATTTAGACAGGACTAGACACCATCTATTCACAAACGGCCAAACAAATACTACGGCTTACTACATAACTAACTAGGGTTATCACAAGCCTAGTTACTAGCAAGATGCAATTGAGAAATTTCCAGTCCCAAGCCCTGCAGACTATCCAGTTATCCTTCTGCGGGTTGAGAGTATAGTTGGGTACATCGCCCAGGAGACGATATACCCTTAGGTGACTTAAAGGGTGCAACACATGACAGTGTGCTGGAAATGTGTCCTACTCGTCGGCAGGCTACAAGTCCGTTTAAAGCGCCCAGATAACGAGATCGCCTGTGACTGGAAATTCTCTATGAACTATAGTTTGATCTAGTAATTAGCATAATCCATATTCAGTATGAATCCCTGACCGTAGTAGCCAGGGAGTCACGTCCTAGACATGATGTGAGACAAGACCAGTGGATTGCACAAGGCAGCAAGAATGAACACCCACGACGTCAGAGTTGATTATATGAGTCAAGTTAGCCATCGCAATAGCATCAAGTCAAGTCAAGTTACAAGTTACAGGTTACAAGTTATAAGTCAGGAGTGCGCCGCCACGGGCCACTATTAAGTTATCCAGTTGCAAAGATTAATCATAGATCACAGGTCACAAGTTAAGAGCGCACCCCATCGGGTAACTATCAAGAAGATCAGAAAGCACTAGGATAATAAATCACAAAATTCACGAAAATCGTACTAGTCATAAGCAAGATACCGAAAACCGTGCCAGTTCTTGTTGGGCCGAGACTGTCGTGTTGTGTGGAACAAGACCTCAAAACTCCAATCCACAAAAGAGTAGCCAAGTCCAAGAAAATAAAACCAAATCACTATGGGCAACAGGTTAGGCTGGGGATCAGATTGCGCTGAGGGAATGGACTGCGCAGGGAAATGGACTGCACAGGGGAATGAACTGCGCTGAGGTTGGGTTGCGCTGAGAGCAGGTTGCGCTGAGAGCAGGTTGCGCAGGGTCAAGCCGCGCAGGGTTAAGCTATACTAGAGTTGGGTTGTTCTGAAAGCAAGCTGCACAGGGGATGAGCCGCGCCAGGATTGGGTTGTGCTGGAGCCAAGCCGCGCTGGGAGTGAGCTGCGCAGCGGTCAAGTGCGCCAATGGAAGGAAGGCGCTGGAGCTAAGGAGCGCCAGCGCGGGTCAGCCCAGCGTAAAGCGTTGGTCGAGGAGTTGCGCAGTTCGGCCATGCGCTAAAGAGCGCTGCCCGAGGATCATCTTCTCCAACAGATCGAGAGGAAATCCCAAGAACTCCAAATTTTCGATCTTCATAACTTAGCCAAAACAAAACCAAATTTAGATTTTCAAAGTTCTAACTTATGTAAAATTGAATTCTCTTCCACATGGAAGCCTCAAAACAAGGAAAAAAATCTAAGTTTAATAGATCAAAACTAAGAAAATTCGAAAATGGTTAAAACTTAGATCTAGAAAAATGGAAGCTCCAAATCATAAAATGCCAAGTTCTTATATTGTTCACCATGGCCTAATCTAGCTAATGGACAAATAAAATGGGGTATTTATTTGGTGGCAAGGTGCACTTGCCTATGGTTTTGGTGGAGGAAGGAAGAAGAAGATAAAGAAAATTAATGGAAGTTATGAGGAGAGAAAAAGTTAGGTGGGGTTTTAATGGGGGAGGGTATGTTGTGTTGAGGGTGGAGGTTAGCTAAGGGTGGTCCAATGCATACTAAACCAAACCAAACCAATTCCTTTTCCGTAAAATAAAACCACGCCAGGTCCAAAATCTATTTTACGAGAAAACCAAAATTCGCAAGTCGAGCCAAATACAATTACAGGCCAAAATCCAAAAAAATAAAATACAGGTCTGAAGTACATATACGCCTAATTGAAATACGTATTCCGAAATACGGGTATTACAAGATGTGCGAGCGATACCCTTATCTTTTTGGACCGTGAGGTATGATTGTCTATCCTTCTCATCTGTTAGTTTTGCCTTTCAATTTCGAGGACGAAATTTTTTTAAGGAGGGTAGATTTGTCAATACCATATTTCTAGTTTGAGGGTATTTTTGTCATTTTTAATTTATTTGAATTTAATATTTATTTATTTGGAATTTAATATAATTATTGGAATGATATGATTTAAATATTATTTAATTAATTGCCATGTGTTGTGTTCAGCCCTAACCTAGATTTGACCTAACCTACATTAGTCATAGCTAGACTTAGTTAGCCTTGGTTAGTGTTAGTTAGTATTGATTAGTCTTGGTTAAGTCATGATAGTTAGAGCTAACTAGGTTGCATTTAAGACAAGTGTGAAACCTAGGCTTATGGACCCTTGATTTGACTAGATGGAATGAGAGCCCTTAATTGATTTCCCAAAACCCTAACCCTAGCATTTATGGCCGGCCACCTAGGGATCCACCCCTATTTAATGTCTCCCAAATAGTTGCCTCTTTTTGTTCATTCCTCCATTTTGCAAGAACAAGGTTTGTCGTCATTGAAACTCTTTCCTATTTTGATCAATATTGATCCTTTTTCATTCAAACTTCTTCCATGGTGACCTAATTTGTATTTCCCTACTGTTTATGGAGGCTAATGACAGATTTGGGATACTTTGGAGCTTGAGCTAGCTAGAGGAGATCCCTATTTTTTGAAGTTTTTATTGAAGAAGAGCACCTATAGGTAACTTCCTATTCCCTCTATAGATTTTCGATTTCTAGGCATGGATGCATAGCCCTAGGTGTCCTCTAACTGTAGGGATAGGATTCGTGTTATTTCGTGTCCTTTACGTGTCCGTATCGGACACGTATCATTGTAGATACCTAGGTGTTCGATAAAATGCCACAGTGGGCATTTCGATCCTGTTTTAGGATTGTGTTTGAATAGAAAAATAGGTTTTCATGTCGCTTATGGGTTTTTTCATGTCTGAGCAGGTTTTGTGTCGATTTGGAGTCACACTGGACTCGTAGACACGCCCCGCGCACGCGCAGTCGGCTGTCCTGCTACTCGCGTGTCCGTGCGGCTGTTCTAGGGCTCGAGGACACATGTCCTTTGACATAGGACTTGGAATAATGTCTGACACGACACCCCCAAGACCACGTGTTCTGTTAGTTCGTGTCGAGTGAGGGATTCGACCCGCACTGGACACGGTGCACAGTCAACTAACCAGTTCTGTGTGCATTGAGTTTTGTGGGTGTTTTTGGACATGTTCGTGTCATGTTTTGGACACAACATTAAATGTATATCACGTACACATACCAGCTATTGATTATCAACCTTTAACACAATATATTAATTGCTAATCTATTCGAAATAGGAAATTCCTAATTGACTGATACTGTCGAAGTATCAGTGTTGTGTACACTGTTCTTCCATTTCAGTTTGTTCTTGAATGATAATATCATATAAAATAACTATGGGTTAATGTATGAACATTTAGATATCATGTTAAGGATTCAGTTCTTGTGTTTAGTTATTATCCTTTCAAGTTTCAATTTGTATAAACACTCATTTTTCCTGTTCTGATACCAGAGCTAATATATACATTTTTTGAGTTTTAATTTGCTAATTACCTATTTTCAATGATGTTAAATGTTAGGATAGGCTTACCTACATGTGTATTGAATGATGAACATGTTAGCTTGTGAATTGTGTTGACGAAATGGGATATTGGAATTGATTTTGGTATGCTAATAGCTAAGTTTTACTTTGAGCTGTCAGTTGGTTTAGGAAAAACCTGGGAATGGACTGGGGATGTAGGCATGAATTTGTATTACACTGTGGTGACTTAAACTGAGCTATGTTCCATATTCCTAAATCCTGAGAACACAAATCCTGAACATCTGAGACTCCTTGCAATTAATTAAACCTGAATTTATATTTCTGTACACAGATACCCTAAACCTGGATATGTTTTCCTATTCACCCTATTTTAATTCCAATGTCTGAGACCTGGAGTGCTGTACTCAAGGATGACACACACTTGGTTTGTATCAAACTGAGATTTATGTTTAATACACACTGAAATTGGATTCCTGAGACACTAAATTACTTTCCTGTATAGAACACTGAGACACTGTCACTTGTATCAATCCTGAGATTGGGTTCTTAAAGCTGCATAGGCTGTTGGGTGCAGGTACTACCTGGGAACTGAACCTGGGTTCACCCTTAAACCTGAGAATTTAGTATCATGTTAACACTGATTATATCCTATACTCATGTACACCCTTGTCCCACTGTTGACACCTAACTAAGACTGAGAACTCACCTCTATAATACTTAAACATACACACACTGATTTACATTCCTGTACACAGGAACACACACACACTAATGTTTTCTGCCACACTGTTTGCCTCACATACAAATCTGAGACACATATACACACACTCATTACTATAGGGTACACACACAGGCCACCTATCTAAACACACACATTGCCTTGATGTTACCCTCCCTCTCTATACATATATAATATGTATAGCTAATGTGTGAATATATAGTGTGTAGTTGAGATTCATATGGGAATATACATATTTGTGTATATAGATATATATAGGTCGAGTGTATAGGTGTTGGCCTATATGTGATTATTATTTCATAGAGGTATAGTCTGGGTGGTAATGTAATGCAAATATTGCATTGCCTATGAAGATAGTGTGTTCGTAGTGTATGGCATGTGATTTGGCTATTTGCCAATGGGATAGGGCCTAAGGCTTATAACCTAGATGACCTAGCCTAGGGTACACTTGGGTTGTCTTGTATAAATGAAACATACACATGTGTTATATCCTATAGACTAGTGTATGGTGTGTTCTAGCTAGGGTAGACTGTTTAGGCTTAGTGAGACTTCATTAAGTCTAGGTTGACCTAGTTGACCTAACTTTGACTTTTTGGTTGACTGAAGTTGACCAGGGTTGACTTTGGTCTAGGACTGACCTAATATCATGTAGACTGCATCATAATATCTTACTTTATTAGCTGGACATGTTGTGACTTGTTCTGTTCTGATTAGGAGCCAGACACCACACCTCAGGCAGTATTTTTCTTCTGGACATTCAAGATATCAGGCGAGTACATTCTCTGACCATTTCATATTTAATAGGATTTACATTTACGCTCTAGATTACTTTACTTGATGTTGTCACGACGTTAACACGGATTGGTACTATATGGATCCCTTCATGAGATGTTACCTCCTTAGGAGCATCAAGCTACAGTATGTCATGTACGTTTCACTTTCATCATGTACTCCGGTGCTTTCACCATTCATGTGCACTCTCGTGATTCATGTACTCTCATGTTCACGGAGCCCTCATGTATACTATCATGTGCACCCTATTATGGGCCTTCATGTGATATCATATGCAATAACATAACCTGTCTGGATCCTTGTGTATTGATTGGGGTACGGAGGAGTATGAATGGTCATGTGAACAATTTCAAAGTAGTATACTCATGTGCAAACTCTTAGATTACTCATGTGCAAATTCAAGCCGTTCACATGTTCATCTTGTACTCTAAATCACTAGTTTACTGTAGTTCTCTATTTATAGTATCTATTTACATTACAGTTTTCTCTTTTACTACATGTATATTCTGCAGCATTTTCTGTATCTTACTTTATTGCATATTTATTTATCCTGTCATATTATGAACTGCGTGAGATGTACTGTGCTCGTTCCAGTCCTGACTGGACCTGTTGAAATATTACAGATGACTTCAAGGAACAGTGTCCCACCTATTACAGAGCAGGCATAGACGACACACTTGAGCTGGACCCTCAGGAGGATCCAGTACTTGCTGACGACACTAACCCTGTAGACTAGGCTAGTTAGCTAGGCTAGTTCTATTTGCTTTCAGGTTATGATACGTTGTATATATTGGAGTTGTACTCTGGATTATGGATATGTTATATTAGTTTTCAGCTATCTCTCTGTCTTGTATTGTCATCTGTGGATTCTGAGTTTTATCTATTCTATCGTTCAGTACTATCTTTCTTAGCTGTGATTGAGTTGTACTTATTTATGTCACCTCCATTCGGAGTGTATAAACTGTACATGTATCTTATAAACTGTTAGATGTTTGTGACCTAGGACAGCGTTCTACCGCCGATACTGCGGCGTAGGCTGGACGTACCCACGTCTCGTGCCCTTACACTGGGTGCGGGTCGTAACACCATCAGTGGTTCTTGAGGGTGAGGTTACGCCTGGCTTGTGCGGTGTGTCACATATGGCAAAAGAGGAACCGGATAGTGTACGAGGCCGTTTAGACCTTGGTGGTCGGTTTGGATCGCAACATAGAGGGGGACATTGACATCATGGTCCCAGGTTTATTATGCTAGGGAGAGGCGGAGCTGTTTTGGTGTCTATGCTAGAGTGGATGAGTTTCCTGAGCATTATGTAATCCCCCAACATTCTTTTATTCTTTATAAAGCGGTTACCTTGCCCCAAATATATATATATATATATATATATATATATATATATATATATATATATATATATATATATATATATCATGGTCTAACCCGCCTTCAGAAGTTGCTAGTTGCTAGTTCGAGCAATAAGGGTGCTACTTAATTTTATTTAGTGGGAATGTGATGGGTGTAGTACATGTGCGAAAGATATGCTAGTAACAACTAAAACAATTTCTGTGACATCGTATATTTTTTTCGTCACTTATCTTTTAGCTACGGAGGTATACACAACGTAACTACATCGTCAGTGAAGTTGTCACAAAGATGTGTTGTGACCCGTTCAACATGTTATGTAATAATTTTATATGTCACAAAACTTTTTTTTCTTATCGTGGATTAAACTAACATGTTCTAATTTGCTCGATCCATCTTTTCAAGTTCGCAACAAAGATTGTTCCATCTTAGATGTCTGATTTTTCCCCGTAAATTGAACAGATTCCTACGACTACTCAACTTTGTTGACGTAAAGCCTATTATTGTATTTTTCTTGTTTGTTATTATTATTAGTGTTTTTAAGCCCATAACTTAAAGTCCAATGGTGAACCCAATAAGTTAAACCCAAACCAGAACCCATAACTTAACCCGTAGCCTACCTGACCCCCACTCTTCCGGTTCCCACTCTGATCCGCTCTCTGCACGGAACACCCCCCAACCACGTCTCCCTCTTCCTTCATGTAATAATTATTCAGAAACCCATTCCTCAATCAGAAAACATTACGGAGCTTCCACCTTTCCAAACTCTTCCTATCTCCTTCCATACTCTACCGTTCCTGAAACCGAAACTGTCCCGACGTTCCCCGTGACACCCCGGTCGCGTCAACACAGCACTCGCCCCGATTCACCGCCGTTCCCGATCGCCGACACCGCACTCGCCCCGCTTCACCGCCGTTACAAAATTATTATATATAGTTAAGTTATTATTTCTCAAATAAAAATGGTAATGTTTATAATTAAACATAGTTGTGTTTAGTGGCCTTTTAGCTAACCTCTCGAATAAGTTCTAAGAACGAATTATTATTAATATAGGTTCAGATCCCAGATCCAAACCGATACCTTTCTGTCGTTACCTTTCACACCGAGGAACACCTAAGGCAAGTTTCAAATCCTTCATGTCTATGTTTTACTTAATAACTAAATATACTGCATCAGTAGAATCATGTATATTGTTACGACACTGATTCACAGTGGATCCCTCTCAGGCTCCACATCGATTGATTGATTGACTCGTTGACTCGGGGATTGATTGGGAGAGTAGTATAACATCTATGACCAAAGTCATTGTTACCGAATATTGCATCTCTCACGCTAACCCCCTACCGCATAGGGGATTGAGCCGTACCGTATGCTATCATTTGGTCAAAATCCTAGTATACACATTGCCTCTACCAGTCGGTCACATATCTGTTATATACTCAAAAACACTATTGATTCATTGTAGATTACATCATTGTAGTTTCTGAGATTATTGCCTGTTGTCACTTTTATTATTATCTAGAAAAATTATATAATGCTTTTAACCTGTCTTACATCATTTATTATTATTTAGAATGTTAGATGTTGATATATGTTCTTGCTTTCCTCCTGACTGGAGACCAACATTTTTAGGTGGCTGCGACGACGAAGATCTTGCTTTTAGTTATTTCTACGGACCTGGTCCAAGTCCTAACGAGGTAGCTGAACCTGACCAGGGAGCCCCAGATTATTAGTTGTGCCATCGGTTTAGTTATTTCCTTTCCAGTTGTAATAAGAACTGATATAATAATTGAATGTTGATTTGCTTGTGTTATTCATTTCAAACTCTTAGTTAATTTCAGATTCAATAAAAGTCATTTTATTCTCGTATTTAGAATTATCTGCTGGTGTTCTTACTACTTGATACAGCTTACTGTCGCCGCCTCACAACGTTACAGTCTGGGCATGATCCGACTGGACCCAGTATATTAGGATAGGGCCGTGACATGTTTTTAGTGGTGGTCCAGTTCTGTAAAATTGGTCTAGTCAACTTAGTCTAGACAGTCCTGCAATCTGACCTAGGTCTAGGAATGACTATAGAAAAACAGACTCTAGAAACCACTAGAACACCTAGATTATTTTTACCCTGTTACAACATAGGGTTGAAATTATCTATTTAAATATCTATTTTTGCTTGCTTATATTCATATAGTCTATCTTGCTTATGTTTGTACCCAAACCTTTCAGAAGATGGCGAAAGGGAAGACGATTCGCTCTGGGCCTGCTAACGAAGAGGTTTCTTCCTCCGAGAATACCCCTACTAAGGTCAATAAGACCCCTTTTCGAAGCAGCCCAACACCCATTTTCGTGCTCCATAGACCCCGTGCTGCATATACCTCTACTATGCATGCAGCTGCAACCGATTTCTCCGAGGCCCACACTATCAATTGCTGACGTGAATCCTCTAGCACTCCACCAGTGCCAGTAGACCCCACTGAGCTCGTAGGCCTGCTACGAGGAGTACTTGAGGCCCAGAGGGCTCAAGCAGAAGCAAATCGTGAACAGACCGCGATCATGTGGGAGGGTATGGAGAATACCGATAATGTCGCTATGGTAGTGCTAGACTCATCACAGACGGAACAGAGGCCTGCCAAGGTAAGATAAGTGTAATTGATAAGTTTTATGTTTTATTGGAGAAATATAATTCTGGCTGGCCGTCAATTATCTAGGAGAAAGTAGGAAATATTAAAAGTTTCAAGAAGATGGATCCACAGCCTTTCAAGAAAACCGAAGGCCTCATATATGCGGACAAATGGCTAGACGACATGGAGTGACTCCTCAGCGTCGCTCGAATCCCAACCGACCTTATGGTAGAGGCTGTAGCCCTACAGCTTCAACGTTCCTTCAAAAAACAGTTTAACAGGAAGTTCTTCCCGAAAGCTGCCCTAGAAGCCATGGAAAGGTAGTTTTATGACTTGAAGCAAGGGGATCGTACTATAGAGAAGTATGCAGCCAAGTTCAACCGGCTCGGTAGGTGTGCACCCCGTCTGGTAGCAAACCCGGTGGAGCGTGCCTAGAAGTTTCGGTACGGACTGCGGGAAGAAATTCGCACCATGGTTGCCGCCAATGGAGCGAGGATATATGATAAGATGCTGAAGGTAGCCGAAGATGTAGAGGCTAGCTTGTCTACCTGATCCAAGAGGGAGCATCAGGTATCCAGCAGCAATCATCAGAGAAACTTCAAGAGACCCAACAACAACAACAATAGGTCCTCTCACCATCAATTGCAACAATAGCAAACACCCCAGCAGAACCAATCGAAGGTATCCAACTGCACATACTGCAAGAGGCCCGGACACACACCGGAGATCTGTAAGAAGAAGCTAGGACACTGCCTTGCTTGTGGTTTTGCCATCCATCAGGTCAGGGACTATCCCACTGCGTTCAATACAACTGGAGCTGGATAGCAGAAAGGTCCACTGCCTATCCAGCAGCAGCGCTACAACCAGCACAGGACCGGACAAGCTTTTGCCTTGGCCGTTGAGGAGCCAGAAGTAGAGCCGAAGACTGAAGGAGATGTCATCGCAGGTGCTATTTTATTACATTCGTGCATGACTTTAACTTTATTTGATTCTGGAGCATTACACAGTTTTATATCATCGGACTTCATTGTTGCATACCATATAGATGTAGGGTGTAGTAAGTTGATCTGTAGAGTAATAACCGGAGGGGGACCTATCCCTATTACAGAGACTTGTACCTGTCCTATCACTATCTCAGGTCACACCTTCCTAGCACCCCTTCTAGTTATGCCTCTCCATAACTACGATGTAGTCTTGGGAATGGACTGGCTGAGCAAGCAACATGCCCTGATAGACTGTCATCGGGGTTGTATTATCTTTAGTCCACCGGAAGGACCTAAGTTTGAGGTAGCTCGAGCACCAGAGAGTATGGGGTGTGTCTCCTACACCTCCATCACATAAGTTTTTGGACCCCCTCATCCCCTGATAGCAGAATTCATAGATGTCTTCCCCAATAACCTTCCCGGATTACCCCCTGATCGAGATGTGGAGTTCACTATCGATCTAGTACCTGGCTCTTCCCCTATTTTACAGACAAGCTACAGAGTCAACCCCAAGGAGGCTAAGGAGATGAAGGACCAAATTGATGAGCTAAAGGCCCAGGGATTTATCAGAGATGGAGCTTCACCCTGGGGGTCACCAGGTTTGGTTCATGCGTAAGAAGGATGGAACCATACAGATGTGCATAGATTATCGGTCATTGAACAACATCACCATCAAGAACAACTACCCTCTGTCCAGGATCAATGACCTTTTCGATCAGCTGAGGCGGAGCGAAGGTTTTCTCGAAGATTGACCTCAGGTCGGGATTTACTAGGTCAAAGTACGAGAGGAGGATATTCCGAAGATGACATTCAACACCAAGTATGGACAATATGAGTTCTTGGTCATTCTGTCACCCCCAGTTTCTAGAAACAGGGGTATTTTTGTCATTTTTTATTTTAGAATTTTTTTGAAATTTTTATTTATTTATAATATTTATTTTGGAATTATTTATTTATTTATTGTATTATTTGGGGATTGTTTGAGTCGGGTTCGAATTTCAACTCATTCCGACTTGTATCGGGGACCCGGGGTTGTGTTGACCTTAGCGGGCCCACACACTAGTTAGCCATGGCCCACATGATTGTTGTTTTAGTTAGTGACTAGACTAATTATTTTGGTTAGTATTAATTTGGATTGGTGATTTAGGATTGACCAAACTACCCCCGACTTAAACCCCTACCAATGTATTAGCAAATAGATTAGTGTAGGGGCTTTTGGACTTTTTCCCAATAGGACAAAATAGCCTTTAATGGCCGGCCATGACTAGGGGATAAGGTTCCATCACTTCATCATTTCCCTCTTTCATTTCTCTCTCTTGTTCTTCCCCAAATTGATTTGAGAGCAAACCCTAATCAAATCATCCCCAAATCTTTCCATTTCTCCACCAAATCTTCATCCTTCCTTCTCCATTCAATCCAAGGAAGGAGCTCCTCAAGTTTGAGAGGATTCGGAGCTTGTTCGTGTCTGTTTGGGATTCCTACGTGTCGGTGGCATTTTGGGATCGATTCGAGTCACCGGGAGGTATAAATCCCTTCTCCTTCTCATTCTTTTCATGCATTAGATTCATTTGACCTATAGGAATGACCCCCATGGTTTGGTGCCCATTGGTGTCCATTTCGTGTCCATTTGGATATTTATAGAGGTGTCCTAGGAGTAGGATTGTGCCCTAATGGAGAAAACCCTATTTGGACACTTGTGGAATTATTGGTATATTGATTTGATGCTATTCTAATATTTATTCCAGATTTTCATGTGTTTAGATTTGTGGTTTCCTATGTATCATAATGTATCATATTTCTAACATCTATATATATATATATATATATATATATATATATATATATATATATATATTTTCTATATATATATATATCTAATTATAATATATATATATATATATATATATATAGATATATATATATAATATATATATATATATATATAATATATATAAAATATATATATATATATATATATATATAATATATTATATATATATAAAAAAAAAAAACAAAAAATAGATATATATAATATATATATATATGGTGGATTATATATATATGGATATATATATATATATGAAAAAAAAAATATGGATATATTATATATATATGGTTGTGTTGGTGTGTGACATTGTGTGATATGGGAGGGGGGCAGACACCACAGTTCGGCCAAGAGCATGGGAGTAAGAGTGTGTGTATGTTTGTGTTGGTAAGGAGGGGTATGGGTGGTGTTTGATTAAATGGTTGTGAGTATTTGATTGAAGTTGGAGAGTGAGTGTTTAGAGAGTGTTGGAGGAGGGGGAGGGAAGGACCCAACCACAAGCCCTTGGACTGTCAAAACAGTCCTCCAATTCAAGCCCCTTGGCTGTCCTTTTTCTTCACTCCAAAACAGTCCATGTACACAACCCTTTGGACTGTCCTACACACACCAATGTGCTGTCCATTTCAGCCATTGTTGGCAGTCCCAACTGCCCAGGAATTCCCCTGTTGCCTGTCCCATGACAGTCCCTTAGCCCCCAATTCAGTCCAAGTTTACACCCATTTCACCCCCACTTATCAGCCTCCATATAACCCCAAATTAGTCCCTCATTGCTGTCCAGTTTTGGCCTATAGTTGCTGTCCTATTTTGACATAAAACCAGTCAATACAAACCACTATACATGGCTGTCAAGAACCTGTCCATACACCCTCCTAAAACCCATCCTTTGCTGCCCCAAACATTCCAGATTTTTGCCTATATATGCTGTCCCCACATGACTTCATTTCAGTCCAGAATTTCCCACATTGTTGTCCTTAAAACTCGCCCATAACAGCCTTCCATTTCCCCATTTATGGCTGTCCCTTTGCACCACATTCAGTCCAGAAAACTCCCCCACATATCAGCCAATAGGACACCCTTAGATGGCTATCATTTACCCCATGTGCTGTCCTTTATTACTCTTATTTCAGTCCATGAAACCTACCATATTTGGCTGTCCAAATAAGGCCTTTCAAGTCCAAAAATCTGTTACACAAACCCCCTTCATTTTAGTCCAGGTTTCACCCTTATGTGGCTGTCCCTATATGGCCATTTAACAGTCCCCAAATAACCCATACTTGACTGTCCCCTTACTCCAATTCAGTCCAGATTTCCACCTCTAAGTGGCTGTCCTGTAGCCCCATTTCCAGTTCCCTTAATCCCAATGTTAGCAGTCCTAACCACACCTACATTGCTGTACCACATACCACTTCAAAATCAGGCCACAAATGACCTTGTGTGTGTATGTGAGAGCATATGAGTGAATCTAGTAGCCCATAGATTAGCCTATGTCTAAACTAATAGGAAACCTATAGAGAAGCCTTGTGAGTGTGATATAGGTGAGTGTTTTGTGAGAGTGTTGTGTGTGGATGGGTGTGATAGAGTTATGAGGGTAAATATATGATATGGGTAAGGTAGGTAATAAGGTAAAACTCATACATATCCTAACATAGCCTAGATACCTAGGATACATATTTTCCTTGGTAGGTAAACCTTAGATAGGTAGGTATCTAGCTACCCTAAGGAGCCTGGGCTAGTATCTTGGGTATTAGCGGGGTTTCCTTGAGATTGGGCAAGGTATCGGGATTTACCTTGGTAATGTAATATAGGTTTTGCCTAGAAAATAGGGTATTAGTGTTTGGAGTCTAAGAAAGGGTTAGGACTTGATTCCTTTGGTTGGTAACGATCAAATATGGTGCTCATAGACTAGTTTTGACGTTGGTTGACCTTTTTGACCAAAAGTCAACAAAGTCAATCGAGAGTCAAACGTAGCCTTTAAGCGACCAGATTTGATCGAAACCAAACCAGAGTTGACCAGTTGACTGAAAGTCAACAGTTGGTCAACATTAGACTAGTTTGACCTAGGGTTGACCTAGAGTTGACCAGAGTTGACTTTTTGACCAAAAGTTAACTATAAGTCAACCTTTGACCCCGTTTGACCTAGTTTGACTTGGATTGACTCCCAGTGACCTAGTATGACCTAGTATGAACCAGTATGACCTAGTATGACTCAGTTTGACCTAGATTGACCTAGTTTTGACATAGACTTGCATTTATGGCTTATATTAGTTTCCTTTTTCAGTATAAAATCCTGTTTGACTCATAGTATCTTATTTTAGGTCTGTGATCACTCTGAGCGTCTGTTCACCCTTTCAGCTCAGGACCACAGGCGAGTACATTCACTGATAGTTTTCAATGTCTTGATATCTACTATATCCAATTCAATCGTAGTGTTTTACATGATTCCTGACACGACGTTTCACGGACTAGTATACGTCAGATCCTGTCATGAGATGTTATTCCTAGACTCCCTTGGTATATGAGTATGTGATATTTCTGTGTTCCTGTACTTATATAGATACTGATTTGGGAGTGGGCTGGCCCCCTGCTCTCGAACCCCGTGTCATGACGTGCCATGTCCAGATCCGTGATACTATTCGGGGATGGAGAAATTATTAGGGGTTATGTGATCAAAGCCTTCCTGTAACTATATTTTGCTAGCGCCACCCTTACCTCACGTAGGGTGTAGCAGACAACCCATTACCAGTTATCCAGGTTGGACGGCATGACTCTCCGTTGAGGACACCGCAGATTGCTGGGCCAAGTGGATAACCATCTCTTGCTTCCCTAGCCGATCGCATATCGCTCTAATAGTTCAAATCACCTTTTACATTTATTAGCGTATCTTATATTTCCAGTTCAGCTTTACTTTTTGTACTTCTTACCATGCTATGATTCCATTACTCACATGCTCTACCTGCTTTTATACTGTACCATGATTTGAGAGTAAGTCCTGTTTGAAAGAAGGGTTACAACTCTGGTCCTTGTTTGGTTCAGGGGTTGTAACTCGGCTTTCAAATGGTTCCCAAGTCGCCTATATCTTTGTCTTATATTTTATTATTGCTGTCTCTTATAGTATTTCTCAATTCATATGGAACTGCTGTTGGTGTTTATACTTGCTCATTTTTCTGACAGGATAGGTTGACAAATTTTACAGATGATTCATAGGCTGATTGCCCGACCTACTATGGGGTTGAGCCTGATGGACTAGATTTAGACCGTGGCTTGTTGGTAGAGCCACTAGACTTTGCTCACCCTGAGTAGCATAGTTTAGTTAGGTTTGCCTGGCCTGCGAGCCAGCTAGTACATTCCAGTTTTGTATTATCTATTACATATATTTTCTGAGACTTGGATGTTTGTGTTTAGCTCTGACTTGTGGATTTTTGGACTCATTTTCTGTTTTATCTATCATATCTCTTTTCCATGCTATCTACCTTAGTTTGATATATATGATTGAGACTGTATTGCTATGTCACCCTCCATTCGGAGTGTATATACTGTACAGGTACATTTATTTGTTTTAGTCGTAGGTATTTACATACCCTATATACAGCGTTCTACCGCTGATACTGCGGCATAGGCTGGACGTAACCACGTGCTCGTGCCCCTCTTTAGGGTGCGGGTCATGATACATTCCCTTTGGACTTAGAAATGCCCCAGCTGTGTTCATGAATCTCATGAACAAGGTCTTCCATGAGTAGCTAGACTAATTTGTCGTTGTCTTTATTGACGACATTCTGATCTACTTGAAGACCCGAAAAGAGCATGAGAAGCACTTGCGGATAGTCTTGGAGACTTTAAGAAAGGAGAAGCTATATGGTAAGCTGTCCAAGTGTGAGTTTTTCTTAGATAAAGTAGATTTTCTCGACCATGTTGTCACAAGGGAAGGGGTATTTGTGGATCCCAAGAAGATAGCAGCAATAGAGTCTTGGACAAACCCCAGTTCAGTTGTGGAGATCAGAAGCTTCTTGGGCTTAACAGGGTTTTACAAGAAGTTCGTGAAGGATTTCATAATGATTACTGAGCATATGACGAAGCTAACCAGGAAGAACAAAGAATTTGTTTGGACCGAAGCATGCCAGACGTCATTTGAGGAACTAAAGAGAAGGATGACAACATCACCTATTTTGATGCTACCATCAGGAGTAAGTGGATTCTCTATCTACAGCAATGCTTCAGGCAAAGGATTGGGCTGTGTGCTACAACAACATGGGAAGGTAATTGCTTTCCGACAATTACGGAACCATGAGAAGAACTACCCGACGAATGACCTGGATCTGGCTGCAGTCATATTCGCCCTGAAGCTTTGGAAGCATTATCTTTATGGCGAGAAGGTAGACATATAAATAGACCATAAAAGTCTCAAGTATGTCTTTACTCAGAAGGAGCTCAACATGCGCTAGAGGCGATGGTTGGAGCTTATAAAGGACTTTGATATCAACCTGTAGTACCATCCGGGTAAGGCTAATATCGTTGTTGATGCACTTAGCAGGTACCTGATGACTATGTTTTTGACGAAGGACCGACATATGCTTGAGGACATGGAGAAGCTCGGGCTGAAGATTGTGCTACCAGAAGCAATAATGTTGAAGCTTGTGAAAGAAGCAATTGTACCAGGCATGGACTCGTCTATGATGCAACTACAAGTGCAGTCCAGCCTAATCAGCAGAGTCAAGGAGACTCAGTTCCAGGACGAGACTCTGTACAAATTGAAAGACCGAGTGTTAGCTGGAATACTTGAAGGTTTTTTCATAGCTAGAGATGGAGCTTTGAGGCATGGCACGAGGATTTGCGTGCCAACTAGCGAACTGAGGAACGAGCTGATGATGGAAGCGTATCAGTCGCAGCATTCTATACACCCAGGAGCAAACAAGATGTATAAGAATATGAGGGCACATGTATGGTATCTTGGAATGAAGCGAGACGTGATGGAATTCGTTTCCAAGTGCTTGATCTGCCATCAGGTGAAGGCAGATCGTCATAGGCCAGCAGGTTTGTTACAACTGCTTCCTATTTCGGATTAGAAATGGGAACATATCACCATAGATTTTGTAACAGGTTTATCCAGATCCCAAGGAAGGAAGGATGCTATCCGGGTAATAGTGGACAGACTGACCAATTCTGCACATTTTATCCCTTTTAAGGTTGGTTTGTCCACCAAAAGGCTACCAGCTCTCTACATGCAGAATATATACCGACTTCAAGGAGTTCCAGTCAGTATTGTATCTGACAGGGATACCAGGTTCACATCACATTACTGGAAGAGTTTACAGAAAAGTTTAGGCACACAACTAAAGTTCAGCACAGCGTACCATTCGCATATCGACGGCTAGTCTGAAAGGAATATTCAGACGCTTGTGGATATGTTGAGAGGATGCATCTTATAGTTTGGAAGATCTTGGGAAGATCACCTACACCTGGTTGAGGTTTCCAACAATAATAGCTACCAGGCCGGCATTCAGATGACACCGTTTGAGACGTTATATGGACGTCATTGCCGCACCCCATTAGCATGGGACGACGTTGGAGATCGAGTCATGTTGGGGCCAGAGATGGTTATATATGCCACTGAGAAGATAAAGATAATCAAAAAGAATCTAAGGATTGCACAGGACCGCCAAAAGCATTAGGCAGACAGTAGGCGTCGAATCTTGGAGTTTAAGGCAGGAGATCAGAAATTTGTCAGAATTTCTTCTATCAGAGGCGCTATCAGATTCGGCCAAACTAGAAAGCTGAGTTCCTGCTACATTAGTCCATTTGAGGTACTGAGAAGGATTGGAGAAGTCGCATACAAAGTGGATCTCCCATCCAGTCTCGAATGCGTACATAACGTCTTCCACGTATCGCAGCTGAGACTTTACGTACCAAACCCGAGCCATATGGTGGATCATTTAGAATTGGAATTCGGACCTAGCCTCACCGTGCCAGAGCAACCAGTGGAGATTATAGATCGCATGGAGAAGAGATTGAGGCACGCGGTGATTCCACTAGTCAAGATAGATTGGTGTCACCACTCCCCAAGCGAGGCTACTTGGGAGCGAGAGGACAAGATGAGGGAGAATTATCCTCATCTTTTCTAGGTATGTTCTAACCCACTCTTTTATTATTTGTTAAAATTTCGAGGGCAAAATTTTCTAAGGAGGGAAGGTTGTAAAGCCCATTATTGTATTTTTCATGTTTGTTATTATTATTATTAGTGTTTTTAAGCCCATAACTTAAAGCCCAATGGTGAACCCAATAAGTTAAACCCAAACTCGAACCCTAACTTAACATGTAGCCTACCTGGTCCCCACTCTTCCCGGTTCCCACTCTGATCCGCTCTCGGCACGGAACACCCCCTACATCTTCCCCTTCCTTCACGTAATAATATATTCAGAAACAAACTCCTCAATCAGAAAACTTCACAGACCTTCCACCTTCCCAAACTCTTCCTATCTTCTTCCAAACTCTACCGTTCCTGAAACCAAAGTCGCCCCGACGCTCCGACGCGACATTTTGATCGCGTCGATACCGTACTCGCCCTGCTTCCTCGTCGTTCTCGATAGCTGACCCGCGCATGACCATCATTTTCGGTCGCACAAGCGCCGACCGACCCCCACTAGCACGTCTAGCGCGCTCGCGCCAGCGCCCGTCGATCCCTCCGTGTGGCGCTCCCCGCGGCGCCAGCGTACCGCCTCCGCGCTGTAGCGCCCCCGCTGTCGCGTGGCCAGCGCTCCCGTATCTCCCGTACACTGCCAGCCCTTCCGCGCAAGTCCCCGCGCCCCAGCGTATCCGTGTCCCGCGACCCATTCCGTGCCCGCATGCGTTCAGAGTCCAAGGCATCCCCTCGGTGCTCCGTCACAACCTGTGGTAAACCTTTCTACCTTCTGTATATTTTCACAGAACATAAAACCTACATGTTTTCGACCGTAATTAAGAGATTGACGCTCTGTCAATTTTGGAATAATTTAGTGTAGTTTTCTATTTAGGTGTTGTAATAATGTTAGTAGCCTTTTTAATTATAACGGTTAATTATCATTAGTTAGTTTGGCGATTAATTAGAGTTATCGTTTACGTAATACGAATATCGTAGAGTTAACGTTATTCTAATCATTAATAAGGATTATTGCCATTGATTCATTATTTATTATTAATTGATCAATTAGTTTCAAAATAGATAATTATATATCAATAACATACTTTATTATAGAAAATAGTGTTTTTAGGCCAATTCTATATATCTATGCTTTTTTTTAGATAAAAAGATTTATTTGTGTAATTAACCATTATTTTTATTAGTAAATTTTATGGTATTAAAAACTAGATAATTTAACGATATTTCTAATAAAAACTGTAAGCTTTACAACAATAAGGTTTTCGTATTTATATTATTAAAATGGTTATTCTTTATTAAAGAAAATAGTGTTGGTAATATTTCTTAAAGTTTTATTTAAATAAATATTAAATTAGATTTTAAATATTTTTGAGTTTAAGCGATATTTTCTATTAAAATGATTTACGATAAAACCGCTACTATTTTAATAATATTCCAAAAATATATTAATTTCTGCTCTATTTATAAAATACTAATAAAATAGTTTTACCAAATTATTGTATATAGTTAAGTTATTATTTCTCAAATAAAAATGGCAATGTTTATAATTAAACGTAGTTGTGTTTAGTGGCCTTTTAGCTAACCTCTGGAATAAGTTCTAAGAACGGATTATTATTAATGTAGGTTCCGATCCCGGATTCTAACTGATACCTTCCTGTCGTTACCTTTCACATCGAGGAACACCCCAAGCAAGTTTTATATCCTTTATGTCTATAATTTACTTAATAATTAAATGTGTTGCATCAGTAGAATCACGTATATTGTAGCGACACTGATTCACAGTGGATCTATCTCGGACTCCACATCGATTGATTGACTCATTGACTCGGGAATTGATTGGGGAGTAGTATAACATCTGTGACCAAAGCCATTGTTACCGAATATTTCCTCTCTCGCGCTCACCCCTACCGCACAGGGGGTTGAGCCGTACCGTATACTATCATTTGGCCAAAATGCTAATATACACATTGCCTCTACCAGCCGGTCACAAATTTGTTATATACTCAAAAATACTATTGACTCATTGTAGATTGCATCATTGTAGCTTCTGAGATTATTGCCTTCTGTCTCTTTTATTATTATCTAGAATAATTATATAATACTTTTAAACTGTCTTGCATCATTTATTATTATTTAGAATGTTAGATGTGGATATATGTTCTTGCTCCCCTCCTGACTGGAGACCAATATTTTTAGATGACTGCAACGACGAAGATCTTGCTTTTAGTTCTTTCTATGGACCTGGTCCGAGTCCTGACGAGGTAGCTGAACCTGACCAGGAAGCCCCAGATTATTAGCTGTGCCATCGGTTTAGTTATTTCTTTACCAGTTGTAATAAGAACCGATGTAATAATTGAATGTTGATTTGCTTGTGTTATCCATTTCAGACCCTTAGTTAATTTCAGATTCAATAAAATTTATTTTATTCTCGCATTTAGAATTATTTGCTAGTGTTCTTACCGCTTGATACAGCTTACTGTCGCCGTCTCACAACGGTGCAGGCTGGGTATGATCTGACTGGATCCAGTATATTGGGTAGGGTCGTGAGTCTCGTGACAGTTACCTACCAATGTTCACGTTAAAAGATGATAATAACTACAAAGTTATTGTCTCTATTTCCTTAATCTATTATATTTTTACATTAATCCTCCAGATCTTGTTAACTTTATTAGAAGTCTCCCAGATTATCTTTAACCCATTTCAAAATGACATATTTTGTCAACATTAATAGAAATTTTGCACCCATCTTTCTTATCCTTTTTGTGGTCGTTCTATCTAGTTCTGCCTCCCTCATTTAATTGAGGGAAAAAAGGTAGATAATTCGCTTCTGGGATGATAAATAGATTGTTGGTCGTTAGTTCTCTTGCATGGATTACTAGGCCTAAGGTAGCTCTTTATTGTTATTATTTGATTGAAGTTTTGGATATGATATCGGGTTATTGAGTTCATAGGGTACGATCTTTCAAAATAGGGCTCCCCTGCATAATATAAATAAAAAAATATTATTTTAAATAATTAAAACCAAGGATTGAATTTAGGACCTTTAGTATACAAAAAAAAAGAGTACTGATCACTACACTACAATCACTTCATATCAAAATGATCCATGGTACATACTACTTCTACTTGAAATACAAAATTATTAACATATTTATTTTTTAACCTAATTTTTTTGGGCCCCTCATGATCCGTGGGCCCTGAACGGTTGTTCTGACAATCCTGGACTAGGGCCGGCCCTGAGCATGGTGGGTGGGTTCAGATGCGGATCTACATAGGGTCTAAGGGGGGCCACACCCCGCCCCCCCCCCCCCCCCCCAATTTTAAAAAAATGTTGATTACTATATAGAATTTTTTTTACAAGTTTACAATATATATTGGTTTAGCCCACTAATGTACAAAGAACAAGTTAGCTCAAGTGGTATTGCTTTGGATTTTCCATTTAGAGGTTACAAGTTCAAACCTTACCTCTAACACTTTATTAAATCTTTTACATGTTTAGAAAGTTTTTATTTATAAAATTTTGCTTCATCTTTTGTAACAATTTAAAAATATTGTCTTTTTTTATGCTCATTCTTGTTTGAGTTTTAGTATATTTTTTTGATATTGAAGGCCAAATAACATGACAATTTTAAGGATTTCTATATGTAGTAGCACGGCCCCTTCATAATTTTAATCTTGGCTTCATCCCTGGGTTGTTTCAAGATGACCGCGTAGGAAGGGCTCGAGGGGAGCTCCTCCTTAGGATCATCTTCCACCCCATAATTCAGGAGACATGGTCCTCGTAGAGTTGGAGGTCGCGGAGAGTTCCTCTAGCTAGTTTGTCGTATGAGACAATATTAATTCGACATAGAGCAGCATTGCATGTTGTAGATTGTTGTTGGCACCTCGATGAGAGATTGTTGCTCTTGAGGTAGGTAGTATCCCCTAGAAATGGTGGGATGTTTCGTTGTCGGTAAAGTAACATTATTGCTAAGGTAGCTGGTTTCCTTCTTATGAACTGCGAAGGTCCGACATTGTCTATGGAGTACTGTGCGTGTTGAGGCATGAGGCTCTGTCTAGGAGCTTGATGAGGCCCCCCATGGCCAGTGTAGTATTGTTGTTGGTGATGTGCCCTGCAGGGCCGGTCCGGAGTATCTTAATGTCCAGGATAAAATCCAAAATGATGCCCCCTGTTCGGATATATTGAAAACAAAGTGTTAATTTTTTGGAGAAGATTTATTGTTTCATTATCATGAGCACATTTTACATTTTGGGTATCGTTAAAACATCGTTTCTCTTGAAAAAATAGTACCATAGAAATGTAAGTAGAACCGTCTTGATCACGTTTAAACACAATATCATAAAATATTCTATAAAATCAATAAAAACTCCTACACACAAACTCTTGCACCATTTTTTATATAATTGAATAATCAAACGTCATAACTCATTCCAACTCAAGTTCGACTAAACAACATCTAAAAACTAAATCAATCTAAATATCAAATTGGCTTTTCCGCAATGGTTAAGTAGAACAATGAAAATGACATATTTGTAGTGAACATTTCGTTCTCGCACATGATCCAAATCTAAATACCAAATCCAACAATTTTATTTATAAAATTTTGCTTCATCTTTTGTAACAATTTAAAAATATGGTCTTTTTTTCTGCTCATTCTTGTTTGAGTTTTAGTATATTTTTTGATATTGAAGGCCAATTAACATGACAATTTTAAAGATTTCTATATGTAGTAGCACGGCCCCTTCATAATTTTAATCCTGGCTTCATCCCTGGGTTGTTTCAAGATGACCGCGTAGGAAGGGCTCGAGGGGAGCTCCTCCTTAGGATCATCTTCCACCCCACAATTCAGGAGACATGGTCCTCGTAGAGTTGGAGGTCGCAGAGAGTTCCTCTAGCTAGTTTGTCGTATGAGACAATATTAATTCGACATAGAGCAGCATTGCATGTTGTAGATTGTTGTTGGCACCTCGATGAGAGATTGTTGCTGTTGAGGTAGGTAGTATCCCCTAGAAATGGTGGGATGTTTCGTTGTCGGTAAAGTAACATTATTGCTAAGGTAGCTGGTTTCCCTCTTATGAACTGCGAAGGTCCGACATTGTCTATGGAGTACTGTACGTGTTGAGGCATGAGGCTCTGTCTAGGAGCTTGTTCAGGCCCCCCATGGCCAGTGTAGTATTGTTGTTGGTGATGTGCCCTACAGGGCCGGTCCGGAGTATCTTAATGTCCAGGACAAAATCCAAAATGATGCCCCCTGTTCGGATATATTGAAAACAAAGTGTTAATTTTTTGGAGAAGATTTATTATTTCATTATCATGAGCACATTTTACATTTTGGGTATCGTTAAAACATCGTTTCTCTTGAAAAAAAATAGTACCATAGAAATGTAAGTAGAACCGTCTTGATCACGTTTAAACACAATATCATAAAATATTCTATAAAATCAATAAAAACTCCTACACACAAACTGTTGCACCATTTTTCATATAATTGAATAATCAAACGTCATAACTCATTCCAACTCAAGTTCGACTAAACAACATCTAAAAACTAAATCAATCTAAATATCAAATTGGCTTTTCCGCATTGGTTAAGTAGAACAATGAAAATGACATATTTGTAGTGAACATTTCGTTCCCGCACATGATCCAAATCCAAATACCAAATCCAACAATCCTCAAATCAATCCAAATACCAAATTCAACAATCCCTAAATCATCTTATCACTAATATTTGTTAAAATCCACTACATAATACAACATTCCAAAGTAAGTTATGCAAAAATTTGAAATCAGTTTACTGAAAATCAATAATTCATCAGTGCAACCCAAGATCATTAAAGTTATTGTCGGTATTAGCATCACCAACAATCAAGTTCATCATTAAAGCTCAAATTTCAGACCTCAAGTTCATTATTTAGAGATTGTTCAACGAAACTTGCGTCATCATTTCAGTGAGTATTTGTTGTTGTCTTAGCTGTAACTCACGTCAATTCAACGATTGTAAAATTCCAATTCTTAACTTCAAATCCTTAAGTAGATTTTAAAATTATGGACAGTAGAAGAGGACATGAAGGATAAATGGAAAGAAAAATAGGAGTTTGGAATTCAATTATAAGTAGAAGACAGAAGAAGCAAGAATTAAAATTAACAATTTCTAGGAACACTTATCGTTGGCCATGAATTCGCCTCTAGAATTGGAAGACAAGAAGTTCTTCTTCTCTGGAATCGAAAGGGACAAACTTTCACTACCGTAAAAGTAAATGTTATTTTTTTTTACTTTTACCAACTCTTTTATTATATATTAATACTATATAATATATATTACTAACTATTAAAATTATTTGGGGCCCCTTGGATCTTGGTGCCCCGGACCCATGCCCCGTTTGCCCCTCTCCCGTGTTTGCCATTGATTGTAAAAGTACAGAACAATTATATAGAAGGATTGAACTTAGACTCACAATACAAACTCGCTCGTACAAAGAAAGCCTAGGGATGAAAACCTAGGTACATAAATCTAAGTACGATTGTTTATTTTTAATTCTGGAGAGTGACGGTAGAGGCTCGGAAAAGCGACGGCAGCTCTGCCTTACTCCTTGGACGATCGAACGTAGCCTTGGCTCTGATGAAGAAATGCTCTCGAGATGCGTGGAAAGAATCCTCTGTGCGTGCCTTTGTCTTTCTGTATGTCCAGCCGGGTGGAGAGAGTCTCTTTGTGCTCCTATGTGCTCTTTTTTTCTCTCCAGGGTTTTACAAGGAAATGGCACCTTGCTATTTATAGGAGTAGAGTGTGATCATTAGGGTTTGCAATGATTTTCTCTTAAAAAGTCGGCGGCCAATAATCTGGACCATTAATCTTGATTGCAACAAATCTGGACAGTTGATTTTTGATTGCGCTAAATCCGTATGGGCAATTAATGCTGATTGCAATGAATCTTCATAATTTATCATAAAAAGCTCGGATCTTCTGCCACATATTTAATTTACTTAATTACAATAAATCTGATTTGATCCAAGTAATTATGATGATTATAACAAATCTGGATTGTTATGATTTGCTAGCAGCCATAACTTCGAAGGGATAAGACCGCCACGTGTCTCAACTGTCATAAGGATCGCCACGTGTCTCAATTGTCGTAAGTGGGATGTCCTGACAGAGCCGTATGAATGCAGTCTCTAAATGAACCGCATATGGGTGGCCTCCCATACTCCTAGCTGCATGAAGGTAGCAGCCGCATGAGAGTGGCGGCCGCATGAGGGAGATAGCCGTGTGAGGATGGCAGCCGCATGAAGGAGGCAGCCGCATGAAGAGGGCAGCCGCATGGAGGTGGCAGCCGCATGAAGAAGGTAGCCGCATGAAGGAGGCAGCTGTATGAAGAAGGTAGCCGCATGAAGGAGGCAGCCGCATAAAGATGGCAGCCGCATAGGGGTGACAGCCGCATAAGAGTGGCAGCCGCATAGAGATGACAGCCGCATAGGAGTGGCAGCCGCATAGAGAGCTTTGGACTTGGCAGATCATGCCAGCTATAAAAGATTTTATTCTTTTCCCTAGGAGCACGCCATCATGTCAGGGTCATTATTGCACCTTTATGTCAGAGTCGTCACTTCGTCTTTTTGTTAGAGCTACCGTCAGGACATTTAATGACGCAGTGCTTTATGGCCGACTGTAGAGGCGAACTGCTTAGGGTCACGTGGCTCCTTTCTGAGCCGCATGGAGCTATCCAAGCTGCATGAGGCTTTAAAGGACTTTGGAACCGCATGAATGTCTAACGGATTCCTGAGCCGCATGAGGCTCTTTTTATCTGAGCCGCATAAGCTTTTCTTGTTATTTTCCATGCTTCTACAAGACCCCCTTCAAAGTTTTCAATTTGCAAAATTAAAATACTTTGAATAAGAAGCATGGCTATGTAATCTCTTCTGGCCGCATAGGATGTTCTAGCCGTATGGGCTTCCTAGCCGCATGAACTTCCTAGCCGCATAGACTTCCTAGCCGCATGGACTGCCTGGCCGCATGGACTATCTGGCCGCATAGACTTTCTGCCACGTGTGCGACTCCTGCTACGTGTGCGTCTCATTAATTGTTTTTGATTTGCTTTGGATTTAAAGCCGCCTTTTGGGAAAGGATCCCAAGGGTCGGTTTTAAATATTCAAATTTTCCTCGATGACTGAAGAGTCGATTTTGTTTTTATGTAGCACGCGGATCAAAGCGTCCCCCTTTCCTTCTGCCTATAAATAGGAGCGTTTTTTGTCAGAGAGACTTCTTTACTTTTTTCTGTCTTTAACTCTTTTTGCCTTAGGTTGCTATCTTCGTCTTCTTTCTCCGCTCATCAATCAACAATGGCCCCCAAGTCTTCCAAGGCCGCGGCGAAGGGTAAGGGGGTGGCATCTTCGTCAGCCACGGTGCCTGAAGTTCACCCTGACGTTCACCCCACCATTGCTGGTAAGGACTTTGGGGAGGATCATATGCTTGAAAACCCTAACAAATATGGCTTTGTTGTATGTTTTAAGCACAAGCCTTTAATGCGTCCCTCGTCTTCATCGAACTGTTCAAATTGTATGGGCCGCATGTATGTCCCACGTCCGAGCCGCATAAGTCCTTCTGAATCAAACTGCATGAAACCCTCTTCAAACAGGGCCGCATAAGCTTATCTGGACTGGGCCACATAAGGCTATGCTAAACCGAGCCGCATAAGCTCGTCTGGACTGGGCCGCATAAAGCTCTGCTAAGCATATCCGCATAAGCTCACGCTAAACAGAACCGCATAAGCTCACGCTGAACAGAGCCGCATAAGCTTATGCTAATTAGTGTCGCATAAGCTCATGTTCAAATAGAGCCGCATAAGCCCATGTTCCAACAGAGCCGCATAAGCCCATGTTCTAACAGAGCCGCATAAGCCTAACAAACATCTAAATGATTTTTGTTTAGCCATCTTCTGACTTGTTTCTTTTGTTCTTTTCAGTGAATCTGCTAGTCAATCCTACGGAAGAACCCCTGGTGGGTTCGGCCCAATCTGCTGTGGGGGTACGATTTGACCACTTAGTCCAATATGTGGCGAATCAGCTTCCTCCAGATGAGCCTTTGGAGAGACTAAATGCTATCAAGAACCAACCCTTCTACTTTTTCTGCGCTATGATGAACTCGGGGAAATTGGAGGGGAAATACCTGAAGCCGGTGTTCCTCTTCGGGGATGCTTTAGCTATAAAGAACCATCGAGTGCTTGATATATCCGAGAGTTAGGACTTTACTCTTGACGGGGTGGCGATCCATATCCCTCCAATGGAGCGTCATTTTTCTCTGTTATGGTTCAACATGTTACCGTTGGACAGAAAGATGGTGGACTCCTTGACCCCAAGCAAATCGGAGATCATTGTGGGTAATATCCATTACAACAAGAATTTGGGGTCGACTTATGTGGGAAGGGAATCGGTTAGTCGGTACGTTATGGTACTAGCCCCGGGTACCTTCATAAATGTATCTGGTCCCAACTTTACATTCTCTCAAGCTGATACCTTCTTGAACCAGCTTGCTCGAAAGGGATCTTATCCTGTCGGACGGTTAGCGCTGCTGAATTGGATAAATCCCATCCCTGCGTGGGCCAACTTGACCACGTGGATTCTGTGGAGGTATAAGATTCCCCTACATGAGATCGGCCTCTATCATGTCATTCGGGGCACCTGTCACGGTCTACCCATAAACAAGCCATTGTTCATGGCTCTCCTAGAGATGTACAACCGGCGGACAGGAACCATCTTCACACCTGGATGGGAGCTGGGACTTGCTCTCCACGAGATGCACGTCATTTCCAAGCTGCCCTGGGGGAAAGAAGTCTTTGAAGTGTACATCCCTACGAGCGAAGAGCTCGAGGGTCTGGATAGGCAGTTCTCGAGCTTTGTTGACGTGTATCGGGAATTGTTATGTCATCACAGCACTTGTCACCAGGCGGCCATCAAGAAGGATGGTAGCTCGGAGGGGAGCATTCCTCATACCAGGTCCTGGGTCTCATACCTTTTTACCCTTGGTGCCTCGGGCCGGGTTTCTTCTCGAGATCCTCAAACCCAGAGGAGGTACAAAATCTGGCGTCAACTGCCAAGAGATCGAGGTCCACGGGCGACATATTTGGGAGTCGAACTGACTCCTTCAGTTATTTTTATCATGGTACTCAGTAACTGTCAGAGAAGGCACTCTTGGCAGGATTCCTGATGATGTGGCTACGTAATTGTATGGTCTCAGGAGGGGCAGGTTCTATTGAGAGGATCAGCCGCCACTTTATCCTCTCCGATGTAAAGCTGGTCTTTGGGGTCAGACTGGCCCTTCTTTTGGCCATGGTGTGCAGCATACACCACGACCTTCGCGCCTTTTCATCCAAGGTCATCGCCCGTGACACGGCGATGGATTTTGAGCGCATAGAGCTGACATACCATTATTTGATGGGGTGGTTGTTAATGCATTGCCGGTCTTTGATGAGGCCTGGAGCAGAAGATGGCGTCGCGGCTGATGATGCTTTCATTTTCCGATTCTACCATCAACCCTTGGAGTACAGCACTATGCCAGCCTGTCGGAGGGCGCTGGCGAGAGTGGACGGATACGACTTTTTTGTGTCTGTTCCTTATTTTACCGCAGAAGAAGTGAGAGGCATACATATCGATGGTACCGGCCCTCCTCACCTCCTGTCTGAGAAGATGCTTCTTTGGTTGCGTAATATCCGTCCCGCGTACCTAGTATATCGTAATCGTAATAGCGTCTATCTGGAGCCCTACTTGCCCAGCAGGTTCTCGTGCCAGTTCGGGTATAGCCAGTTATTCTTTGACAGTCCCAGCTCTTGCCTGGCCTTTGAAGGTAGTGTCCTGGACGGTATCAGGGTATGACATTATTATGATACGGTTCATACCCGAACCAGTTTCTCAGTTCCTGATACTGAGGCGCCAGGGTAGATTTTTTACATGGCGGCCCTATACCATGTTACGGTGAGCAAGCCTCCCGTTAATTTTGACCCGTGTACTAGTTTTATTGTTGGTACTGGCTTAGCGGAGAACCCAAGGGGTCTAAGACGAGGAAGAGGAGGGCAAACACAGTCCCTGTGTCTGACTCTGAGTCCACAAATACGGACGAAGAGGATGAAAAGTACGATGCTGATAACTCTCTTCCCCTTGCGGAAGAAGTGATGGCGGATCAGCTGTCGGTCGTGCTAGATAAGATGGCGCAGATCAGCCGCCTGCTGTGCCAGATGAGGTAATGGCAGATCAACCGCCTGTTGTGCCCGGCCTTTCACGCAAGCGAGGCAGGCGTGAGTCTATTGGTGGCGTAACCTTCTCTATAAAGCGGGCTACGATAAGACGCCGCGGGCTGCTCATTAAGGAGAGAGGCACGGGTGATGATGCTGTTTCGGAGGTGGGTTAAATTGCGATCCTCTCCCTCTTTGGCCCTTTCTCTTTTTGAACTATGATCTAATCATTTTCTTTCTTCCCTATCGGCGTTAGAAGAGTCAGACTCTCGAGAACCTGTCGTGGTTTCTGAAATTGATCCGGCCCTGAGCACTTTGATTAATGACCTGTATGCCGAAATTATTTCGGCGGTGACTGAGAGATCTCATGTTGCTGAGGTCTCAATCCAAGGCAACGGGGGCTCTGCTAGACCCATCCCCGAGACTGCTGAATTTCGGCAGGGTGACGCTGACCTAGCCGTATCTCCTTTCGGGGCGGCTGAGGTAGAGGAGCCTGCTGAATTTGGCTTAGAAGTCTCTGGTGAGGGGACTAAGGCTGCTGTGAGCGAACCTCAGCCTCCACAACCCTCCCCTGGTAAGATAAGCCAAATCTTGTCTAGTGAGGAGGCTCATTTGCTCTATCATCACATCCTTCGGGTTTGGTTGATTGATGGTTGCTCTGGACATACATGTCCTGCCTCTTCACTGCCAATGACGGACATCGTCTGGATAGGCTCTGTCAGCGGGGATCTGGTTGAGGGGAGTGTGCTCCCTTCCCAACTTGTACTGAGGGGCCTCCCGTTGGATCGAGTTCGGGAGATCATATGGAGTTACAGCCGGGGCGAGGAACAATGGTCTCTGCGTCCTCCTCTGCATATGTGGCTTCGGGGGTCAACCTTTCTGCCTTGCCTAGTATCCAGGTTCTTCGGGCCGCGGAGGAGGAGTTAGACGCTATCCAAGCATCTTTTTACTCGAAATTTGTCTCCCTGGTGGCAGGGGTAGCAAGTTCTGGTGCGTCTCCTTCAACACTGCCAGCTACACTTTCTTTGACGCCGTCCTCTACGGAAGTTTTGGATGAGGCGTCACAGGATGTGGTTGACAGTTTCTACCGCCACTTGAAGAGAGGGGTCGAAGCTGCGGTGGAACGTGGGACCCCCTTTACCTTGGCTCGACAATGTGCTCGTGGTCAAATTGAGATTCTTAAAACCCTCCCTTGTGGGGCGGGGATAGTCACGCTTCTGGAGCCTAAATTGCTAGAGGCTGATCAGCTCGTGGCTCAGTTTCTCGTGCTGCGACAAGCTGATCTGTCTGCAGCCATAGAGCAAGAGCGTGACTTCCTCACCACTGTCCTGGAGAAGGTAAGGGATGCACGAGATAAGTCTAAGCCGGTTATAATAAGGGACCTCGGCGACCTATCTTTCCAGTATGACCAGCTGAGCCACCGGAGAGAGGATTGTATGGCTCGGGAAGCGGCCGCCTCCCACGGAATAGTCGATATAAGGGAGCAGATCCTCGAGCTCCAGAGGAAGCTGGTTTTCTTGGAATCTGAGCTCAAAACCTCTCGTACAGATAAAGAGCTGATCGTCCAGGAGGCCGAAAGGGTCACTCGAGCTTCGGCTAGCCTGGAGCATGCTTTGAAGAAGCTTGAGGATGGCTGGCGGGCTTATGCGCACTTGGAAGATGCGGAGGGGCTGACTCATGAGGCCGAGCGCCGGGCCAAGCAGAGGTTCGAGCAGTCGACTGTCTTGTTGAGGGATCGTCTCATGGAGTTATGTATCGCCGAACCATGGTCGACCTTTTCCCCTTTTTTTGTTTATGTTCTTTTTCTTTTTCTTGAGATGGACATGGTCCTAGAACATGTAGTACCTTTGACTTACAAATAAAAGAGTATGTTTTATTTTACCCTTCATTTGTATTGCTTATTGCGTTTGTGGTGTTGTAGTATTTGCCCCACTGGGGGACTGTTTGTGGACTTGTTACCCTTGACATACCTTGGTTTTAGGTACGGATAACAAGTTTGATGGGGATACTTAGAGCAATTCCACGGTAAGATGGCCGTAGACGTCCTTGGTATCGGAAGAAAGAATACCATGGAGCAACTGGGCTCCCGGGGCATGATGAGAAATGAGGGGCATGTACTAGGAAACTTAGTACAGGATTTGTGGTCCACGGAGGACATTTGTCGACCTATTATCCTTGGCGTACTTCGGTCTTGGGTACGGATAATAAGTCGAAAGAAAAACCAACATACTTACTCAGAGATAATGAGGATGTGGTAAATATGAGGGTTTCTTCGATTGAGCCTTCCCACTCAGAGGTAATGAGGACATGGCAGGAGTGGGCTCCATAAAGGGGTACGTAAAACAACTCAGAGGTAATTAGGACATGGAAGTTCTACATGAGGGGCGGTTTGTTTTTGATGGAAGGGAAACAACTCAGAGGTAGCATCGACGTGGTTGTTTCAGGAAATTTGTGGATCTGTTACCCTGTTTATGCACTGAAAGTGCGGGTATTGGATCATGAGGAGGGAGCCCTTTTTAGGAGGGAAGTTCAGAGGTATGATCATACATGACTTACTGCCTAAAAGATGCGATATAGATTCATTTGTAGTGACCAAGGTGTGAGTTCAGCGGTACTTGCGGGTACATAACTCAACAATCTGGGAGATCTGGAGTCAGAATGTGAGTTCTGCGATACCAGGGGGTACATGACTCAACAAGCTAGAAAAGTCAGAATGTGAGTTCAGCAGTACCAGGGGGTACATATCTTAACAATCTGAGAGATTTGGAGTTGGAGTGTGAGTTCTGCGGTACCTCGGGGTACATAACTCAATACCTTGGGAGATTTGGAGGATGTCGTTTCAGATAATACTTCTTTAGGAACTTGCTGTTGATGGGCAACATGAGCAAGTCTCCGTTTTGTTTCGCGAGGCAGTAAGCACCATTGGAGAATACGGCCTCGATGATGAATGGGCCTTCCCACTTTGGCTGGAATTTATCGGCGGTTTTGTGAGTCATAACCATCGGCCTCCGTACTGCCAGAACGAGATCGTCCACTTAGAATGTTCTGATTTTCACCTTCTTGTTGAAAGCTTCCAAGATACGTGCTTGATATAGCTCGATTCGTTGTTGAGCTAATAGACGCTTCTCGTCTAGGGCCTCCAACTCTTGTAGTCGGTGATGGTGGTTACCATCCATCGTTAGTCGATAGGTGAGAGCGACGCAGAGTGAGGGGATTTGAGTCTCTAATGGGAGAACTTCCTCGCTACCATATACCAGAGAGAATGGTGTGTTCCCAGTGGCCGTCCGTACTGTAGTACGGTACGCCCATAAGCATTCGCCAAGCTTTTCATTCCAATCGCATTTGTTGGAAGACACGAACTTCTTGAGCAGCTTGATTATAGTTTCATTGAACGCTTCTGCCAACCCATTCGCTGCCGGATTGTATGACATTGAAGCAATATTCTGGATCCGGTGTTTGTCGCAGAACCGATGGAGGGCATGGCTTGCGAACTGTGGACCATTGTCGTGGATGATCCTTCGGGGAAGTCCAAAGCGATAGATGATGTGATGCTTGAGGAAGCTGATCACGTTTAAAGTCTTAACTTCTGCCTGCGGGACAGCCTCCGCCCATTTGGAGAAGTAATCTGTGATTGCGAGTATGAAGCGATGTCCTCGGGACGAAGGCGGAGTGATCGAACCAATGATGTCCATTCCCCATGCCTCGAATGGCCAAGATGCCACCGTTGGATGTAGAAACTCGGACAGTTGGTGGATGAAATCTGCGTTGACTTGACAAGCTTTGCACTTTCTTGCATAGTCTATCGCATCTGCAACCATCGTGGGCCAGTAATAGCCCATTCGCGAAGGCGGTCTTGTAATTTCGGGCCAGGCTGGTGGGCCCCGCAGACACCATCGTGAGCTTCACGTACAGCTTCTTTGGCTTCTGTATTTGACAGACACTGAAGCAGTAATCCATCGTATGATCGTCGATACAGCATTTTTGTTTCAGTATCGTAGAAGAATCAGAGGGAACGTCTTCTGATAGAAGTAGCTTCCTTCGGATTCTCTGTCTGGATGTCGTAGACTACGAAGTCAATGAATGGTTGTCTCCAGTCTGGTGCTTTGTCAACAGCCCGAGCGGAGTAACTTTCCACACATTGAATATTATTCTTGGGACAGACCAATTCATGGCCTATTATGTCAACCAAGTGGTGAGCATGATTCGAAATTGCTAAGGAAGCAACAAGACCTGCTAGGGCATCGGCTTCGATGTTCTGGAGCCTGGGAACGTGTTTTATGAAGAACCCTTCCAAGGATGAGATGATGTCCATTGCTATTTGGTGATAGGGGATCATGTCTTCATGACAAACTTCGTATGTACCCCGGATCTGTTAACGATTAGCTGCGAGTCGCCGTATGCTTCCATATACTCTACCCCCAGCTCTTTTGCTAGTCGGAGGCCAATGACTAAAGCGTTGTACTCAACCACATTGTTTCAACAGGGCTCCGTGAGGGAGTAGGCCCGATTGATCACCAGCTCGGAGGGAGAGATCAGCACTACTCCGACTCCAGCGACGATGTTGCCTTTGGGCCCAGTTCTGGAAGTGCTGTCGAAGAACATTCGCCATACGGCGTCATGAGAGGTCACATTTGAATTGGCGACCTCATCTGGAATCTCTTCGTCTATTCAGGTTGACTCCGAACCGGGATGAGCTGCTAAAAATTCTACCAGAGCTTGAGCTTTAACGGCTTTCTGTGGGACGAAGATCATGTGGTAGGGGGACAGTAATATCGCCCAGGTAGCGAGGCGAGAGCTGAGTGCGCCTGGCTTAGTCATGAGGACCCTTTAGGGGTTGACTCTTGATACGACATGAATGGTTTGTCCCGTAACGTAGTGTCGCATCTTTTGAATGACGAACACCAGAGCAAGATACTCTTTTTCTACGGCAGTATACCGATGCTCTAGCCCCATCATCATTCGGTTGAGGTAATATATAGCTTGCTCATGGCCTGCATCATTGTTTTGTGCTAGTAAAGCATCGAGAGAATGCTTCATAGCTCGCACATAGAGCAGAAATGATTTTACAACAACCGGGGCCACCAAGACTGGAGGGTTAATCAGGTATTCCTTGATGCTGTCGAAGGCGCGCTGACATTCTTCATCCCATACGAATGAAATACCTTTTTTCATTAGGTGGGTGAATGGCTGACATCGTCCAGAGAGGTTGGAGATAAATCTTCTGATGTAGGCTAGCCTCCCTTGAAGGCCTCAGAGTTCACGGAGATTTCTCGGGGGACCCATCTCCATGATTGCCTTCGTCTTCTCAGGATCTATGTGGATACCCTGAGAAGTAATGATGAAATCCAAGAATTTCTTACTGGATATGTCCAAGAAGGATTTTGTAGGATTTATCATCAAATTGTGCGCTCGCATCAGGTCGAACACTGTCCTCAGATCATACAGATGATCTTCCATAGAGCGGCTTTTGACGGTGATGTCGTCGACGTAGCCTTCCACTGTCTTGCGTAGGTGGTCTCTGAAGATATTGTTCATAGCTCTTTGATAGGTGGTGCCAGCATTCTTCAAACCGAAAGGCATGACTGTGTAGCAGTATGTGCCAATTGGTGTTCGGAATGATGTATGCTTTTCATCATCAGGAAACATCTTGATTTGGTTGTACCCCGAGAAACCATCCATGAATGACATACGCTCGAAGCCGCAGGTGTTGTCAATCATGATGTCTGTGATAGGGAGGGAAATTTTATCCTTGGGACATGCCTCGTTCAGATTGTGGAAGTCGATGCAGATTCGAATCTTCTCGTTCTTTTTGAGGACTGGTACTATATTGGCTACCCAGTCTGGATGCTGTTCCTCGCGGATGAAGCCGCTAGCTATCAATTTGTTGAACTCAGCTTCAATAGCATTCACGATGTCAGAACGAAACCGTCGTTGCTGTTGCTTGACTGGTTTTGCATCCGACCGAATATTGAGTTTGTGAAGTACAACCTCTGGGTTCAGTCCTGGCATGTCTTCGTAGCTCCAGGCGTACACGTCGATGTATTCTTTGACGAGTTACAGTAGCGATTCTCGCTCTTCGTCTGTTAGATTCTTGCTGACGAAGATGGACTTGGGAGAGGACTCATCACCGAAATCAACTTGCACAACGTCATCTTCGGTGGGAGGCTCTCTTTGTTCGAACCGCTTCTCCCATTGCGCATCTAGTTGTTGTGCCCACGGTTCTAATTCAAGAAGTTCAGGAATATCTTCATCTTCTACGTAGGCATCGGCACATGCCATATTGACGGACAAGACTTGCCTGAACACGTCCCCGATGTTATCATCCGAATCGGAGGTGGGCGATCCGGTTGCGTGTGAATGCCAGTCGCATTCCTCGTCTGAGCTTTCAGGGGTCGTTGTAGGTGTAACATAACCTAGCCCACATCTGGTTTTGTTGTAGTAATCTCGTGGTTTCCCATCCGGGACCGACAATTATAAGGGTAACCGCCGTCTAGTGCCGTAGTTCAAACCTGGTGTAGTTTACAGATCATACCCCTATTTTTCTATGAGGTACTTGGATCGGGAGCTATACAGATAAAGAGACAATCTTCCGGTGTCAGATTCAAGATCAACTTCTTCTATCCTGAAGGGTTGTGGATCGTTCTTCCGGTCGAAGATGATTGGATGATCTCCTTCCTCGATTATGCGGTAAGTGCCTTCTCCGGGAGTAAGTTGGTTCGCGGTATAAACATTTGTTACCTGTGTGTGCAGGTGGGTGCCTATACCGTGTTCCATAGCATATATTGTACAAAGCTTATTAAGCTCGAGATAATTCAAAGATAGCCCTTTATTGATAAAATAAGGTATCTTTTTTAGCGAGATTACATCATCTGCGGATGGAACATCAGTGTGGACAGCCACATACTTGGCCAGCTCTGGCTCTTCTTCAACCACCCCTTGTGTCAATGTAGATTGGGAGGATGACTTAGGCAGCTTAATCATTAGGGGCTCCATGTGTGGAACAGAACGTGGAGTCATTGGCATACTAGCCACCCCCAGTTTGGTGCTTGGTGCTGGACGGGGGATTGTTGGCTGGCTAGCAGTCCTCGACTTAGCGCTCGGCTGCTGATTCATTCTGGAAAGACGGATCATCATCGATTTGACAGAGGGATTGCGCTTCTCTATTTGTTGCTGACTCACTCCAGGCAGCCTGATTGTCAGTGGCTTTGTCGTGAGTCTTGGCGCTTGGCCAGACCTTGGCAGTCGGATTATCATCTGCTCCTCCTGTGCTGAGAGGCTGATTGCGTCCTTACGCAGAGTGGCCGTAAGGGGTACAGTTCTGCTAAGTTTGCGGGCTTGGAGGTGGATCGTTAGAGGTCCTTCCGAGCTAGTTGCTGCCTCAGTTGGAGCTTGAGTATCTTCTTCGACAAGGTGCCTTTTTGACTTTTCGTACAAGCATGAGTCGGAGTAGTAAGATTCAACCCCTTTAAAGGGATCGATTGTCGGCAAATTCTGTCCTCACGAAGCCATGCTTATCGACGTACTTGAAGCATTGGTATAGTGTAGAAGGCATGATCATGTAGTCGTGTATCCAAGGACACCCCAGAAGAATATTGTAGGAAGTATCCGCATCTATGACATAACAAGTCACTTCTGGTTGAAGATCGCCGATTTGGCATTTCAGACGAATCTTTCCGATCGGATAGCTTCGGCCTGAATTAAAACCGCTAGTGGCGGTGCTTGTCGGCGTCAGGCGATGCATTGGGATGCGCAGATGGTGTATCAGGCTCTTTGGGATAATGCTTATGGAAGAGCCGGGGTCAATGTGCATCCGTTCTACCTTGATATCGCCAATGTACCCAGTATAATACAGAGGGCGATCATGCAGGTTGGTCTTGATAAGCATATCCTGCGGAGTGAAGACAATGTTGGGCATTGCACCCGTGCAAGCGTTGTCTTGAAGATCTGCAGGCGAGCCCTCCCCAGTGAGATTGGACTGAGCCAGATATGCGTCGGCATTCTGGAGTGCCTCGCTCAATGCGATGCGAATATCTTTAGAGAGTCTCAGGAGCTCATATAGTGATAATTTGGCCGGTGTGTTTGTCACGATCCGCACCCACTATAAGGGCACGTGTACGTGACAACGCCCAGCCCTCACCGTAAAAGCGGCGTGGAACGCTGTAGGTTTTCTACTCTAATAACAGTTTATATATATATCAAAAACCTGTCAAAAATATGGCCAACTCCGAACGGTGGACAAGCAATGAATATATATGAGTGCTCAATCACAACTCTAAGATGATAAAGTAAAGACTGAAAGATAAAGACAACAAGACGATAAAATATAACCTGTCAAGTCCAACACAAAGAATATACAAGTCCAAGTCTCTAATACAATCCAAAATAATAACAGTCTCAAAAGTAGCTGGAGACAAGGTCCAGTACAAAAGACCTACTCTAACTATGCAATAGGTAAAGTCTCGTCAGGCGGAGCTAAGCCCTGCTTGACTAAGGTCTCCAATTCTAAGCCCACTACGTCATCCGGACCGTAGTAGGTACTGTAATCCCCCTCATCAGCATCTGTAATATTTTATCAACATATCCAGTCAGGATGGAACGAGTACAATCTACTAACAACAGTTCACAAGATATGACAAAAGCTATAAGATTGTAAATAGAGAGTATATACAAGAAAATCATGGAATGTACATGTGAGTATCATGGCAAGGTAAGCTGTAAATCTAGAGCTAGAACAAGGCAAGTAAACTGATTATGGCATGTACAAGAATCAAGAATCATCTATCTAAGTGTGTAGTACTAGCTACAATATGTGGCCGGATTGGGTCTGCACAAGGTTATGATCTAGCCAATCATACGTGTGGTGTAGGATTGGTATTCACAAGGTTCACAATATATACAAGGCGGGTATTGACCACACATCTATACTAGTACTCTCCGTTCCCGACTGGTAGAGTGGATCCAAGCAAGACACGTTACGACACGGGATTCTACGAGAAGGGAGCAAGTCTCCTCGAGAATCGGTGTCCATATACCGTACAATAACTATAAGGGGCTTGCATAAGATATACCAAGATAACGAGGAATAACATCTCATGTCGGGATCCACGAATACCAATCCGTGTGACCAATGTGTCGAGAACAAGCATATCTACACTAATTACATGAATTATAACAATCATCGTAAATTAGAAAAGTGTCAGAGAATGTACTCGCCTGTAATATGATATGATATGTCAACGGGATCCAATGCTGCGTCTCGAGGACCTATAGAGAACAAGACGTATCAATACTATGTTTAGAAAATAAAGTCAAATCAAATTAAACCCTATTAAGTCATTCTAGGTCAAGACAAGTCTAGTTAGGTCAACCTTGGTCATAGGAGAACATTGGAAGTCGATCCGAATCAAACTAGGTCAAAAGTTAACTTACAGTTGACTTTTGGTCAACAGGTCAACTCTGGTCAACTCTTGGTCAACCCTAGGTCAATCCTAGGTCAATGGTGACTAATAGTTGACTTTTGGTCAATTTCCTTAGTCTAATGGAATTTGGGACTAAATTGGATAAAGTGTTGACCCATAGTTGACTTTTGGTCTAAAAAGTCAACCATGGTCAAACAAGGTCAAGACTAGGTCTAGGCGACTATTTCTAATCATTACCAATCCTTACAACCCATATCCAAGTCCATCTTGGACTTCGAAACTCAAATCTTGGCCGTAGGCCAATATCCTAATTTACCCGTTTCTAAGGTAAATTTCTAGCCTAGGTGAAAGCCAAGTTAGCCTACCTACGCTTGGTATTCCAACTCACTTAAATCCTCTAAATTCCATTTCCTACTCTCCCTTCCTATTCCTCTTCTCCTAATTCTCCTTCTTTAATTCCTATTCTCCTTTCCTATTCTCCTCTAATCTTCTTCTCATTCTTCTTCTTAACTTCCCCTCTCATTCTTTCCTATTCTAAATCTCATTCTCCTTCTAATCAAATTCTCTTCCTATTCTTCTTCTAACTTCTAACTTCTTCTAATCCTTCTTCTTCTCATTCTTTCTCTCTAATTCTCTACCTCTAACTATCTAATTATCTAACTATATATATATATATCTATATATATATATATATATATATATATATATATATATATATATATATATATATATATATATATATATATATATAGGGGATTAACTAGGGGGTTAAAAGGGGGGTTTTAGGGGGGTTTGCTGCTGCTGCAGCCACTGCTACAGCTGCTGCTACTGCTTCCTCTGCTGCTGCTGCAGCTTGCACTGCTGCTGCTGCAGCTGTTCTCTTCCTCTTCTTCTAATCCTAATTCTTCTTCTCCTCCTTCTTCTATATATATATATATATATATATATATATATATATATATATATATATATATATATATATATCTATTTATATATATATATATATATATATCTATTTTTTTTTTAGATATATATATATATATATATATATATATATATATATATATATATATATATATATATATATATATATATATAATCCTCTATCTAATCCATCTATATATATATATATATATATATATATATATATATATATATATATATATATATATATATATATAGACACACAAACACACTCATATCTATATATATATACATACATACACACACACATATATATATGTATATAAATACACCAACACACACATATAGATATATATACATATAGACACACACACTCTCACACAAACACACACACACTCTAATACAACCACACACACACTCTCACTCACCACCACCACCACTCTCTACACACACACACACAAATACATATACACATATATATATATATATATATATATATATATATATATATATATATATATATATAAAAATATATAAATATATATATATATATATATAAATATATATATATATTTTTATATATATATATGGGGCAGAATGAGGCGTCCGTGTAGCAAACTCAATGCACGGTCGTCGTACGACGGATCGGGGAATCGGCACCATTCGCCCACGGGTATAAGCGACATGCCGACCACGCGGCCCGTCGTGCGGCGCTGCTGAGGGCGACGAGAAGACGTCCGCCATAAACGATCGCATGCTCGATCGTAAGGGCATCGGCGATCGTCGCCAATATGCGTGTCGTACGCATAGAACGGGCGGCTGGGCGGAATCGGTAGTCGCAGGCGACAAGGAATCAGTGGCCGTCGTACGGGCGGTCACCCTTGGTCGTCGAGGGCGTCACTTCGGCGTCGTGGGCAAAGCGAGGTATTGAGTAACTGCCGTCGAAAGACGGTGTGCTGCTGAGCGGAGCTCTGGAGCACGCGGAGTGCGCGGGGTGCGTGTGCACGGCGATGATGACAAGGCCAACGGACAACGTCCGCACTCCAAAAGTCGTTCCATACGACAGGCCAAGAATCGTGTGCGTGGGACACACGATTATACTGAGCCCGCACGCGTTGGAAAAAAAGAAAAAAAAGAAGAAAAAAAAAAAATATATATATATATATATATATATATATATATATTTATATATATATATATATATATATATATATATCACTCTAATTAGAAAACCCCAATAAATCTCTAACCTAGGTTTTTAGGAAAACCTATGAAATCTATGGGCAAAGTGTGGAGAATCACCTCCTCTACAATTATTGTGAAAGCCATAAATGCTAAAGAGAATTAAATGGGGAATTTAAAGCTTACCTAAAGTTTGGTTGCTTGAAGAAGGAGGGCTTTTGAAAGAAAGTGAAATGGAGAGAGAGAGAGAGAGAGAGTTTGCTTTGTGAAGAAGTAAAGAGGGGGTGCTCCCTACATGGCCGGCCAAGGGGGGTTTATTGGGTTTGGGTGGTGATCCAATAAGCCCCCAAACCCAATAGACTTGGTTTGGTTTGAAATGAATTCGGTTTGGTTCGGTTTGTTTCGGTTTAACTCTAATTAACTAATTAAGCCTCTAAAATAATTAATTAAGCCATGGAAGTAGGGTTTATGGTTTCTAGCCTAATTAGGATGATATGTGGGCCAAGCCCAGCTAGTATGTGGGTCCCACTAGTGTCCAGGCTACCCGGGTCTCCAACTTAAGTCCGAATTGGATAAAATCCAAACCAAATCAAATAAATCCCTAAAAATCATATAAAATTAAATAAAATTCCTAAAAATTATAAAACTTGAAAAATGACAAAAATACCCCTAATTCAAAAACTGGGGGTGACAGTGTTGGCCAATTGTGCCTAGATATCAAAGTTGTAGGGCCTCTCCAGCCCATAAGGCGTCTCTCTTCGGAGCGGCTTATCAAAGCGAGTCTCCTTCGGCGTAGGCTTGTCGATCGTCGAAGGATGAGAAGGTCCTGGGGCATCAGCAGCTGTCGGCCGAGTTACCCGGTGGAGGTTGGGTTTGTGCGCCGAATCGGATAACAACAGCAGTAGCTTCTTCGACCTCTGCTGAGATTGTGCGGCATGATTTGACTTTTCCACTCTTCTTCTTGTTGGTGGCGGGTGGTGCGGACTGAGTTACTTCCGATACCAGATCCGGGTGGACCCACATGACCTTCCCTCGTGATGTGGTAAAGGGTACTAGACCAGCAGCCTGGTCTCGGGGAGGTGGAAGGTTAGCGACTTCCATTCTTGTCCTAGGGACGGGCACTACTCCATCTTGAGTCTTTGTCGGAGAAAAGATGCCAAATTGTACTGACACCATGTTGGCTGCTACGGTCACCTCTTCGAAATCAATGGCCAAGGCCTTAGAATCGATAAGATGTTGGATGTATCGCTTTAGTTGGTAGCAGTCTTGTGTAGCATGGTGGACATAGCGATGATAGTGGCAGTACGTGGGGCCTTCCATCTCTGCAGGACGAGGTTCACGTCTTGGAGGAGGAAGCTGGATTCGACCTCCCTGTACGAGCATGTCCAAGATGGGCTTAACATAGCCGTCTTCGAAGGAGTAGGTCATTTGAGGCCACTGCTTCTCTGTCGGCTTTGGTTCAGGCTTCGGAGCTGTGTCGACCACCATAGCCTGTTTCCCCTTGTTGTCTCGATTGTTGGAGGGGTTACCACCATTATTGCTGTTGGTGTTAGGGCATTTGCCCTTATCCTCTCCTTCCGAGACGTACAATCCCAGTTGGCGAGCTTTTTTCAATTTGTTTTTTGTGCTAGTGGCACTGATAATGAAATCTTCCAATCCTTAAACTGACTTTCGCCCATCCAGAGGCTGATTGTGGAGAGCAGCCTCTTTTGGCAAATCTCAATTAAGAAGGAATCGGGGTTACCGGAAGGCAACTTCATTGCGGTTTAACGAAACCGCTCGATATAGTTCCTTGTCAGCTCCTTTTCTCCCTGAACAACGTCCATAAGGGTGGACATTGTCACGTCCTGTCCTACTTCATAGAACCTCTCCAGGAACATACGTTTGAAACCGGCAAAAGAATAGAAGCAGTTGTCCAGCAAGTTGCGGTACCAGTCAAAGGCGACCCCTTCCAACGCTCCAATGAACAACCGCGTGAGGATGGCATCGTCATGAGGCAGGTGGTCGGTTGTGACTTCGAAGTAGGTGATGTACCTGCTTGCAGATGTCTTCCCATCATACGGATTAATGTTAAATGGTATATATCTTGGTGGGAAGGGCACATCTCTCCATGCAATAGGATACGGTTGTCGTATCCTGAGGTCCTGGCAGTTTTTTCGGGCATGGAACATGACCCGAAGCTCCTGGACCTCTCTTCTTGTCTCCCTGGCCTCGTCTGCAGCAGTGGAAGCCATTTTTGTTGGAGGGTTGTCGCCCGGGTTTGGCGCAGCCAAATTTGAGTTCGCATTCGCCGCGGGACCCAAGCCTGTCTGGCCAGGTATCCTTTCTTGCAGAGTTGGGAGGGCCGCTTTGATCTCGTCTACAGATTTGACCAAGGCATGTAGTATGGCCTCCAGAGTGTCGATGCATTGGCGATCACTGGAACCGTCTTGGTTGCTGTCTGTCATGAATACCGTCCTCACATGAGATATAGAAATAACGATGGAGGACGTGCCCTCTGAGTCATACCCTTGTACAGAGAAGTCGTCAGGGTATGTGGGAAAGTTCTCTTTTGTTTCGGACTCGGAAGGAGTGGTACCCCCAGCTTCAGAGCTTGCCTCGTCTTGAGAGTTTTGGACATCCTCGGGGACGTCGGAACCTGCTGCATCTGTTGGGGGAATCGTTTCCCCTGGATTATCTTCTTGGAATACTGGATTGTCGTGGATGTTTGGAGGAGTGCTACCCCCGGCTCCAACGCCTTCCAGAGATGTGGATGACGAACTTCCAAGCGTAACAGATTTCGTCTTTGAGCGAGTACCTTGGAAAACTCCTCCCATATCGGTCGTGGACGACCGCTTAGAAGAGAGTTTCTTGGTTGAGATTTTTAGGCTAGTGACATTTGTTTTCTTCCCTCTCCCGCTGCCAGGGATCTTATGAGCAGAATTACAGGAGGCGACAAGAAGTGCCTCGTCTTCCGAGCTTGGGTGTTGTAGTCGTTGGAAGACTGATCGTCGCTCCTCTTGTGTGGCCGCCTTGCTGCAGCAGCAGTTGACAATGACTTGGGTGCAGCGATGTCCATGGAAGGACTCTCTGCACACCGAGGCTTCTTTTCTTTCCTTACGCTTGTGAAGGATCACGCCACGCAAGTCACTTGCTTTGTGGGCCCGGGAGTCCTGAGCACATGAGTGCGTTGGCATCCTGCCTGCTCCCTGATATGGGGGTAGTACGAGTACTTGCCCTTGATTATTGTTGGGAGATTCTTGATAACTATCCCGTTCGTTGGCCGCCGGGGGCTGGACACGGATAGTTTTATACAACTTTCTATCAGGGGACCGCGTAATAGTCAGCAGGACACCCTGATAGTCAGAAGTTGGGACAGCTGTCTGAGCTCGACGAGCCCGCGCTGCCCAAGATTTCTTCCTTCTAGCACCTGAGAGTGTATAGTAGAAAGAGTCCATGGAGACTGGCACATGAAAGCATCTGGGATCAGGATCGCCTGAGAGACGGTCGAAGACCGAACCTGAGCCGCATGAAGCAGATGGCCTGCGGCTGAGATGCTTAGCCGCATAGCCTTCCTGTATAAGGCTGGCATTTATGGCCGCATAAGCAGCTCGTATGCGGGTGGCAGTTTGCATGCGGCTGGGAGATGTAGTGGCCGTATTGGCCTCTTTCATGCGGCTGGAAGTCATAGTGGCCGCATGAGCATCCTCCATACGGCTGGCAGCACTGGTCGCATGAGCGTTCTGTCTGCGGCTGACTTTTGTGGCCGCATGAATCTTCATGTGGCTAGCGCCCTTATGCGGCTTCTTCCTGGACCATGTAGAGTGACCCTTTGCCCCTACAATTCTAGCATCGTAGTATTTTTCTCTGCCGGACTTGGGGACAGCAGAGTCCTCTATGGTCTGAAGTGGGGCTGCAAGAGGGTCTTTTTTGTCATCTTGGGCAACAGAGAGTACTCCTTCGAGAGCTTGGGGAAGAGCGAATGATTTGGGCCTCCACTCCCTGCGGGCCTTCTTTGTGCGTGCTCGTCGCTGGACCGAGCCAGCGCTTCCGTCGGAGAGCAATTCTTCAAACGCCTGTTGGTCGAACTGGGCGACCAGCATTTGTTGAGTGGAGCCAAGTTTGGCTGCGTCCGATTGCGTCACCACCTCTTCAGCCGTGGAGAAGTTTGTCCCCAGCAGAGTCGTCATCGTGTTTGCCATTGATTGTAAAAGTATAGAATAATTATATAGGAGGACTGAACTTAGACTCACAATACAAACTCGCTTGTACAAAAAAAGTCTAGGGACGAAAACCTAGGTACAACAATCTAAGTACGATTGTTTATTTTTGATTCTGGGGGGTGACGGTAGAGGCTCGGGAAAGCGACGGCACCTCTGCCTTACTCTTTGGACGATCGGACGTAGCCTTGGCTCTGATGAAGAAATACTCTCGGGATACGTGGGAAGAATCCTCTGTGCGTGCCTTTGTCTCTCTGTATGTCCAGCCGGGTGGAGAGAATCTCTTTGTGCTCCTCTGTGCTTTTTTTTCTCTCCAAGGTTTTGCAAGGGAATGGCATCTTGCTATTTATAGGAGTAGAGTATGATCATTAGGGTTTGCAATGATTTCTTCTTGAAAAGTCGGCGGCCAATAATCTGGACTATTAATCGTGATTGCAACAAATTTGGGCAGTTGATTTTTGATTACGCCAAATACGTATGGACAATTAATGCTGATTGCAACGAATCTTCATAATTTGTCATGACAAGCTCGGATCTCCTGCCACATGTTTAATTTGTTTAATTACAACAAATCTGATTTGATCCGCGTAATTATGATGATTATAACAAATCTGGGTTGTTATGATTTACTAGCACCCATAACTCCGAGGGGATAAGACTGCCACGTGTCTCAATTATCGTGAGTGGAATGTCCTGACAGAGCCGCATGAATGCAGTCTCTAAATGAACCGCATATGGGTGGCCCCCCATACTCCTAGCTGTATGAAGGTAGCAGCCGCATAAGAGTGGCGGCCGTATAAGGGAGATAGCCGTGTGAGGATGGCAGCCTCGTGAAGGAGGCAGCCGCATGAAGGAGGCAGCCGCATGAAGATGGCAGCCGCATGAAGGTGGCAGCCGCATGAAGAAGACAGCCGCATGAAGAAGGCAACTGCATGAAGGAGACAGCCGCATGAAGATGGCAGCCGCATAGGGGTGATAGCCGTATAGGAGTGGCAGCCGCATAGAGATGACAGCCGCATAGGAGTGGCAGCCGCATAGAGAACCTTGGACTTGGCGGATCATACCAGCTATAAAAGATTTTATTCTTTTTCCTATGAGCACACCATCATGTCAGGGTCATTATTGCATCTTTATGTTAGAGTCGTCACATCGCCTTTTTGTCAGAGCTACCGTCAGGACATTTAATGAGGCAGTGCTTTATGGCCGGCTGTAGAGGCAAACTGCTTAGGGTCACATGGCTCCTTTCTGAGCCGCATGGAACTATCCAAGCCGCATGAGGCTTTAAAGGACTTTGGAACCGCATGAATGTCTAACGGATTCCTGAGCCGCATGAGGCTCTTTCTATCTGAGCCGCATAAGCTTTTCTTGTCATTTTCCATGCTTCTACACCCCGGGCCGCCCCTGGTGCCCTGGAAGAGGGTTTCTATGGCAGTGGTTGGGTTATATGATAGTAGTTTGGAGGATAAGATGAGGGTGCTTGGGCTTGAGGGTTGTAGCTCGTCGCTCCTTGTTTCAGGCAATAGGGTGGTGTTAGAGGTACGAGGGTTGGAATAGTCGAGTAGGGTTGGATAAGGGAGGACTACACTGGTAAGGGTAAGGATGAGGGTGTCCTTGCGATATAATTTATGCAACCATGCTAGGATTGGTTGCCAGAACTCGTGGTAAGGTGACATCAATGAAGGTTGGACTCGGAGGCACCACTTGTTAATGCCGGGGCACAATTTTTTCGATAGAAAACTGAGAATATGAAACAATTGTAAGAACAATATTCCAACGCAACACTTCTAGGAAGGTTGCACAAGTATAACGAAGATCTAAGAAGATCTCGTTACAATATTACGAGAATCTAAAAAGATTTCGTAATCCACAGCAGCATATAATATACGAGAATCTAAGAAGATTTCGTAATCACAGCAACGAAAAAGATGACAGGCAAAAGATGGAAGATGGCCTGCTGGGGTGAATGATCACCGTTGCTCAAAGCTATATTCGCCCCACACGAATAGCTTCCAGGAACCAGCAAGTTCGTCGGAGAACTTTGAAACACTTCTGCTCTTCTGACTCCTTAGATCGTACACGAACTTCCGTGCAAAAGCAACGCTGGTGCAATGCTTCTCTTCTCTCTAACAGGCTCTGTTTACTTGTGTTAAGAAACACTTGTAAACTTTTGTCACTCTCTGAATATTTTTGATATATTGTGCCTGTAAGAGAGAAGAGACCTTTTATAGGCCCGAGTAGCAACTGCCCGGTTAGCACAATATCCGGGACGTGGTAATAACCACTCCGAACGTGCAGTAACCGCTCAGATCATGCACATGCACGATCTGAAGCAAGTTGTGCCACTCTAGCTACCCGCGCGCCTTGCACCTTGCGCACAGAGCCACTTGCGCCACACTGCGACACACGCCTTGCGCGCCTTGCACACCTTGCGCCACATGCACAATACGCACATTGTGCCACTTGCGCCACCTGGCACAACCTGTGTGCAACCTGCGTGTAAACTGGCGTAACCTGTGTGCAGCCTGGCGTAACCTGTGCGCAACCTGGCACAGCCTGGCACAACCTGTGCGCAAGCTGGCACGCAACTTGGCCGTGCAAGTGGCTCGCACAATGAGCGCAACTAAAGTGCACTATGCGCCTAGCGACGATGCTGACGTGCTAAGTGCAAAGTGCGCCAACAAAATGCCATATTACGCCTCATGAGCCCGAGTCCGTGTCCGTGTCCGTGTCCGAGTCCGAGTCCGAGTCGCTAAGCCCCTATGGGGCTTAGCTCCCATGGAAATAAATTTTCCAAGAGCAAAAAGCATGAATGCTTTCAATTGTTTATTTAGCCTTTTTTCCATTAGAAAAATAATCTCACATGGCACACCCATGTGCACCTCCACACCACATGTGCATCTCTAAACTAGCATAGCTAATATATAGAGATACAACTCCTTTGGCCTAGCCGATGTGGGACTAAAATTTCTAATACAAAGGCCAAAACCCAACACCACTCAAGATCGATGACCGGAGGCACAAATAAGGGACCGGATGCCGCCCGTAATGGAACTAGAGCTGGTCATTCATTACCTCCTGCGATGAGGCTGGTGTTGGTATTGGACGTGGGGTTCACAATCTATATAGCGAACCCCAGAGTGCAACGAGCACTATCAGTATGTCGGAGAAGCTTAGGGAGTGCGACGAGTGCCATTCGCATATCGAAGAAATTCAGAGTATCAAAGCATGAGGTTCTGCCCAAACCCAGGAGAATTCAGACCAAATTCGGTCCCAGGAGGACTCGATCCGAGCTCGGTTCCCTGGAGTCAGAACTGTTCAGTATCATACTGGCTTAAAAACTAGAGTTTGGTACGAACTCGATTTTGTCAGGACTATGCGAGTTATCGGTTGTTTTATACATCGTTAGATCAAATCTAATGATCCAGATTTATTGCGGTATTGTGGGGACTATATATAGGTATAATTTCTCACTATATTCTATGGCATTCTCTGCAAGTCAATACAAGTTGGTACTTTACAACATTTGGAGAGAAAGAAATGAGGATTGAAGGCTACTTCGAGAGAGACTTTTGTGAGTAATTTCTTTCATTGTCTTCGTTCTTCGAGAGTCTGTAATCAGTTTTTCTGTGACCAAATAGTTGTGGTGATCCGTTTTGGATCTATGAGAAGCTTATATGTTTATGTTGGGTAGGATTTCCAACCTATATGGAGAAATCCAGAAGTGCGACAAGCGCCATCCGTGTGTCAGAGAAGTTCAAGGAGTGCGATAAGTGTCATTCGCGTATCGGAGAAACTCGGATCATGAGGTTCTGCCTAGACCCAGGGGAACTTGGACCGAATTTGGTCCCAGGGTGGAACTCCATCCGAGTTTGGTCCCTGGAGTCAGAACTGTATCATGCTGACTTGAAAAATTAGAGTTCGGTCCGAACTCAATTTTTTCGGGCTGTACAAGTTCTAGGGTATATTATATACCGCTGGATCAAATCTAATGGTCCAGATTTATTGCAGTAACAAGGGGACTCTATATAGCTATTTCCTAACCCTGCTGATCTATGCATGTTTATGAAAGTCTATGCAAGTTGGTAATTTGCAACTTTTGAAAGAGAGAAAGGAGGATTGAAGGCTAATTCGAGGAGAGACATTTGTGAGTAATTTTTTCTTCGTCTTCGTTCTATATTCTATTAGTGGAGATTTCAAATGGTTGGACTTCGATCGTCCTTTGGTTTTTTCTGCAAAGATTTTTGCGCTGTGTTGTTGACTTTGTGATCTCTTGGTGATCTGGTTTCTACATTTTACTTTGATTCTCTCACAACTTCTTGGTCTGGGGAATGGTTTCTACGTTTCCTTCCCACAGCTGGCTATGGTCACTACATGATGTCCAATATGTTGCAGGAAAATCTTGTTATTGAAATAATTGTTATTCATCTCCGGTTGATAAAGGACAATGTATTCAACTTTGTAGTTGTGGAAGTTTCGGCCACATGATTGATAAAGGACAATGTATTCAACTTTGTAGTTGTGGAAGTTTCGGCCACATGATTGATAAAGGACAATGTATTCAACTTTGTAGTTGTCTAAGTTTCGGCCACACGATTGATAAAGGACAATGTAGAAGTTTCGGCCACATGAACGATAAAGGACGATGTATTCAACTTTGTAGGTGTGGAAGTTTCGGCCACATGATCACCACGATGAATATGGCGATCTTGGGTTGGACCAATAATCTCCTCCTCTGGATTTTTTTTTTTTTTTTTTTTTTTTTTTGCATGTTTGGTTGCCTTATCCTTGCCTAAATGAATGAGGGGATGAGGTAATCTCCTCTAACGCTTAAGTTCGATTGAGGTGAAGATTAAAATTTGACAAAATTTTAGGAAAAAACTATGTGGGTAAATGAGAAGAACAAAAGAACTATACATAGCCCTTAATCGATAAGTACTATTGATTTTAAGTAATGTTGGTGATAAAGATGTATCCTTATCATATATAGTCAATTTTCCTTTAAATCAAGGAAGAATTGAGTTCTTTGTATTTGGACATAGTTCGTAAATTAAGTTGACAGGTAGGCATCAAGATTTTCTTTCCAATGATGGATTATATCTTTTGATTTAAATGGTGATGACGTAAAGAGACCACGTGTTGTCATGCGAGAATCTTCGGGTCTCTGTCGAATACAACTTTGTACTTGTAGCAGCTATTGAATGAAATTAATGAAAGGGTATTAAAGAAAAACTAAATTATTTAATATTTTTATTTTTTTTAAACCAAACGTGGAGGTGATTTTTTTTAAAATTTTGAACTACATATTTCCAACCTAACTAAACATGGGTATGAAAATGTTGAATTCCTTTTCTATGGAAAATGAATTGAAAACCTATTCCTAGAAATATAAAAACTTGATCCAAACGAGCCCTCTGGACTAGGCTGAACCTCTCAGAGTCATCTAAGCCTTCTTCTATAAAAATGAGATCAGTTTGTGGAGCATAAAAAAAAGTTTTATATCATATATGGACCTCATTTTAAAAATTTGCCTAGGGCCCCCATTAACTCAGGGCCGGTCCTGTCTCAGACCATTATCCTAGTTGGCAATTCAGCAAAAGAAAAAAAAATCGAGACGACAAAAATACGAGTATAAGTCGACCCATTGTAAATAAAATATGTTAAAAAAATTGGTCAACTGTTCAAAAAATAAAAATATTGGGGTTCTAAAATTCACATTCTTAAATATGTTATCAAATTTGGTTAATTAAATATATTACTATCACGTTTTTGTGCCATTTTTTAATAATTTATACGGAACACTTTTAAAATTTTATATGCTTAAAATTTACATACTAATTTGAATCTTTCAAAAATATGCAAGTATTATAAGTTTATGAAACATACAATTTTTTTTGAATATAATACAAGTTTTATTAGGGTGATTGCTAGCAAGCCAGAGTCCAGTCCTTGGCATATTTATTGCCAAGAAAGAATTCAAGTTGGAATTTCAAACCACTCAACCTCAAGTTGCAACCTTACCATCATCTATTTGGTCCCCAATGGCTACTATTGCCACGAACCTTTCTCTCTCTTGATATTGATACCGTGCTTGTAACCACAATGACATTGTGGGTATGATATGAATTGAAGACGACCGCAGTGGCACCGAGCGCGTCGTAATAGACTGAAGTGTGATAATTAATGAAAAATCCATATGATTCATAATTTGAAAGTAACGTTCGGTTTTTGATGCAACCCCTCCCTGATGTGTCCCTAGTTACCTACACAAAAAAGTTTGAAATTTTTAACACACTGTTTTTTTATTGATTTAGAAAGAAAAAAACATGATAGAATTGCTAATGAGATAATTAATTTATATTTGTATGATACTATTAAGAATTCGCAGGATGTACAAAAATTTTGGATTTACAAGAAACTAGATTGCAAAAGAAACACTTGCGGCGTTTGATTGAAGATTTTTTATTTATAAGAATTCACTTCCATGTCTGGTTCAGACAGAAAATAGAATCTTAATTTGTTTAATTTTCAACAAATACTCTCTTATTAGTTTCATGATACTACTATTACCTAAATTAAATCAATGTCATTGAGAGTATTACCGTCCAAACAATGTAATTAATGCAACCAAGCAACATTTCTAAAAAATTAAAAATATTTTCAAGGCTGGCCTTAGGTTTTATTTTCTCATTATCGTGGAAAACTGAAGCCTCCAATATCCCCTCTCAATTTCTAATTACAGACTTACCAAATATGGATAAAAAGTTCAAAGCACATTCTCAAGCCTCTAAATTTGACCCAAACAACACTTTTTTGGTAAGAAGAAGTGTAGGGAGTGGTGGTGTCTTTCTGCAATCCACGTGTCCCTCTCCTCAAAAAATTTAGAAACTCACATTCTCGATTTAGACTTCCACGTCTCCCTTATAAGTTATACGAAACAGAGCCAGGACAAGGGTTGGACCAGAGGCTGGGCACCAAAGAAAGAAAAAAATTCCATCCTAAATAAGCGCCACGGAAGATGAAAATTGGACTAGAAACAACGGTTGAAAGAAGATTTTTCTAAAAATAATTTTTACGATAAAAAATAGGAGAGAGAAATTTCCAGTGGAAATAGCCTAACTAACTTCGTACCAAAGTTATGCCACATCTAAACTTGATGATTTTTTTATGAGTCAATGACTTAATTAGACTGGAAAATTTTCTGTAGTATACCCAAGTTTACCAAAATTGAAAAGAAATGCAAATGTTTAACAAAATTTTAAAATCAAGACCTTTCATGCCCCCCTTGGTCTTCGTCCCTGCTTATAACCAAACTTATGTAGTTATGTGATGCTAGGTTCCAAGAACCCGGTTTAGAAGTCTTAGAGGTTTGAAGGAAAAAAGAGAGTAGACTTTGTCTGGGTTATCAGAGAAATTGTTAGGTGCTCTAGAACACCAACTAATTCTTCGTTTTTGGTATTCTAAGACATCATGTTTTAACATATGTCACAATTGCTCTCTCCTATTTTCGTTCATCTCTCTCTTAATTTATTTCTGTGGCAATCAATAAACACAGTACGACAAAAATGCACGTCGTTAATTATTTTTTTTACACTAAATACAAAATAGAAAACTCATACATGCACATTTAAACGAATACAATATAGAGATTTCTCTCTCCCTCCTGTCTCTCCTTTGCAAAATTCTCCTAAAAACTCTATACTTGAATATCGACTACACCACATTATCAACATCAAAGCTCTGTCCATTGATCAACAAACCAAAGTTTGATCACGTAGATCATTTTGTAGTTTTTTTAGATCTAACAAATTTTTGTTATTGTTTGTTGTTTCCACAACAAGATCTCTCCCGCCGACCTTCATGGTCAACTATTCATCAGCCAGTAATGGCTTACAAATATTTTTAGATCCTTCGAATTTAGTTAGCAATGGCTTCAAAAAAATTTATATCATTCAAATTTTAGTCATAATGACTTAAATTTTTTAGATCGCATCTTAGCGATAAATGGCTTCCTTTGATCCTTCGGATCTTAGCCAAAAATGGCTTAAAACGAAAGTTCTATTATTTATCAGCGTCTCTGGTACTTATTTTGGCATCCGTCCAGCCGAATAACTAGGCCTGTCAATGGTAGACCGAAAATCCGTATCCGATCCGTATTCGAATCGAAAATATCCGAAATTTCGGATACGGATACGGATTCGGATATCATATCGGATATTTATCGGATATCGGATGCGGATACGGTAAGTATCATATCCAGACCAATAATATCCGAACCACTAATATTTAAATTAATTATTAAATTTAAAATATATTGGGCCATCAGGAATTCAGGATTCAGCCGAAAATCTGTTGTTTCTGCTGTTTCTTGACAAAATCTGTCGTTTCAATGTGAAAATCTATTGTTTCTTGACAAAATCTGTTGTTTCTTGACAAAAATCTGTGGTTTCAATATCGGTCTGATTTTTTTTTCCCTTCCCTTTTTAAATTTTTTTTAGTAATCTTATTGGTTCGAATATTATCCGATATCCGTTAAAATTATCGGTAACGGATACGGTAGCCAAAACTTCTATCCGATCGGATATCGGATAGTTATCGGATATATCCGATAGTTAATGGTTCGGATATGGTAATGCCAATATCCGACCAATAAGCTACCATTGACATGCCTACGAATAACACGCATAAACAACAAGCTTCACCTCACCTAACAAAGTCAATTTCAAATAAGCCAGGGCCAAGCCCCGTAACACTAAGGGGGTGTCTGATACGCGGTATTTTTTTTATTCCCGAAAAAATTTAAGATGTAAATCTATTACCACGTTTGTTTGGCTTATAAAAAATTTATTTCCGGGAATTATAAATATCTGGGTAAATAGTTTACCCACAAAAATGAGAATTCTATCCCTTGAGAATAGGTGGGTATTTTTTTTTGTCCGGACAAAAAAAAAAATTATCTAAATTTTTTTCTTCATTTTTGATCAATTTTGATTAGTTTTGAACAATTTTTTTCTTTTTTTATCGTTTTTATCGCTTTTTTGTCATTTTTTTTTATCGTTTCTACCAATTTTTTGTCGTTTTAAGCGATTTTTGTCGTTTTACCCATTTTTGGCTTTTTTTGGTCACTTTTTGATTATTTTTTGTCGTTTTTATCGCTTTTTTGTCGTTTTTACCAATTTTTTGTCGTTTTTAAGCGATTTTTTTTTGTCGTTTTTACCCATTTTTTGTCATTTTGTCACTTTTTGATTATTTTTTGTCGTTTTTACGAATTTTTGTCATTTTAAGCGATTTTTTGTCGTTTTTACCCTTTTGTCTTTTTTTGTCACTTTTTGATTATTTTTTGTCGTTTTTTACCCAATTTTTGACCTTTTGGTCTTTTTTTTTGTCAATTTTTGTCGTTTTAAGCAATTTATTGTCGTTTATGTATTTTTTTTGTTGTTTTTACCGATTTTTAGTCGTTTTTTGGTCATTACTGATTTTATGTCGTTTTTATCATTTTTGTCGCTTTTACCAATTTTTTGTCGTTTTTTGGTTTTTTTTTGTCGCTTTTTGGTCATTTTTGTCGCTTTTTGGTCATTTTTGTCGTTTTAACCGATTTTTTGTCGTTTTTTATTGTTTTTGTCGTTTTTTGTTATTTTGTCGTTTTTACCAATTTTTTTTCGTTTTTACCATTTGTTTTTCGTTTTTTACCGATTTTTTGACGTTTTTACCCGTTTTTTATATTTGTTCATTTTTTTTCGTTATTATTATTTTTTATTTTTTTGCCGGGAATATTTATATTGTCACCAAACATGGTAATGTAATTTTCCAAGAAATTTAATTCCTTGGAATGTGATTCCCGGGAATATAGAATTCCCGGCTATATAGTATTCCACATACCAAACGCCCCCTAACAAGCATCATTAGAAGCGATGCTAAACAACAAGCATAACTTGGCCAAAGCGAACTCCCTGTAGGCCAGGCTATAAGCATAAAAAGCTAGTTGTAAGGCATAGGAGCGAACAAAGCCCCTATGTTACTCTATCGTGATTGTTATTTTTGTTGGAGGTTTTCCTTGACATGTAGAAGAAGCTTGTTTTCAATACATGCCTAGTGATATTTAGTCCCACATTGGAAAAGCACCATAGGTTATATCTCAATATATACTTGGTATGTTGTTGAGATGTGCACATGGGATGGTGACCTTAAGGAGGGAACCATGTGGGTGATTTTACTAGGAAGTAAGGATAAGACTCCATGGTAAAGCATTAACCCTTTTCCTGTTGGAAATTAATTTCCATCAAAGCTACGGCCCGTAGGGGCTTAGCGACTCAGGCTCATGGGCTCATGAGGCGTAATGTGGCATTTTGTTGGTGCACTTTGCACTTGGCACGTGGCGCTGCCAGATGGCGCACAATTGGCGCATAATGCGCGTGTGCGCAGTTGGCGCAGCGGTACGCAATTGCGCGTGCTGTGCGCTGTTCGCGCGCGATGTGCGCAAATTGGCTCAATCGTGTTTATGCATGATTTGAGCGGTTACGGAACGTTTGGAACAATTTTTCCCACGTCCTGAACGTTCTGTATACCGAACACTTACTGGACGCACTTATATAAAGTCCTTCTCTTCTCTCTCAGGGGGACAGAACAGTAGTATCAGAATTTTTTTTTACGAAATTCTCTAAGTTTAGAGCAGAGAAGAGAGGTCCTTTAGGAGCAGAGTTCGTGCCACCCAAGGAGTCAGAAGAGCGGATTGTTTCGAAGTTCTCCGTCGAACATGCTGGTTCCTGGAAGCTATTTTTGTGGGGTGAATCAACCTTTTAACACCGGTGATAATTTACCCCAGCAGGCTTTCTTCTTCTCTAATCTAATCAGAACCTTCTATTCTTCTATTATAAACTTGCAACTCGTTCTGAACGAGAGCTTTTTTGATCTAATCAGAAAAGTTAGTGGACGTTCGTTGCTGCTGCTGCTAAGAATTCTTCTGTGTCTTCTTCGAAGTAACACATTAGTTTTTGTCTCTTAGAATCTTCCAAGGATCTCTGTCTTGCATCTTCCTTGAAGTGTTGTATAATTTTTGCTTTCGTGCTTCACTAATCAATCCTAACTTCACCATGTAAGAGCAATTTGATGGAGAGCACTATCAAGTCTGGAAGAGAAAGGTTACTCTCAATCTTTAACTTTTCGAAGTTGACCACGTATTAACTGAGAAAGAACCTATTGTTCCAGAAACTGGGTCTGCAGCCGCAATTACTGCTGCTATTAAAAATTAGGCCAAATAGAGAAGAAAGAATAGCATTTGTAGGCTTTTAATCCTAAATGCTTTGGAGGACTCCCTAGCAGAATCATATTCAATGAAGACAATTGCCAGAGAGATATTGGAGTCTCTGGAGAAACTGTACGAAGATAACAAAATCAGGAGCAAGATATTTATCGTTGAAAAATATCATAAGTTGCTCTTTGAAGACGAGAAGTCTATGCTGCCGCAGGTGAAGGAGTTCCTGAAGTTGCGACAGAAGTTAGAAGATGAGACGATGTCCCTCACCGATAAGTTTATTGTTGGAGGGATCATCTCAAAGCTCCCCGCTCGGTGGAACAAGTTCTATGCAAACATGCATAAGAAGAAGTTGGAGAGCAGTTTGGAAGATCTTTTATAAGAAATCTATGTTGAGCACCAGATGAGGGCTCAACTGAAGGTGGACGCATTGTCCAAACAGATAGCTAATGCCAATTTGTTTCACACCAAAGAATAAAAGGGAAAGCAGGTGGCTTCCCACAGCAAGAAGAAAGATCCCAATAATCTAAAAGTGAAGGGGACTTCCTTCAAGCAACGGAAGTCAAAGTTTCAGATGCCTTGCTTCAAGTGTGGGAAGAAGGGCCACTTCAAGAGTGAATGCAAATCCAAGCCCAAGCAATCAGAGGAAGGTGAGCCTAGTAAGGTTTCAATGTTCACTGACGTTATTACAATGATTGCTTAGGTCACTACGGTGGGGGCTGACTCTGATTGGTGGGTAGACACTGGTACCACCTGTCATGTCTGCTCAAGCAAGAAATGGTTCACCACCTACACACCAACTTCTGAAGTGGTTATGGTGGCGAACCCGGCACAAGCTGAAGTGCAAGATATTGGGACGGTGGTCTTGAAGCTGACTTCTGGAAAGTCTCTGACGCTTTAAGGTGTGAAGCATGTACCTGCTATCACAAAGAACCTGATCTCTGGAGGCCTACTCTGTAACGCAGGCCTAAGGATGGACATCAATGCTTGCAAGATGGTAATGTCCATAAAGGGAACATACTTCGAAAAAGCTTTCTATACCGAAAGAATGTTTAAATTTTAGCTTGTAAATCAGTCCAATGTTGTTAATGCAATCACGCATTCTGGTTATACTCTTGAGTTGTGGCATAATAGATTAGGACATGTTCATTATAAAAGAATAACTTAATGTTTAGTCTAGGAATTATCTCCAAATGTGGAGGTAAGGTAGAAAATGTGAAATATGTGTGCTCAGATGAAGATCACAAGGAAACCCTTTCCTCGGGTTAATTAAAGCACAGATCTTCTGGAGTTGATACACTCCGATATCTGTGACTTCAAACAGTTCTCTACAAAAATCGGGATAAAGTATTTTATAACCTTCATCGACGACTTCTCAAAGTATGTGTTCTTTTACTTGATGAAGGCTAAAGACGAAGCATTCGAGAAGTTTAAAGAGTTCAAGGCCGAAGCTGAACGGCAAACTGGACAACAACTCAAGAGAATAAGAAGTGATCGAGGAGGAGAGTACCGGTCTCATGAATTTGTATCGTTCTACAAAAAATATGGAATTATCAATGAGACTACCGCTCCGTACTTTCCTCAATCAAACGGAGTAGAAGAAAGGAAGAACAAAACGTTGACAGAAATGACAAACTCAATGCTATTGACTGCGGGTCTTCCAAAATGCTACTGGAAATAAGCTGCATTGACGGCTACTTTTATTCTGAATAGAGTGCCGCATGAAACTTCAGACGTCACTCCTTATGAACTTGGTTCAAGGTCAGACCAAACTTGAATGTTATTCGAATGTGGGGGTGTCTAGCATATGTGAAGCTTCTAGATCTGAAGATTAAGAAGATCGGGACAAGGATTATAAAGACAATCTTCTTGGGTTATGCCAAGAAGAGTGATGCTCGGAGATTTTTTGATATTGAATCAAATTATGTCATTGAATCTCGCGACGCAGAATATTTTGAAGACAAATTTGTAAGGCACAAGAACATTATTCTTACGGATATTCCGGAGAACAATGAGGGTGCACAAGAAACTAAAGTTTTCAATGAGAATGTAGTCCAAGAAGATGTTGTTGTTGAAACAACGGTTGAACCAGAACTCGCTGAACCGTCAACTAAGCGAGTAAGGAGACCGAAGGACTTCGGAAATGACTTTGTCACCTATCATGTGGAAGCAGATCCGCTTACCTATGATGAGGCGATGAAGTCCAGAGACGCTATTTTTGGAGGGAGGCGATAGACAATAAAATTGATTCAATCACCTCTAATAACACGTGTGTGTTGGTTGATCTTCCTGAAGGAGCAAAATCTATCGGATGCAAATGGATCTTCAAGAAGAAGATGAAAGAAGATGGAACTATTGACAAGTTCAAGGCTAGGCTAGTAGTCAAGGTGTAGAACCCATGATTTGTTATTTTATTATTAATGTTATATTTCAGCCCATTAGTAACCAACCCGAACCCGAATCCATATCACTTAAACCCGTTCAACCCATGTAACCCATTCTCCCGTGTCCCACGTGAACCCCCCAACTCCGGATCTGAAAGCTCACATAGCGACAAACTCTCAGAACTCCTCCTTCTCCACATAACAAACTCACCTCACCACCTTCCCAAACTCGTCCGATCTCTCTCCACACACCTCCGATCTCGAAGCCGATCGCGCCTCGACGATCCCCGTGCCACCCCGGTCTTTTAGACACCTCTCTTGGGGACATTTCTCGATGTTGCGGCCGACCCCCTTCGACCCGCGCTCTCCTACCGGACCGTCGCCACCTCCGTGACCACCGGTGACCCCACGCCCCGGCCGTCCGCAGTCCTGCCAGCCATCCGTGCACAGCAGTGCACGTTTCGCGCACCGGCCAGCGCCCGTACATGCGGCAGCCGTCGCAGCCAGCCTGTTCCGCTGGTCTCCGTCGGTTCCCACCGGCCGCCAGCACCCCGTCGGCTGTCCCCGCCGGCCAGCACCAGTTCCTTCCGTGCGACAGCCTGCACGGATTCATCTGCCCATTTCCAGCGTCCCTCGTCCGCCTACTGCGCGTTCGTGTCGTTCCGCGTGCCCCGTGAGCGCATCCCGCGTCCCACCTTCCGTGTGTCGGTCCGCATTTCGCGTACCCGTGTTCCTAGTCCGAGGCCTCTCTTCGGTGCTCCATCGTCAACCTTTTGGTAAAACCTGACTCCCTGTACATTTTTATAGTTTTTAAACCTGTTCTTGTTCTGACCGAAATTGACAGAATAAAACTATGTCAATTCTGGGATACGTAGTGTCCTAATTGGGACCATATGTTATGTAGTAATTCTGATAACTTAATAAGATTATGGATTAATTTACCCATTAATATGATTATGCCATAATTTTATAAGTATTAGTAATTTATGAATTATTTGTTAATGGTTGCTAATCATTAATTATGAATATCGTAAGAAAAATGATACTCGTAATATTCGATTAGTTTCAAAAATAGTTTATATCAACTTATTCCTAATATAGGAATTATAACTATTAGGCTTAAACTCTTTAGTTTTAGGGAAAAATATTAGTATTTTTCAAAAACGGTTTTATTAAAAAATAATTATTGATAGTAAAAGTTGGTTATTTTTCGTAAACTCTCTAACTAATTAATTAAAGGATTTTCTCACTAACTATTAATATAAATATTTTCGTAATAAAAAAATCGTTAAGTTATTTTAATTAGACGTTATTTTAATAGAAGTTTAAATACGTTTCTGAAACCTTAAGTGTTATTAAATAAAGGATTTTCGTAAAATTTACTATTAAAATGGTTTCTTATAAATTGGTTATATTTATCAAGTATTTTTTTAGTTTAGGTAAACAAAAATATTAGTACGAAAAATCGTTTATTATCTTCTAAAAAAAACTAAGTTAATACTTTCGTATTTATTTATTTAAAAATAACTGTTTTGTTAGGAAAATCATTTTTATGTAGTAAATAATTATAGTTATTTCTCTAAAAATGTTTGATAATTCAATGATGTTATTGTAAGAATTGGCATAATTAGTTAAACCTTCGGATTGGTCTCTAAGGCAGAGTATTGAATCAATGTAGGTCTTGAGTCCCGGACTTTAGCCTGAACTCCTTTCTGTCGTCACCCTCAGCACAGAAAAAACTCAAGGCAAGTTTCATACCAATCATGTCAATGTTTTTCTAATGTGTTGCATCAGTAGGACCAAGTATATTGTAGCGACACTGATTCACAGGGGATCCCTCTCGGATCCTATATTGATTGATTGATTGATTGGCTCATTGACTCGGGGATTGGGGGAGTAGTATAGCATCTGTGACCAAAGCCATTATTACTGAATATTTTCTCTCTCGCGCTAACCCCTACTGAATAGGGGGTTGAGCCATATCGTATACTATCATTTGGCGAAAACTTTAATATACACATTGAATCTACCAGCCGGTCACAGATCTGTTATATGCTCAAAATTACTATTGACTCATTGTAGATTGCATCATTGTAGCTCCTGAGATTTCTTACCTGTTGTCCTTTTTTATTATTATCTAAAAAAATATATAATGTTTTTAAACTATCTTGCTTCATTTATTATTATTTAGAATATTATATGTGGATATATGTTCTTGCTCCCCTCCTGACTCGAGACCAACATTTTTAGGTGACTGTGACGACGAATATCTTACTTTTAGTTCCTTCTACGGACCCAATCCGAGTCCTGTCGCGGTAGCTGAACCTGACCAGGGAGCCTCAGACTACTAGCTGTGCCGTGGTTTAGTTTATTTTTTTTTCCCAGTTGTAATAAAAACTAATGTAGTAACAGAATGTTTATTTGCTTTCGTGTGTTGATTCATCTAGACTCTTAGCTTTAAATTTTAGATTCAATAAAAGTAATTTTATTCTCGCATTTAGAATTATCTGCTGGTATTCTTACTGCTTGATACATCTTACTGCCGCCGTCTCACAACGGTGCAGGCTGGACATGATCCGACTGGACCCAGTATATTGGGATCGGGTCGTGACATATTTTAGTGGTAGCCCATGCAGGTCCAGTTCTACAAATTGGTCTAGTCAACTTAGTCTAGACCAGTATGCAGTCATGCAATCTAACTTAGGTCTAAGTATGACTTTCGGAAAACAGACTCTAGAAATAACTAGAACACTTAGATTGTTTTCACCATGTCACAACATAGGGCCGAAATTATCTATTTATAATATCTATTTTTGCTTATAGTTTCGTAGGTTACCTTGTTTATGCTTGTACCTAAACATCAGAGGATGGCTAAAGGAGTATTATATAGTAGTAAAATATATGGTTGACCAATCACCATAGAGAAGTTAAAAGAATTTATGAAATGAGGATCTTGTTGTAATTATCTTGATGATATAAATTTCTAGTTACACTCTTAATTCTGGTAGATATCTTTCATGAGATCATCTTTTCCTTTTGCTACAATTTCAGAAAATTTTGAGGATTTCAATTTTAGAAAGAAATTATGTAAGATTACTGAGATAAGATTTGTCAAACATATGGAATTTAAGTTTTGGAAGAATAGAGTTTGGTATTCTTTTGGATGAAGCCTTAGGTATTTGACGATTTTGAATTTTATGATTAAAGAAAGAGTTATGGAAGATAGAGGAAGACGTAGGTAGAGTTAGCGAGAAAAGTCTAGAATTTGGTAAGGTTCTCCCATGGAGGAAATAAAATTGGATAATATATAAACATGAGAATATGATGAGCAAGTAAAAAAACACTTGACGGAAATCAACTTTTATGATGAGATGACTAGTGTACCCGGAAGTGACGGATATAACCATGGAAGGAATAAAACAAGCAATGGAATGATAGGTTCTATAGAAGGAATAAGCAGTGAGGAATTTAGATAAGGCCATTGGCATGCAACTTTGGAAAGGAGCAATTGAGTTTGCAATTTCTACCAAACATTGGAGGCTCATATTAGTTATGGTAAGAATGATTGGAATTTTATGATATTTTTGCTAATGTGTTTGGATGAGAACGATTGATAGGTGCATGATTAAAGATTAAAATATGATTAGTGATTATAATTTTTTTTAATTGATTTCAAGAATTGGAAATTCTCGAATATAGGTCATGGATCAACTTTAAAGAATTTTCTAAGGATTTACTATGACAAGTGAATATTGTGAACTTTGATTTAGTCAGTTTTGGAAGAATGGATGGCAATTGAAAATTGATATATGTAAAATAATTTGATCAAGAAAAATAGTTGAAATTGAAATACATTTGGCATATGAGTTACATACAATGACGGATGGAAATTTGATTTAGATGATTTATGATTCCAAATAGAATTAGTTTTAATACCTTGGCAGCTGCATTAGTTTTCTGTAGATACTGGGAGTTCAGCTAATATAGCGAGTTAGAGATTGGTTTTTGCATGGATATTAATAAGATGGTTATCTTGTAAGTCTTTTTTTCATGCATATCATATCTGCTGACCGTTGAAATAATGATACGATATTCTTTCTATCCCCTTTGATCATCACTCAGTCCTTAATGAAAATATCTTATTCAATTACATTTCTATCATAACTATTTACTCTAATCACCCTTACTATCCTACTTGTAAAACTCCTAATTTCTACTACGATTGGTTTTAATAAATATGGTATTGATTTTTGTACTTCGTATTTGTACGTCGCATACGAGTTTGCATTTCGTAAATTTCTCATCAAGTGCGAATAAGTGCGAAGTACATATTTTTATAAAACGTTTTAATTATATAGATGTAGAAAATATTTCAAAATAATAGACGATAAATATTTTATATTACTTGAAGTTGTAAATAAGTCACGCCGAGGATTGCCAAACTTTATTTTTATTTTAAAAAGCCATTTTATTTTATGGTACAAGTATAACTAGTAATTTAGAAAAACTGTATTTTATGTAAGTATTATTTTTGCATGCGAGTGTATATATATTTGTATTTTTGAAATTAATGATTATCATTAATATATTATTTCGAAAAAACGTATATTAAATATGGGTTGATTTAATATGTAATTAATTATGGTGATTTAAGTTGGAAAAAATATATTAAGTTATTTAAATATATTTTAAATTAGAGGTAGAATCTATCTACATTGGATTATATTTGATTGAGTTAATTTTAAATCAATTTGAATTAAATAGTAAAAAAATCCAAGGGGAATTAAAATTCTTCTTAGTCCTTATCTAGATAAGACTTTTGTAAATCCCCTGATTTTTCAAAATAAATATTTGTTAAATTTTTGGATTTTTAAATAACTATTTATTGACTTATTATATAATTTGTATTATTTTACATATATTTAGTATAGTGCTCATTAGTGAATTTAGTAAACAAATATATAAAGCTATTTTTCTAGTACATTAAGGATCTAAACTATATTATACATTTTTTCTCAAAATTTTAGGATTTATTTCATAACTTTTATTACTTTTTACATGTTACTTATATTGTACAGTATTTACATCATATAGAATACATGTCAATTTGGTATTAAATATTTTAGCTTGTATAAATGAGATTAGATAAAGGTTGTTTAAATAAATATTAACTCTATTTATTATCTATAGTAATTTTAAATAATGTTATAGATAATTAAGATAAATATGAGTTATATTTTAATTTAATCATATATAATCCTAAGTCTAATAGGAAATCATCCGTATCTATATTATATCATAACGAAATAACTCCTATCAATTTAAATCAAATCCTATCTAATTTAGGAGATAAATCTGAAATAAATACATATATAAACCCAATACATCCCCCTTCTATCAGCCATAATTCGAAATTATTTTTAGTCCAATAGAAACTCTAAAATTCGTCATTAGAATTCAGCCCCACTTTTTAGCAGCAATAGCAACTTGAAACGACGATATCTCCTAGCTCCGAAGGTTTCCAAAAACATATTTTAATAGAAAAAATTCGTTCTGTAAATTTTTGCAAAACTGTTTGAGTATCTAGTGTCCAAAAAATAAACGTGTTTCGATATTTTTGCGATTTCGGGAGATTCCGGAAACGAAAATGCGATCCGTTTAGTTTTTCAGAAAGCTGATAAGAAAACCTATACCATATCCTAACTTTAAAATTTATTAAATAAATGTAATAGGTGAAGTATTAATTATAATTAATAATAGACTAATTTCAGCATCCGAAGTTGTTCATACACCTTCCTCTTTGTGCGCTGTTGTTGAATCGTCGCCAGGACATCATCTTACCTCACTCGAACATCAGACAAGACACCTTGCCTTTGCTGTTTATTTACTTGCTCAATATCATGCATGCTTTTATCTATTATTTATTTCTAGAAAATATAAAAATTGTACTTTCAAAATCGTATGTAGATTCAAATTACTGTACTTTTGTTTTCTTATGCATTTCGACTTAGAGTTAAGGGACCACCCTTGTGTGTGTCGCATTCATTGGCCTCGACACCTGTGTGACACGAAGTTGCGAGTCGCATTTAGATACAGACTTACGTACTGACTGATCATCGGTGTGTACAGGACATGCGTTAGGATATGACTGCTAATAGTTATGGATGTCTAGAAGACTTAGCGGTTATTAGAAATATCGTGATGTGGATATAGCATGTGTAGTACATGGGGAGGGAGAAGACAACTATTAGGCGTAGGGGCTTTCACTCATTTACTTTTCTCTAGATGCCCTTAGTGACTCAGTTGAGTGCTAGTGGACCGTGCATTTACTTTCCTCTAGCTGCCATTAGTGACTCACCCGAGAGCTAGTATGCCGTACATTTATTTGTTACTTTTCTCTAGATGCCATTAGTGCCTCGGTTGAAATGCTAACGTACCGTGTTTCTAGTTTCGGAAGGCCCCTGTGTGAAGCATTGTCTTCAAAGTACATTTTCACATAGAATGATTAAGGACCTTTATCTGTTTAGACATATGTAATTTTCTGTTGAGCTAACTATATTCAGTTTATGGCATGATATTATGTGTCTTGTTACGTCCCTCTGAGGACCTGGTGAATTCTCCAGGTGTACTTTTGTGATGTTTTGCAGGTGCTCTAGCCAAGGCCATGACTTGCTCTCTTCTATCGAGGATGATTGCACTTGAGTCATCTTCGCATCGCTCGACAATTTCTAAATTTTATATTCTCTCTTTGTTGGAAGTCGATTTGTCTCCGCCCAACGACTTGTGTAAACAATAATTCATAAGTTATTATAAATTCTGTCTTCTTTATTTGTGGATGAGATTAGTGTCGTGGTTTTCTACACTTTACAGCTTATGTATACATATGATGGTTTCATATATTGGAGTATACTTCGTATGTATGCAGTTGGCATGCTTACGTTCCTAGTCCTACGTATTTTTGGGACTGGGACATTATATGTTTTTGTGGTGGCCCATGCAGGTCAAGTTTATCACTTCGGTTACGTTATTGTACCGATATGAGCCTGCAGATAGGATAGAGTCTAGGATCTCATCCATATACATGACATTCTTTCTTGAATCCAAACTTCGAACTCTCATTTGCCTCCCTTGATTGCATCTTGTTTGACCCCTTTCAACCGTGAATCCTTACTTTCTCGTGCTTAATGTCGGTTAGGAAGATGACTACACTAGTATATGCTCATAGGTCAAACATGTGACTAGAAGGATTACATTCATAATTAGTATACATTGAGGTCTTATTTAAGATATAGAGGCATTTATTTTTCTAAAAGTATGATCTTAAGGATTAGTTAATTCTAAGTTGGGTAGTAGCAATATTACCAACTTTGAGGATAGAGAGAATTTTATCTTGAGACTACTAGGAGTATTAACCAAAGGATTGATAGAAGATTGAGTAAAATCTTTAATTTTGAAGATTTAGAAAATATTTATGATTTTCGGGTTATAGCTATTCATATCTTTTGAGGATATAAATTGATTTGAGGAAAAATTTAAATTTTGAACTGTGTCATACGATCTATGATTGATAAATTTATTTAGATTTTGAGTTTAATATTTCAATTGTGAAAACAAATCTTCAAATTTTGTCGCATAATTCACGATTGATAAGATTATCTAAATCTTGAGTTTAAAGTTTGGATTTATAATATTACTATTTTGTGGAAATTTTTTTAAGAGATATGATAAAGCTTATTTTGAGATTGATTAGAGGAATCTAAATTTTTTAAGCTACGTTGGATGACCTCAACAGACTAGAGAATAAGAAAGTTTAGTTTGTGCATATTGGAGGGAAAATATATATATATATATATATATATATATATATATATATATATATATATATATATATATATATATATATATATATTGTCATACTAAGGGTTATCTTAGGGTTAATAAAGACTTGAATTATTTTTATGATTATGCTTGAATATCGTAGTTTATGTCAAGCTTGAAATACATATTGGGAACTCAAATTTTGGGATTAAATCTTATCTTGATAGAGAACCAAGAAGCAGGCAAGGTCACCCTAATGACATAGAGGTACTCTACATTCCATCCATGACCAAGATAATTGTATATACACAAGTATAGTTAGTCTTCGACCAAACCATGTGACTATATCTCAATTTTGACTTACTCGACCTTTCTCCAAATCCAGATCTTTTATTGTGACCTTCTAACGTTTGAAATTTGAGAAATGAATTAATCGTTCCTTGACTGTATCCACCTAGGAGACTATCTTCTCTCTTAAAACTGTGTCCCTAAATTATTTTACTAGATTGCTTAATTAATTTTATTTCATGCTTCAACTTGATCTTCTTTAATGTTTGTGCATTAATTGTCACTTCATGAACTCCCACTTTTTATTTTAGATCTTTTTGTGTCCTTTACCGTGACTTTGATATTTGGAGTGTAATACTAGCTGTTACCTTCCAACAAATTTCATATGTAAGACCTAGACGAGCTCACCTTCATGTAGGTATATCATGTCCCACTCAAACACGTCCCTTGGTACTCTATTTTTATGATATGACTTTCGGGTCATAAAGACTAGACTATAACCTTTATCATGATACCGATATATTTTTTGACCAAGGATAGGGACTTAACCTCGACTCAATCTTTCGATCCGATGTGATTTTGTTCTACTTAATTCCTTAAATGCTTATAATCTTTGTGCTTTATCTTGATTGCTTGACCCATTGTCCCATCACACTACTAGTTTAACTCTTGTAAGTTGGATAGAATACCTCATGACCTAACAAACCTTTATCCTTGTGACCCATATTGATAAGTTTACTTAGACTATAGAATTTAGAGGTCCCTAACTTATCTAGTCAACCAAGCCATAGATAAGAAAATACTAGGATGACTGCATACGCCCAAACTTCGGGCAAGACTTAGATTTTAATGGATCTTCGACTATTTAATTTCCTTCATTAGTATACTTTACTTATATTTTGACTATCTTATGATGCTAATTTAGCCTTAGTTTTGCAAGCTTATTCTTTTATCGATCTTTTTTACGACATATGTGTTATTGGGGACGCCCACTAATACATTGTCTAATCAGAACCGGTACATGATGGTCTGATCAACCAATGCACTTTGGTTCGCTTTTCATATATTATTCGACGTGGATGGAGACATAGTTAAACTTGGCCTCTAGAATTCCATCCGCGACTGCCTTGGCAATTTTTTTTGAAAATTTTCAATCGTTTTTGAACCACTTACTCGTATTCGATAATATCTTCTTCGAACTCTTTATTATTTTCGTCTTTCACCTATATTAGAAAGACAAACACTCGTACTTGATATCCCTTATCCACCATCTATTGCCAAGATAGTTAACCACTGACCAACCAATGTGACAATATCCCCGTCTTGAGTTACCTTTTTCCTCTACTCTAGATTCATTATCGCAACCTTCTAATCGTTCTTGAAACTTGAAAATGATTCAAATCATTTCCTTAACCATACTTTAAACCTAGACGACTATATTCGCTCAAGAAACCATATCTCCCAAATGTCTAAATTATTCTCTTTGACCTACTCAATTCCTTTCTATTCTCTAATTCGTGTTATCATAATTTTATTAGCTTAACTAGCGACCCTTCTTCAATTCCATAACCATGAGGTATTTTCGAAAATATCAAAATCACGATCTTCCAATGCATGTTTGTGTCGAACGTCGTTTCTTCGCCTCATCCAAAAATTTAATCATATTACGGTATTGATGAACTCTTTCTATCTCCCCTACCCTAGCTATTCCTAAATTTTGAGGACAAAATTCTTGTAAGTTGGGTAGGATGTAAAACCCCTAATTTCTACTACGATTTTTTTTAATAAATATGGTATTGATTTTTGTACTTCGTATTTGTACGTTGCGTACGAGTTTGTGTTTCGTAAATTTCTCATCAAGTACGAAGTACATATTTTTATAAAACGTTTTAATTATATAGATGTAGAAAATATTTCAAAATAATAGACGATAAATATTTTATATTACTTGAAGTTGTAAATGCGTCACGCCAAAGATTGCCAAACTTTATTTTTATTTTAAAAAAAGCTATTTTATTTTATGGTACAAGTATAACTAGTAATTTAGAAAAACTATATTTTATGTAAGTATTATTTTTGCATGCGAGTGTATATATATTTGTATTTTTGAAATTAATGATTATCATTAATATATTATTTCGAAAAACATATATTAAATATGGGTTGATTTAATATGTAATTAATTATGGTGATTTAAGTTGGAAAAAAATATTAAGTTATTTAAATACAGTTTAAATTAGAGGTAGAATCTATCTACATTGGATTATATTTGATTTAGTTACTTTTAAATCAATTTGAATTAAATTGTAAAAAATCTAAGGGAAATTAAAACTCTTCTTAGTCCTTATCTTGATAAGACTTTTGTAAACCCCCTGATTTTTCAAAATAAATATTTGTTAAATTTTTGGCTTTTTAAATAACTATTTATTGACTTATTATATAATTTGTATTATTTTACATATATTTAGTATAGTGCTCATTAGTGAATTTAGTAAACAAATATATAAAGCTATTTTTCTAGTACATTAAGGATCTAAACTATATTATACAATTTTTCTCAAAATGTTAGGATTTATTTCATAACTTTTATTACTTTTTTACATTTTACTTATATTGTACACTATTTACATAATATAGAATAAATGTCAATTTAGTATTAAATATTTCAGCTTGTATAAATGAGATTAGATAAAGGTTGTTTAAATAAATATTAACTCTATTTATTATGTATAGTAATTTTAAATAATGTTATAGATAATTTAGATAAATATGAATTATATTTTAAGTTAATCATAATCCTAAGTCTAATAGGAAAGCATCCGTATCTATATTATATCATAACGAAATAACTCCTATCAATTTAAATCAAATCCTATCTAATTTAGGAGATAAATCTGAAATAAATACATATATAAACCCAATACATCCCCCTTCTATCAGCCATAATTCGAAATTATTTTTAGTCCAATAGAAACTCTAAAATTCGTCATTGGAATTCAGTCCCGCTTTTTAGCAGCAATAGCAACTTGGAACGACGATATCTCCTAGCTCCGAAGGTTTCCAAAAATATATTTTAATATACAAAATATGTTTTGTAAATTTTTGCAAAACTGTTTGAGTATCTAGTGTCCAAAAAATAAACGTGTTTCGATATTTTTGCGATTTCGGGAGATTCCGAAAACGAAAATACGATCCGTTTAGTTTTTCGGAAAGCTGATACGAAAACCTATACCATATCCTAACTTTAAAATTTACTAAATAAATGTAATAGGCGTAATATTAATTATAATTAGATAATAGACTATTTTCAGCATCCGAAGTTGTTCCTACACCTTCCTCTTTGTGCGCCGTTGTTGATTCGTCGCCAGGACATCATCTTACCTTACTCGGACATCAGGCAAGACACCTTGCATTTGCTGTTTATTTATTTGTCAATATCATGCATGCTTTTATCTATTATTTATTTCTAGCAAATGTAAAAATTATACTTTCAAAATCGTATGTAGATTAAAATTACTGTACTTTTGTTTTCTTATGCATTTTGACTTAGAGTTAAGGGACCACCCTTGTGTGTATCGCATCCATTGGCCTCGACACCTGTGTGCCATGAAATCGCGAGTCGCATATAGATACGGACTTACGTACTGACTGATCATCGGTGCGTACAGGCCGTGTGTTAGGATATGACTGCTAATAGTTATGGATGTCTAGAAGACTTAGCTGTTATTAGAAATATCGTGATGTGGATATAGTACGTGTAGTGCATGGGGAGGGAGAAGACAACTATTAGGCGTAGGGGCTTTCACTCGTTTACTTTTCTCTCGATGGCCTTAGTGACTCAGTTGAGTGCTAGTGGGCCGTGCATTTACTTTCCTCCAGCTGTCGTTAGTGACTCACCCGAGAGCTAGTGTGCCGTGCATTTATTTGTTAATTTTCTCTAGATGCCACTAGTGCCTCAGTTGAAACGCTAACGCGCTGTGTTTCTAGTTTCGGAAGGCCCCTGTATGGAACGTTGTCTTCAAAGTGCATTTTCACATAGAATGGTTAAGGACCTTTATCTGTTTAGACATATGCAATTTTCTGTTGAGCTAACTATATTCAGTTTATGGCCTGATATTATGTGTCTTGTTACGTCCCTCTGAGGACCTGTTGAATTCTCCAGGTGTGCTTTTGTGATGTTTCGCAGGTGCTCTAGCCAAGGCCATGACTTGCTCTCTTCTATCGAAGATGATTGTACTTGAGTCGTCTTCGCATCGCTCGACAATTTCTAAATTTTGTATTCTCTCTTTGTTGAAAGTGGATTTCTCTCCGCCCAACGACTTGTGTAAACAATAATTCATAAGTTATTATAAATTATTTCTTCTTTATTTGTGGATGAGATTAGTGTCGTGGCTTTCTACATTTTATATCTTATGTATACATATGATGGTTCCATATATTGGAGTATACTTCGTATGTATTCAGCTGGCATGATTACGTTTCTAGTCCTACGTATTTTTGGGACTGGGGCGTTACACTACTATCATACAACTTGTTAATTTTTTCTGAGTTATAAACCCTTATACCCCATTCCAATTTGATTTGGTATTTTTAGTCCCTCATCTCAGAAGATTCTATTACTTTATGCCTTCTCAATAAATTGTTGACTTTCATTTCTTTCTTGCCTTTTCTGTTTCACGAGATCTTATTTGATTTTTCCCTATTTTATGATCATATTTTAATCGTACCTAGATTTTTCTCACGCCTAAAATGATTTTGATCATAACAATATTCCAACTCTATCTCAGATCATAACTAGATAATTCTGATCGTGTATATATTTTATCATTGTACCTAGTGATCGTGCCTGATGATTTAAATCTGGAACGATTTATAGCAGGAATTTATAGAGTACATGAGTTATGGGATATGAGATAAATATGAACACTTGTGATTTAAATCAAAGAGGGGATAACTAATGGTGTGAATACCAAGCAAATTGACATTATAGATTAGAGGTTGTTAAATGATAAGCATGGAGATATACTATAGGAAGATGCATGATGAATTAAAAGATATATAAAGGACGATCGAAACAAGAAATTTTGGACTTAAGGTGCAGCTAATTAAGGATGACAATCATATGAATTGAAGGATGCAGAAGATTTTAAATTAGAAACCAGAGATAGAAGGATTTTAAATAATACAAGGTTGGGAGATGTAATAAGATATATTATTAACAGAGAAAAGTTTGGTCAAAATGATACAGTAAAATCTAGATGAAGGATTCGAGCTTAAACAGGATAATTAAATTTTATTGAGAATTCGGGATAAAATAGGTAAATGAGGATTTAGAATCAAGATATGTACATGTTGGTGAAAATAGACGTCTAAATAAATTACAGAGTGATCACACATGAGTAAAATAGATAAACAAGGAATGATAAAAATTTCACGGATCATGACAAATTGGAGTGTTGAAACGTGATGTTGGATTTTAAATGTGATATTGGGTTACTGAGGCTTGATACTAGAGTATTAAGACAAGACGGAGTGTACCAAATTATAATACTTTGGTCATGAACGAATAAGATGTATAAGAACGTACTTGGAACACATATAGTGGTATGACAAAGAGTTAAATTTTGGATATATATTAGCAAACTGAAGGAAGTACAAAACATATTGCGGGAAATACTATGTGTATAGTAAGAAAAAGTAGAAGACAAATTTTCCAAGATTATGACGGTGATTGACAATTCAAGGATGAAAGCAGAAATCCATAATTGTGGATAGTGCTGTGTTTCTTAGGAGGGAAGAATGTTATTTGAGAATAGTGGTTAGATTGATGAAGATATTGCACTACATAGATTTGCTATGGAACAGTTAGCTTAGTTAGACATGAGGCTGTTGAGGAAGAACACCCTTACTCGTTTGAGACATGATTATACCCCGGCCCTTATCTTTAACATTTCGAGGACAAAATTTTCTAAGAAGGAAAGCTTGTAAAATCCATAATTTTTTATTATTTTATTATTAATGTTATATTTTATCCCATTAGCTGCCAACCCGAACCAGAATCCATTTCACTTAAACCCGTTCAACCCACGTAACACATTCTCCCGTGTCCCGCGTGAACCCCCCTCCTACAACTCCGTATATGAAAGCTCACATAGAGATAAACTCGCATAACTCCTTCTCTACAGAACAAACACACCTCACCACCTTCCCAAACTCATCCTACCTCTCTCCGCACACCTCCGATCTCGAAGCCGACCGCGCCTCGACAATCTCCGTGCCAACCCGGTCTTTTAGACACCTCTCTTGGGGGCATTTTTCGATGTTGCAGTCGACCCCCTCCGACCCGCGCTCGCCCACCGTCACCTCCGCGACCACCGACGACCCCGTGCCCCGGCCACCGGCAGCCCCGCCAGCCATCCGCGCACAACAGCGCGCATTCCGTGCACAGGACAACATGCCCCGCCGGTCTCCGTCGGCCGCCAGTACCCCACCGGCTGTCGCCTCCGGCCAGCACCAATGCCTTCCATGCGACAGCCCGTGCATCTAATTCGTCCGCACGTTTCCATCGTCCCTCGCCTGAATCCTACGCGTTCGCACCGTTCTGCATTCCCCGTGTGCACGTCCCACCTTCCGTATATCGGTTCGCGTTCTGCGTACTCGCGTTCTGAGTCTGAGGCCTCCCCTCGATGCTCCGTCATCAACCTTTTGGTAAAACCTAACTCCCTGTACATTTTTACAGTTTTTAAACATGTTCCTGTTCCGACCGGAATTGACAAAACAAAGCTCTGTCCATTCCGGGATATGTAGTAGTAGTTTTCTAATTGGGACCATCGGTTCTGTAGTAATTCTGATGACTTAATAAGATTATGGATTAATTTACCCATTAATATAATTATGCCATAATTTTATAAGTATTAGTAATTTATGAGTTATTTGTTGATGGTTGCTAATCATTAATTATGAATATCGTAAGAAAAACGATACTCATAATATACGATTAGTTTTAAAAATAGTTTATATCAACTTATTCCTAATATAGGAATTATAACTGTTAGGCTTAAACTCTTTAGTTTTAGGAAAAAAATATTAGTATTTTTCAAAAACGGTTTTATTCACAAAAAAAATGATAGTAAAAGTTGGTTATTTTCCTTAAACTCTTTAACTAATTAATTAAAGGATTTTCTCACTAACTATTAATATAAATATTTTTGTAATAAAAAAATAGTTAAGTTATTTTAATTAGATGATATTTTAATAAAAGTAAATACGTTTCTAAAACCTTAAGTTTTATTAATAAAGTATTTTCATAAAATTTACTATTAAAATGGTTTCTTACAAATTGGATATATTTATCAAGTATTTTGTTAGTTACGTAAACAAAAATATTAGTATTAAAAATCGTTTATTATCTTCTAAAAAAAAAACTAAGTTAATACTTTCATATTTATTTATTTAAAAATAACTGTTTCATTAGGAATATCGTTTTTAAGTTGTAAATAATTATAGTTATTTCTCTAAAAATGTTTGATATTTCAACGATGTTATTGAAAAATTGGCATTATTAGTTAAACCTTCGGATTATTTTCTAAGGCAGAGTATTGAATCAATGTAGGTCTTGAGTCCCGAACTTTAGCCCGAACACCTTCCTGTTGTCACCCTCAACACCGAAAAAAACTCAAGGGAAGTTTACTACAAGAAAAATACCATTTTATGATGGATAAAAACCGTCATATATGACAATTTATGACGGGTTTTTTGAAGCAGGCAATCGTCATGAACACGAGTGTTATAAAAGTTTAGAAAAACCGTCATATATGACTTACACTTATATGACATTTTTTTAAATTAAAAACGACATTAATATTATCATTATATATAACATATCTATCCTAAAGCGTTATGAATAGGTTATACGTACATTACACTTACTAAAATGATCTGGTTCTGAAACCATTCAGAAAGCGTTCATGAAACGTTATAAAAAGAACTTATACAAACACTTTGTAATGTTCTGTTCTTGTCATTCACACACATATATATCACCTGTCAATGCTCATAATTCAATGCGTTATAAAAAGCATATTAATTCCTGAGACAACAGAAATATAAAATTTAACTAACATTTGAACATTTCATTAAAAATATCCAAATATCATATCATCTTAATTACATTTCAAAATATATCACTCTTTTTCCAACTTTTATTTCACCAACATATCACCATTACATTTCAATAGCAAAAAAATACACATCTTTCCCTTTTAGGACAGCCGGCCTCAAAATATTGAAACATCATTCACCAAATTGTGACATATCTTCAAAAGCCAACATTGTATATCCCTTCAAAAGTCAACACTGTACGTACCTACAAATAAAGAATGAATAAATGAATAAAGAGATATTATGATGATATTTCCAAATCAGATAGAAATATAAATGTAAGTATTAAAGAACATATGAAATTTCCATTATATATAGCATGTATCTAAATTTCTGTTTGAAATATTAGACGAAATCATTATATTTCTATATATCAAGTCTATATAGACACATGTATCAATATTCAAGAATATATATGAAATTTAGATCATAAAAGCTAACAGACTAACCTGATTCATATGAGAACCAGAACTGGAAAGTCACATGATCTCAATATTACGTACCTGGAGCACCAAACTCATTTTTTCGTACTGTCAGTATTTTTCGATAAAAGAATCAGCTCATCTCTAGAAATCAATGGTTTACATATTTGGAGTGATGAACTAATAAAGGCAGAGAAAAGTGGGGCTCAGAGATTTGTAGAAATGTTGCAATATGCATTTCACCCATGTTGACAAAAATATCAGAGCCAATCGGAAAACTCACTTGATACTCAAAGCCGTGATACTCAGATTTTAAAAGCAGCATATAGAGAGCAACATAATCACAAAATTGCCCAGAGATAATTAAAGCCCAAACAAAACAGATTAAAAACCTTCCTGATACTCAAAAACAGAGGCAACATCATATATATAGAGAGGAAGAACCAAGTATGAAGGGAACAACCAACTATAGTGAAACAACTAAAAACTTCTTGATACTCGAAAACAGAGGCAACAATATACATAAATTTTAGCAAACTCAGTCCTCATCATAGCCCATAGAAAAACTTATGTTATGGTTCAAAAGAAATACTATTTCTCAGAAAAAATATGTATGCACAGAGTACTCCCAATCGAAGGGGCTGCTTGGCATCATATAGATGACAAAATCACAAGAACTAGAATGCCAATAAAATAAAGGATAAGTGAGTATCAAAAAATTAAAGATTCATAGCAGTTTTATTCATATACTGTCACAGTTAAACTGAAGATTCATGATGCATGTGGCTGCCAAGTTCATATATGATGCCTAGTTCATCTATCAGACCACATTCCACATGGAAAATTTTTATACTCCCAAACAAAAAACTAATAGTCAAAGCCAACATACAACTGATAGTCAAATACCAAATAATCAGTAAGATAATCCAAAATCAGCAACACTTCATGATCAGTTCAAGTGTAGTTTCAATCCCAGCCAACTGTAGTATCAGTTCAAGTGTGGTATAAGTATTTATATACATGCCAAATTTAAAGGCTAAAATAATCAGTTCATGATAACTAATAAAAAAAAGTCAAGGAAGAGCAACATCATATAGGTAGCACAACATACAGACCCAAAATAAGATACCCAAAAACATATAGGCAACAACATATATACTCAAAAGCTGATATCCAAAAGCATAAGGCAGTAGCATACAGACCCAAAAACTGATACTCAAATCCAAGTCACAAATTTTGGCAGATGTCAAAAACTATACCAAAAAACTGAAACCCAAAAACCAAACCCAAAAATTGGATATCTTGAAGCACTTGAAGGTAGCAACAATACAAACAGAAATCCATCTAGTGATACGCAAACTGGGAATCCACTAATACCCTAACTGGGTATCCAATAGTATAAAATAAATTTGAAACTTGGACAGTAAAGAGACACACTGATATAGAGGCAGCAACTTAGGGACATGAATATATAGAGGCAGCATAGTATGACACTGACAAGTATCTATTAGTTTCAATGTGATACTGACAAGGGGCATTCACACTCATTAAGAATACTCTCCTCTCATTGGAAATTATAGTACCAATATCATACTTCAACCCGTAGGTCATGATCATCCACTTCTCAGATCAGTGGCATTCACACTTATTTTCTTGTGTCTCCAATAGTAAGAGAAGTGTTTATAAAAAAAAGTCAGTAGCTCTAGAAAAACCCATCTCAACTCAAGTCTATACAAGCTATTGTATAGTTAAATATCTTACTATGCCTACAAGACTATGCCAAACTAAATACATAGGTACAATACCTTTTGAATGAAATCTTCATAGACAATTCCCTATGAGAACATGAAGAACCCTAAAATAAAAAATATTGGAACATAAGAACCTTATAATATCATCAAAAGAGCTAATATTCTTGACAACACCAGATAATAAGATTTGGTAGAAATTGAACTGTCGCACTGCATCTAACAAGTTGCACAAACAACGAACAACAACACGATGGTAACAAGGCTATTTTCTAAAGCCAACAACCTTATATGTAATCCTGACACTTATTTAACAAAAAAAGGTCAGTAGCAATTTAAGATTCCAATAAAAATTATACAAAATTATACAAGATGAGAGCTAAAAGTAAAGTTAGGTAAAAGGCATATCCATTTCCAATAATCTTATGATCCAAGTTCTTAGTTTTTTTTAAAGTTCCTTTAAACAAATTAAGATTACACTGATTTAGTATAAAGGCAACATTAGAAGGTAAACACAACTTAAGGTGGCAAGGAACCGATAAACCTAAAAGCATGTGGCATATGTTCTTATTCATAAACATTCTCTTTTAACATGAGGCCCCAATATAGATTAATAATTCCTAACCCAATATAATTTCAACAAGGCTCCTTGGTAGTTGGTAATATTAAACTGTGTTAACACAATTCACAAGTAAATAATGAAGTTTAAGATATCAATAACATCAAAAATATCGTTAAACTATTATACACGATTAATATAAATGGTTGAAATAGTAGGAACTCTTGAGCAGGAAGTAATATAACTACCCTTAAGTTACAATTATTTGGAGTCAAGTATCTATAAAAAAGATCCGATTACCGCTCCGACATTCCTAGATGAATGTTGTCACGACCCGCACCCACTGTGAGGGTACGAGAACGTAACAACGCCCAGCCTACGCCGCAGTGTCGGCGGTAGAACGCTGTTCTAGGTCATGAACTATAACTAGCATAATATGAATACTCTCCATAAGGAGGCCAACACAGAGGTACAACTCAATCATAAGGTAGAATATAGCACGATGAAATAGATAAGAAATCCTCAACTGAGGTACAACAGAAAAGAAATACAAGTCTCATCAACTCTAAAATATACAACTCTGAATATAAAGACAACAACTAAGCATGAAAAGAAGGAACAGTCTAAGCTATCTACACTATACAAGGTATCATCCTGAGCAGCTGCCTGAACCTCCCCAGGGGTCCAGGTCGCGAGTGTCAACTAGGCAAGCTCCAAGTAAGGGTACAGGGTTCCTCATCATCCTCTGTAAAATTTTCAACAGGTCCAGTCAGGACGGGAGCGAACACAAAACATCTCACGCAGTTCATATCATGTTAGGAAATATAAAGCATGCAATAGAGTAAGGTACATAAAATGCTGAAAGAAGAATGTATATAAAAACAACAGAGATTTGATAATGGGAAATATCTATATATGATAAGTAAGAACTGTAAGCCTACTGTGATTTAGAGTACAATATGGTTATGTAAACGGGTTAGGTTGTACAATAAAATGGGACTCCTTTGTACGTGAGTGTACAATGGACATATACAATTTCTTATACAATAGGATTGATCACATAACCACTTCTACTCTCCTTTTCCAATCAATACACAAGGATCCAATTCAGTTACGTTACCTTATACAATGGCTTGTACAATGGCTTGTACAATGGCTTGTACAATGGCTCAATGTGATAATGAGAGTACAATATGCACAATGAGTGTCCAATGATAAGGGTATTCAATAAATACAATATGTAAGTGAAACGCACATCACATTATGTATTTAGTGAATATAAGAAGATAACATCTCAGAAAAAGATCCGTATAGTACCAATCCGTGATAATGATCGTGTCAGCATCAAGTACAGTAATCTAGAACAAGAATATAAATCCAGACAAGTATTAAACGGTCAGAGAATGTACTCGTCTCGTATCTGAATGTCTGAAGTAAATGTACTGTCCGAGATGAGGTACCTGACTCCTAGTTAGAGCAACACAAGTCAAGATGTATACAGAGGGTGATATATGAAATGTACAATGCATCTGTATGCTGTCTAGGTCAAACTAGACCAAAGTCAACTCTCGGTCAACTCTAGTCAACTAGACTTGTCAAACTAGGTCAAGTCCTAGCCCAATAAGTCAAATAAGTCTCACTAGGCCTAACCAAGCCTAGTCTAGCAATCACACACCAATCACAAGGCTATACAAGCCAAACATAAGCCACACATCAAGGCACATTCATATATGTTATTCATCAACATTATATATATATATATATATATATATATATATATATATATATATATATATATATATATATATATAAAGAGAGGAAGGAACTAACATGTAAGCTATGTGTGTGTGTGAACATGGATGTGTACATGAAAAGAGAAAACATCACTAGTTATGAGTTTACACTACACATGGCACAAAACTAACTCATCTTCATTACACATGTATTTATACTTAACATGCATGGCTACAAGTATACATCTATATACATTAGAGTAGAGACTATTTAAGTTATAACTAACATGCATCTATACTTTACATAAATCTATATATATTATAGCAATCATTTAGAGAAGGGTTACATGGCATGGTGGTTGATATAGAGTGTGGTGTCCTTGTGCAGAGGGTGAAGTTAATTCAGTTTAGTTCCACATTTACATATAAACTAAAGTGAGCTATCCCATAAACTGGTGTAACTAACCACATAAAATGAACCATGTTATCTGAAATCTGCCATTAAGCCAATATCCCATATGCATACAGCTTATGCATTGGTTCTATGTCTACATATAAAATCTGATATTGCATTTACAATATTTATACATTATGCATTCATATCTATCATTACATATATACCTTGAATTTATATCTAGCATTCATTATATACTTTCATGCATGCATTGTATATCATTATTTCATTCATGCATTTATGCATTGCTTACATATATTACATACTATGGAACCTACATATTCATTACAAGCCATACTTATACATGCTTACATTAGATAGGATACTTACACCTCATACATCATTTATTTAACCATTTACTCATGCTTGCATTCTCTATTTAATTACATAATATATATACATTAACATGGGTTAAAATCAAATAGAATATTATATTACACACAAGGGTACACAAAATGCATATGCCGAATAGTAACTCCTACTAATAATCAATACTGTACCATCTCAGCATGAATTAAAATCTAGGATTAAATTATATTATAGATCTATGTGTTAGCTTTCCGAAACTTCAAACGGATCGCGTTTTCGTTTCCGGAAACTCCCGAAATCACGAAAACACCGAGAACGCGTTTGTCTTTCGTACAGCTGACACTCAAATAATTCTCCAGAAAGTTACAGAAAGAATTAGGCCTATTAATACATGTTTTTGGAAAGCTAACTTCAATACGCTTTTTAAAAAAAAACGAGAGATTAAACCGAGCATTGAGCTAGAAGTTATGACATTTCTAAGTTAGGGCTGAAATTAAAAACGTGGATAAAAATCATGACGGATTTGGGTAGTTTGAGACAAAAGAACACAAGTATATAACATAATATATCAAGAACTCACTCTCTACACTAATATATATATATATGAGACACTATAGAACACATCTCCAATACAAAAATATGAGATTAAACATGTAATAATTCATTCATACATAACAACAACACATAGTATGTCCAAATTTGGGATTTTCTCACATGGACACAACCACAACACAAAGGACACTCCTATGACCTCCAAATGGACACGAAATGGACACAAATGGAGATACAACCATGGGAGTCATTCCTATGGGTTCAAAATAGACATATATGCATGAGAAAATGAAAAGAAGAGGGGATTTATACCTCCCGGTAGATCGAATCGAAGAAAAGCCTTCCCGGAGCGACACCGACACGTAGAGATTCCAAAAGGACACGAACGAGCTCCGAATCCTCCCAAACTTGGATAGCTTCCTCCTTGGCTAGAATGGAGAAGGAAAGAAGAAGATTTGGTGGTGAAATGGAAGGATTTGGTGGAGAAATTGCTAGGAATTGCTCTATAGGAATTTGGGAAAGAACAAGAGAGAGAGAGTGTGGATGAGAATAATGAAATAAACTTGAGCCTATCCTCTCCCAAAGTGGCTGGCCATATGGGCTATTTGTCCTATTATGGTAAGGTCCAAAATGCCCCCACTAACCTATTCTATGAGTATTAGGAAAGGGCTAATTGGTTGGGGCTAAATTAGTCATTCTAAAGTCTCTAATCACACTAATCTTATCCATAATAATTAGTCTAACCTCTAACTAAAATATTTCTATCATGTGGACTAAAATTAATATCATGTGGGCCATGCCTAACTAGTGTTGTGGGTCCCACTAGAGTCAAACTACCCCCGGGTCCCCGTTTTAAGTCGGATTGAGTTGAAATTCGAACCCGACTCAAATAACCCCAAAACAATATCATAAATAATAAAATAAATTTTAAAAATATTCAAAAATATAAAATGACAAATACTCCTGTTTCTGAAAACTGGAGGGGTGACAAATTCCTCGAAATTAAAACCAAACAATAGTAAAATGTTAAAATCACAAGTCATAGTTTAAAAATGATTAAAAATCACCAAAAATTATAATATAAAATAATTATCAATAAATAATAATTATAATTACAAAATTTCAAAATTATCCTCATTTAAAAAACTGGGTGTTACAATCCTACCCACCTTATAAAAATTTCGTCTTCGAAATTAAGATGATCGCACCCCCTTCTAGGTCAAACATAGTCAAGGGTCAATCACTAGTCAATTTCTCAACATCCAAGTACTTGGTCATCAACTGGTCAACTTCTTAGGGTTTTACCTATGCTAGCTATTTAGGTGTTGGCAACTAGAATTTAGCAAAAGAGAAACTCTATAATAGACTAGCTCTCAACTTCCCAATCCTATCAAGTCACCTATAACTAAATACCTACAAGCTAAGCACATGAATATCAAATACCATATATATATATATATATATATATATATATATATATATATATATATATGCTCAAGAACAATAACCCATCACATATATCCTAAGTATATCATCTATATATATACATGACTGATCAACAAGGGTTAAGGCAGACTAAACTTATAAGGGTCTGAAACAATGCTTAGAACTAGGCTAAGGATGAATGGTCTGAATCAAGGGGACATGGTATCTAGTGAAGGGTCTGCACGCTGCCTATAAAGGTGATCAACACAAAGGAACTCAACACGAAGGGAACTTAACTAAAATGGAAAATTGAACCAAGTATAGGCTAAACAACATATTTATAACCCTTTACAACAATGGCCTATAGATACCAACTAACCTATATCCCATATGCCAATATCATCTGCAATCTATCTATATAAATAGACCTCTCGGTCTTAGGTGAAACTACAACTATACTCAAAGGCAGGCTCTGGTCATGGGTGCCTCACTGGAAAAGGTAAGGGAAAGTAGTAATAATCATCAAGGATGTAAGGCATACTAACATCCTATGTGTAACTGGTTGGTATTATAGATAACAGGAGAATTATCTGCAATGGGTTACTATTCTAACACCAATGCTAACTATCACCTCTAGGGTACAGACACTCTACAAGTCATCATACCATTATACTATGAAGGAACTACCTACGAACAAGCTCTACAAACTAAATATTCCTACTCCTAAGTTATTTACAACAACAGAAGGGTATGATGTTTTTAAACCTTCTCAAGATACAACCTGTTAATCATATGCGTCTGTCCTAGATCATGTTGTCCAGAGTCTTCATCATGCTAGTGAGCAAGGCTACGATAATCACAGAGTCCTTGACTAAGGTACGTACCCTTAGGTTCATGGTATTTAAAATTTTCGTATTGCTACATGCGACGGCAAAAACCTTAAATTCCCATACCCGAGAATACATCCAAAATCTGACTACATGTCCTCACTATGCCAACTAACAAGACTATCGAGGATTCTAGATCCCATGATTTAGGCGACCTAGCCCATATGATTTTCTCAGAAGAAAAGAAACAAACACAACAAAAAAGTAACATAACAAAATTAATCAATCAACAAGGAATGGATGGAATTCGATTTCAAGATAATTATAAAAGACAATTGCGGGAATAGAATTGAGAAGAACGGAACTTGCAGCAAGATCTCCAATGGTCTGCGCATCCTTGACTGTCCTGACGATAGCTCGCCCTGCTAGTTTTTCCTGGTCTGTTGCTGATGCTGCATAAATTACCGCTTTTAAGAGAAATCAGAAATGACGAGAGAAAATCTCTGTACAGATAGAGGTGCACCTCCAATGTAGCAGAAACGCCAACCTGAGTCAGCACAACAGAAGCTGCGGTCTCGAGGCCCTGATGAACAGGACGAGAGGTGGCCAGCCTCTCGATAGTATCCCCTGAACCGAAGCGATGAGATCGTGTCTTCATAACCATCATGAAGACAGATCAAAACAAGAAGCAATTACTGAGAATGAAGCAAAAAATCAAGGAAGGACAGTTTATATTCAAGGGAAATCAATAAGCAGCAATTGGATAAAAGGAATCTGATTAAGAGTTTTTCCTAATGTGATTGAGTACCCCAAAAATATCCTAATCCTACTGCAGGCTGTAGTGATACTCTAGTTCGAATACCACTACATAAACTCGACCTGCATGGGCCACCACTAAAAATGTGTCACGACCCGCACCCACTGTGAGGGTGGTAGAACGCTGTTCTAGGTCATGAACTATAACTAGCATAATATGAATACTCTCCATAAGGAGGCAAACACAGAGGTACAACTCAATCACAATCTAAGGTAGAATGTAGCACGATGAAATAGATAAAAAATCCTCAACTGAGGTACAACAGAAAAGAAATACAAGTCTCATCAACTCTAAAATATACAACTCTGAATATAAAGACAACAACTAAGCATGAAAAGAAGGAACAGTCTAAGCTATCTACACTATACAAGGTATCATCCTGAGCAGCTGCCTGAACCTCCCCAGGGGTCTAGGTCGTGAGTGTCAACTAGGCAAGCTCCAAGTAAGGGTACAGGGTTCCTCATCATCCTCTGTAAAATTTTCAACAGGTCCAGTCAGGACGGGAGCGAGCACAAAACATCTCACGCAGTTCATATCATGTTAGGAAATATAAAGCATGCAATAGAGTAAGGTACATGAAACGCTGAAAGAAGAATGTATATAAAAACAACAAAGATTTGATAATAGGAAATATCTATATATGATAAGAACTGTAAGCCTACTGTGATTTAGAGTACAATATGGTTATGTAAACGGATTAGGTTGTACAATAAAATGGGACTCCTTTGTATGTGAGTGTACAATAGATATATACAATTTCTTATACAATAGGATTGATCACATAACCACTTCTACTCTTCCTCCCCAATCAATACACAAGGATCCAATTCAGTTACGTTACCTTATACAATGGCTTGTACAATGGCTTGTACAATGGTTCAATGTGATAATAAGAGTACAATATGTACAATGATAAGGGTATTCAATAAATACAATATGTAAGTGAAACGCACATCACATTATGTATTTAGTGAATACAAGGAGATAACATCTCAGAAAAAGATCCGTATAGTACCAATCCGTGATAATGATCGTGTCAGCATCAAGTACCGTAATCTAGAGTAAGAATATAAATCCAGACAAGTATGAAACAGTCAGAAAATGTACTCGCCTCGTATCTGAATGTCTGAAGTAAATGTACTGTCCGAGATGAGGTACCTGACTCCTAGTTAGAGCAACACAAGTCAAGATGTATACAGAGGGTGATATATGAAATGTACAATGCATCTGCATGCTGTCTAGGTCAAACTAGACCAAAGTCAACTCTCGGTCAACTTTAGTCAACTAGACTAGTCAAACTAGGTCAACTAGGTCAAGTCCTAGCCCAACAAGTCTAATAAGTCTCATTAGGCCTAACCAAGCCTAGTCTAGCAATCACACACCAATCACAAGGCTATACAAGCCAAACACAAGCCACACATCAAGGCACATTCATATATGTTATTCATCAACATTATATATATATATAAAAAGAGAGGAAGGAACTAACATGTAAGCTATGTGTGTGTGAACATGGATGTGTACATGAAAAGAGAAAACATTACTAGTTATGAGTTTACACTACACATGGCACAAAACTAACTCATCTTCATTACACATGTATTTATACTTAACATGCATTGTTTGCCATTGGTTGTAAAAGTACAGAACAATTATCGGAGGACTGAACTTAGACTCACAATACAAACTCGCTCGTACAAAGAAAGCCTAGGGACGAAAACCTAGGTACAACAGTCTAAGTATGATTGTTTATTTTAGATTCTGGGGGGTGACGATAGAGGCTCGGGAATGCGACGGCCGCTCTGCCTTACTCCTTGGACGATCGGTATGCAGCCTTGACTCGGGGAAGATCTGCTTGGTTGTTGACGAAGAAATGCCTTCTTGCTCTCTCTCTAATTGCTCTCCTGGCTTCTCTCTCTCTGTGTATATTCTCTCTCTGACAATGGGGAAAGTCTCTCTGTGTATACGTATTCTTCTTTGATTCTTCTTTTTTTTTTGTATATCTCTCTATATCTCACAAGAAAATGGCACCTTGCTATTTATAATAGTGGGATGTGATCGCTAGGGTTGCCAATGATTAGCTCTTGGAGATGGCGGCGGCCTGGGGATTGATCAATCCAGGCCGTTCGTTTCTAATTGTGACGAATCAGAACCATTAAGGGTAGATTATACCAAATCCCCATTAGCAATTAATGCTGATTGGCATAAATCTTCCTTATAATGATTCTCTCATATCTGCGAATAAATCAAATTTATTCTCCTGCCACGTGCCTCAGATCATTGGGATTCGACCCGATCTTGGATTGCCATAAATCTGGGAGATTGATCGGCTGAGGACACGTGTCCTGAGAGCCAATGGTGAGACTGGAATCGCATGCAGATTGGGTCGCATGAGATTTGGGCCGCATAAATTTTGGGCCGCATAAGACTTGGGACACGTATCAGGACTGTCTGGGCAGTGGCCCCCTCCTTCAGACTTCTGAACCATATGATGAGCCGCATAAACCGCATAATGGTGTGTCTACTTGAGCCGCATGGGCATGATCTTCTTGAGCCGCATAGGGATGATTCCACTCGAGCCGCATGGGACAGCTTCACTCTGAACCGCATGGGAAGTCTTCACTTCGAGCCACATAAGCACACCCACGTGGCAGGGCCACGTGGCATTTTGTTGTTCTCGGGGGATCGTGTCAGAGATTTCTTTCTCTTCCCTAGAGGTTCATCATCATGACAGAGTCATAATTACCTGCTTTGGTGTCAGGTCTGTCAACTTTTCAGAGGGGTCAGCCGTCAAAGCAATTAATGTAGCATGGATCGGAGGGGAGCACTGTCACGCCACGAGTCTTCTGAGCCGCATGGAATGCCTCCGGCCGCATAGCTCCTTATGCCGCATGACTCCCTGAGCCGCATGCGTTTTCTGAGCCGCATGGGCCTTTCTTGGCCGCATGAGTCAATTTCTTTAGTATTTTCCATGCTTCTACAGGACCCCCTTCAAAGTTTTCAATTTGTAAAATTGAAATACTTTGAACAAGAAGCATGGCTGTATTGGCCGCATATGCAATTCCGACCGCATAAGAGTTCTAGCCGCATGAATGTGTTGTTCGCATGACTGTTTCAGCCGCAGGGGGTGTGTTAACCGCATAGATGGTCCAGTCCACGTGTGCGGGTCTTTATTTATCTCCAAGTTGCTTCAGCGCCGTCTTTGTAGGGGGAATCTCAAGGGTCAGTTCATTAAATCTTTTTGGATTTGATGCCTTGGGTGAATCTTGGAGACGAAACCCAAGGAGTCAGTTTCGCTTTTCAAGAGTCGGTCATTGGCCCACGTGTCCACCTTCTTCCCTCCTCCTATAAATAGGAGGGGTTTGAAGAGAGAGAAGACTTCTTTATTTTCTTTCTTCTCTTATCTCGCTTGCCTTTCTTTTCTTCGATAATTGATGGCTCCCAAGAAGATCATGGCAGTGAAGGGCAAAAAGGCGGCATCCACTTCCACCTTGGGTGCGATTGCTGCCCCGCCCGTCGTCGTGCCTGCTGTTCATCCTGACGTCTATCCCCCCATTGCTGGTAAGGACAATGTATGAATTAAGGAACCCCAACCTCCATGGCTACGTCGCATACTTTATGCACGAGCCTTTGTAAATCGTATGTTCGCCCTACGGCTGAGCTGCGAACCGCATAAGAAAAATCATTGTGTCTGTATGTGCGCCTTATTAATGAAACCGCATAGGTGGCGCATAGACTTTTATTGTGCGGAGCCGCATAAGCAGTCTTCTGAACTGGAGCCGCATGGGGCTTTCTGGAGCCGCATAAGACTTCTGAGAACTTCATGGGGGGCATGGATATTTTCTTGAGCCGCATGTGGTTTAAAAATACCTAATCAGCTCTTTTTTATTCTCTGTTTAACTTATTTTTTCTTTGTCTGTTCTTCAGTGAATTTGTCGGTTAACGCCGCCGGAGAACTCTTGGTGGGTAGCGCTCAAGCTGCTCTCGGCTATAGGTACGACCATATTGTTCAGCACGTGGCGGATCAGTTTCCGAGCGATGAGCCTATGGCCAGATTGAATGCCATCAAGAATCAGCCTTTCCATTTCCTTAATGCTATGATGAACTCCGGAAAATTCGAATGAGAGTTTTTGAAGCCTGCGTTCTTTTTTGGAGACGCCTTGACCGTGGAGAATGATCATGTTCTGGAGGTGTCGGAGGATTAGAATTTTGTTTCTAACGGGATGGCGATCCGCATCCCTCAGATGGAGCGACACTTTCCATTATCTTGGTTCAATATGCTCCCTTTGGACCGGAAGATGGAGGGGACTCTAACCCCTACAAGGAGTGGGATGTTCGTGGGAAACATCCGTTATAATAACCATCTGAAGTCCATGGTTGCTGGCAAGGTGCATACCAGTTGTTCTGTGACAGGGTTGGTCCCAGGTTCTTTCCTGAATGTGGCAGGTCCTAACTTCACGTTTTCTACCGCCGATACTTTTATTAATCGACTTGCCCGGAAAGGCTCCTATCCCGTTGGTCGGTTGACGTTTTCTGGTTGGATACACCCTATTCCCTCGTGGATCAATTTATCTACCTGTAGGGGAGATGGGACTTGCGCTCCATGAAATGCATGCGGTCTCCAAGCTTCCTTGGGAGGACGAAGCGTTTGAAGCATATACTCCCACTAATGAGGAATTCGAAGATTTGGAACGACGGTATCCTGGCTTTGCGGCCCTTTATCAGGAGATATTGTGTCATTATAACAAATGCCATCAGATAACCCGCAAGGATAACCTGGAAGGGAATGCTCCCTACACCAAGGATTGGGTGCATTATCTCTTCTCAGCATATGCCTCAGGTCTGGTTACCTCTCGTCGCCCTAGGTCTCGGGAGGCGGTCAAAGAATTGGTGTCATCTACTAGTGGCAGATTCGGGAGCCAAACCGACACTTTCGATTACTTTTACCAGGATACTCAAGAGCTGTCTGAGAAAACGCTTCTGGCGGGATTTTTGATGATCTGGCTACAAAATTGTGTAGTCTCGGGAGGAACCGGTTCTATTGAGAGAATTAGTTGTAACTTCATCCTTCCGGCCGTAAAATTAGTCTTACGAATCAGGCTAGCTCTCCTTCCGGCTATGGTGTGTAGCATACACCGTGGCCTTCGTACCTTCACGTCCAAAGTCATTGTCCGCAATATGACCAAGGATTTTGAACGAACTGAGTTACCTTATCATTATTTGATGGGGTGGCTGCTGATACATTATCCATCTTTGATGAGGTCGGGCTCTGAGGGCGGTGCGACTGATGATGACGCCCTTATCTTCCGTTACCGTGATGAGCCTTGGGAATGTGAGGCCATGCGGGTTTGTCGGATGGTCTTGGCAAGGGCAGATAAGTATCATATTTTCGTATCCGTCCCTCGCTTTTCTGCCAGGGACATAGAGACTGTGCATATAGACGGTATTGCGCCTCCTCAACTTCTGGATGGCCAGATGCTCTTATGGTTGCGTAACATCCGTCCCTCACATCTGGTGTACCGTAACCGCAATGTTGTTTTTCTGGAGCCGTATCTGCCTAGCAGGTTTGCCCGGCAGTTTGGGTACAGCCAACTTTGTTTAGACAGCCCCAGCTCTTGTCTGGGTTATGAGGGAAGTCTTCTTGATGGTATCAGAGCTTGGCAATATTATGATTCGTTTCATACTCGCACCATTTTCTCGGTCCCTGCTATTAAGGAGTCAGTGGAGATCTTGTATATGGCGGCTCTGTATCATATCATGGCGAACAAGCCCCCGGTCGATTTTAACCTAGGTACCAGTTTTATTGCTGGCACCGGTCTGGATGAAGGCTCTCAAGGGGCCAAGAAAAGAAAGACTAGAGCCGAAGTGCAAGATTTGGATTCCGCTGCTGAAGGTGATGAAGGCAACGAGCATAATAAAGATGACTCTATCCTTCCAGTGGTAGGCGCAGAGGTGGGTCAGTTGCATGTTTTGTCAGATGAGATGATGAGGGATCAGTCCCTTGTTGCGCCTGGTCCTATCCCGAAACGTAGCAGGCAGGTTCCTCCTGTAGGCAGTGTGTCTCGATCCCGGAAGCTGGTTGCGACTAGGCACCGTCCGCCAGCCACAAAAGAGAGTGGAGAAGAAGTCAATCCTGCGTCAGAGGTAACGAAACTGCTCTCGATCCCTTCTTCCTTCTTTCCTTTGAGTTTCAATCCTGATTGTCTTCGTTCCCTCTTTTAGGTGTCGTGGGAAGAAGAAGAGTTTCAGGATATCGAGGCGGTGACCCAGGATGACGGGGCCTCCCATGAGCCTGTTCCTATTCAAGAGGACGTAGATCAATCTGTATCCCCCTTCAAGGTGACGGGGTCAGGGGACGTGACTGAGTTTAACTCGGGGATCCCGGGTGGGGGGACCATGCCAGTTGTGGATGAGCCGCGACCTTCATGCCCCTCCCCTGGTAAGATTAGCCGAATCTTAACCCGTGAGGAAGCCTATCTGCTCTATCATCATGTCCTTCGGGTTACGTAGATTGACTGTTATTCTGGACATTCAGGTCCTGCCCCTTCAGTGCCGAGGATGGACGTCGTCGAGACAACCCCAACCGAAGGGGCATCGGTGGAAAGGGGTATACTTTCTCACTGCCCGACTCGTCTTGATGGGCCTTCTGAGGGCCCGACTTTAACGGGCCAGTTCTCGGGGCAGTCGGGGCAGGGAACAATGGTCCTTGCATCATCCTCTGCTCCAATGGCTTCGAGAATCGACCTTTCTTCCCTGCCGAGCATCCAAGCTCTCCGGGCGGCGGAAGACGAGTTGGCCGCTATTCATGCCTCGTTCTGCTCGGACTCCGCTCCCTTGGTGGCGAGCTCTAGCGTTACTCCTCCGACGTTGCCGCTGCGGCTTCCCCTGACGCCCTCCTCTGTTGAAGTTTTGAACGACGCGTTGCAGGACGTGGTTGCCAGTTTCCATCGTCATTTGAAGAGGGGAATCGAGGCCGCTGTAGAAAGAGGGACCTCTTTTACCTTGGCCCAAAGATGCGCCCATGGTCAAATAAACATCCTTAGGGATCTTCCTGATGATGTAGGAATGGCTTCGCTTCTGGAGGCAAAATTGCTGGAGGCTGATCAGCTGGTGTCCGAGCTTCGAGTATTGCGGCAGGCTGATCTGCCTGCTGTTATAAACGAGGAGCAAAATTCCCTTATTGCTGTTATAGAGAGGACCAGAGCGGCTCGAGATAAGACCAGACCGGCCGCACTGAAGGATCTCAGCGACTTAGCTGATCGGTATTATCAATTGAGTTATGCGACCGAAAATGTTGTGGCTCGGGAGGAGTCTGTCTCTCGTGAGATTACCGAGACGCGGGAGCAGATCCTTACGCTTCAGAAGAAGCTGACTTTCCTGGAGTCTGAACTCGAGACTGCCCGCAATGACAGGGGGCTAATTGTTCAGGAAGCTGACAGGGTTACTCAAGCTTCGACTGACCTGGAGGCTGTTTTGAAGAAATTGGAAAATGACTGTCAGGCGCTCCTGGATTTGGGCAATGAGGAGCGGTTACTCCAGGAGGTCGAGCGTCGCGCTCGGCAACGGATTGAGCGGGAGACCACCTCAGTGAGAGACCGCCTCGTAGAATTGAGTAACACTGAAATGTAGTTGGCCTTTTCTTTTCCCTTCTTTTTCTTTCTCTTCTTTTTTTTTTTGAAAGGGACGTGGTCCCGAAATATGTAATGCTTTTTTTTTTCTTCCTTCAAATAAAGAGTACTTTCAATTCTACCCTTCATTTGTATTGCTTGCTGTGCCTGTAATATTGTGGTGATGTTCTCCCCCGCATAGGGGATATATTTGTGGACCTGTTACCCATGGCGTACCTTGGTTTTAGGTAGAGATAACAAGTTTCGGTCAGGATGCCTGAAGCAGCCATAGCAAAGTGGTCATGGGTGCTCTTGGTATTGAGAAAAGAATTACCGTAGAGCAGCTGGGCTCCTGGGGCATGATGAGGTGATAGGTTTGTGTTAAGAAATTTAGCTGAGGATATTTGTGGGCCTATTACCCTTGGCATACCCTGGTTTAGGATACGGGTAATAGGATGAAAGAGAACTGACATACTTGCTCAGAGGTAACGAGGACATGGTAAGTAGGAAAGTTCTTTGAACGTAGAGTCTTCCTACTCAGAGGTAATGAGTACATGGCAGGAGCAAACTCGACGGAGGGTATTGGTGGTCAATAGAGGACATTTGTGGTCAACAGAGGATATTTGTGGTCAACAGAGGACATTTGTGGTCAACAGAGGACATTTGTGGACCCATTACCCTTGGCGTACTCCGGTGGTGGGTACAGGTAATAGGTCGAAAGGGGATCATCATACTTACTCAGAGGTAATGAGGACATGGCAAGTATGAAGGTTTCTTCGACGGAGGCTTCCCATTCAGAGGTAATGAGGACATGACAGGAGTGGGCTCAATGAAGGGGGGTACGTAGAATAACTCAGAGGTAATGAGGACATGGAAATTCTATGTAGGGGTGATTTGTTTTTGGCAGAAATAGGACGACTCAGAGGTGATGAGGACATGGTCGTCTTGGAAATTTGTGGATCCATTACCTTTGTTGTGCACTGGGAGTGCAGGTATTAGATCATGAGGGAGGATCTCTTGTAGGAAGAAAGTTCAGCGGTATGATTATACATGACTTTCTTTCAAAAGAGTGACCAGGATGTAAGTTCAGGGGTACCGATGGGCACATAACTCGACAATCCATGAATGTTGGAATCAAAGTGTAAGTTCAGAGGTACCAGCAGGTACATGACTTAGGAATTTGGGATATGTTTATGGAAGAAGGGCATGAGTTTAGCGGTACACGCGGGTATATGACTCGAAAATCTATGAATGTTGGAATCAAAGTGTAAGTTCAGAGGTACCAGCAGGTACATGACTTGGAAATTTGGGATATGAGTTCAGCGGTATAAGAGGGTACGTGACTCGATAAGTTGGAAAATTAGGGGGCTGAGTTCAGTGGTACCAGCGGGCACATGACTCGAAACTCTGGAAAATGTTGTTTAAACATAGTATTTCTTCAGGAACTTGCCGTTGACGGCCAACATGAGCAAGTCTCCGTTCTGCTTGGCGAGGCGGTAAGCACCATTGGAGAACACAGCCTCGATGATAAATGGGCCTTCCCATTTTGGCTGGAACTTGCTGGTGGTCTTGTGAGTCATGACCATTGGCCTCCTGACTGCCAAAACAAGATCGCCCACTTGGAATGTTCTGACTTTGACCTTTTTGTTGAAGGTTCCTGAGATGCGTGCTTGGTATAATTCGATCCTTTGCTGAGCTAGGAGGCATTTTTCATCTAAGGCCTCTAACTCTTGTAGTCGACGTCGGTAGTTATCATCCGTTGTCAATTGATAAGTGAGGGCGACTCGGAGTGAGGGAATCTGAGTCTCTAATGGGAGAACTGCCTCACTCCCGTACACCAGAGAGAATGGTGTATTCCCGGTGGCTGTTCGAACCGTGGTGCGATAAGCCCATAAGCACTCGCCGAGCTTCTCGTTCCAGTCGCGTTTGTTGGAGGAGACAAATTTCTTGAGGAGTTTGATGATTGTTTTGTTGAATGCCTCTACTAACCCGTTTGCTGCCGGGTTGTATGGTGTCGAAGCGACATTCTGAATGCGGTGTTTGTCGCAGAATCGGTAGAATGTGTGGCTTATAAACTGCGGACCATTATCATGGATGATCCTTCGGGGCAGTCCAAAGCGGTAGATGACGTGGTGCTTCAGGAAGCTGATTACGTTTGAAGTCTTGACTTCGACGAGTGGGACAGCTTCTGCCCACTTTGAGAAGTAATCAGTGATCGCAAGTATGAAGCGATGTCCTCGAGAGGAAGGTGGGGTGATTGGACCAATGATATCCATTCCCCATGCTTCGAATGGCCAGGACGCCACTGTCGGATGTAGAAATTCGGATGGTTGGTGAATGAAGTCTGCGTGGACTTGGCAGGCCTTGTATTTTCGGGCATAATCTATTGCATCAGCCACCATCGTGGGCCAGTAGTAGCCCATCCGGCGAAGGCGATCTTGCAGCTTAGGGCCAGGCTGATGGGCCCCGCAGACACCGTCATGAGCCTCTCGTACGGCTTCTTTAGCTTCTGCATTCGACAAGCACCGAAGTAGTAATCCGTCGTAGGAGCGGCGATACAGCATTTTCGTCTCTGTATCGTAGAAGAATCTGAGAGAACGCCGCCTGATAGAAGTAGCCTCCTTCGGGTTCTCAGGCAGGATGTCGTAGACCACGAAGTCTATGAATGGTTGTCTCCAGTCTGGCGCTTCGTCGATCATCTGAGCAGAATAACTCGCCATGGCTTGAACGTTGTTCTTAGGGCAGACCAGCTCATGGCTAATTACATCGACCAAATGATGAGAGTGGTTTTGCACTGCTAGGGAAGCAGCCAGGCCTGCTAGGGCATCAGCTTCGATATTTTGGAGTCTGGGGACGTGTTCGATGAAGAATCCCTCGAATGATGAGATAATGCTGATCGCTATTTGGTGGTAGGGGATCATGTCTTCATGGCGGACTTTGTACGTCCCCCGGATCTGGTTGACGATTAATTACGAATCGCCGTATGCTTCAAGGTATTCTACCCCCAGTTCTCTTGCGAGTTGGAGGCCAATGACCAAAGCGTTGTACTCGGCCACATTATTAGAGCAGGGTTCCGTGAGAGAGTAGGCACGATTGATCGCTAGCCCGGTAGGAGAGACCAATACTACTCCGACTCCGACGATGATGTTTCCCTTGGGTCCGATTCTTGAAGCGCCATCGAAGAACATCCGCCATATGTTATCGTGGGTGGTTGTATTTGAATCGGCGACCTCATCTGGGATTTCTTCATATATTCTGGATGATTCCGATCCTGGATGGGCTACCAAAAAGTCTGCCAGGGCTTGACCTTTGACAGCCTTCTGCGGGACGAAGATCATATGATAGGGGGACATCAATATCGCCCATGTAGCGAGGCGGGAGCTGAGTGCCCCTGGTTTGGTCATGAGGACCCTGAGAGGGTTGATTCGTGAGATCACATGTATGGTTTGCCCCGTGACATAGTGCCGCGTCTTTTGAATGGGGAATACCAGGGCGAGGCATTCTTTCTCCACAGCGGTGTATCGGTGTTCGGGCCCGACCATCATTCGGCTGAGATAGTAAATGGCCTGCTCGTGGCCTGCATCGTTGTTTTGTGCCAGCAGGGCACCGAAGGAGTGTTCCATTGCTCGTACATAGAGTAGGAATGGTTTTCCAGGGACCGGGGCCACCAGGACTGGAGGATTTGATAAATATTCTTTGATGTCATCGAAAGCGCGCTGGCATTCCTCGTCCCATACGAATGAGACTCCCTTCTTCATGAGGTGGGTGAACGGTCGGCATCGCCCGGAGAGGTTGGAAATGAACCTCCTGATATAAGCTAGCCTCCCTTGGAGGCCTCTAAGTTCACGAAGATTTCTCGGGGGACCCATCTCCATGATTGCCCTCGTTTTCTCGGGGTCTACATGGATACCCCGTGCAGTGATGATGAAGCCCAAGAACTTCCCGCTGGATACACCCAAGAACGATTTTGTAGGGTTCATCTTCAGATTGTGGGCTCGTATTAAGTTGAACACCGTTCTCAGGTCTTGCCGATGATCTTCCTTACGGCGACTCTTGACGGCGATATCGTCGACATAGCATTCCACTGTCTTGCGCAAATATTCTCTGAAAATGATACTCATGGCTCGCTGATATGTAGCGCCAGCATTCTTTAGACCGAATGGCATGACTGTGTAGCAGTATGTGCCAATCGGGGTTCGGAATGAAGTGTGCTTTTCGTCGTCGGGAGACATCTTGATTTGATTGTACCTCGAGAATCCATCCATGAATGACATACGTTCAAAGCCGTATATATTGTCAATCATGATGTCTGTGATAGGAAGGGGGAATTCATCTTTGGGGCATGCCTCGTTCAGGTTGCGAAAGTCGATGCAGATTCGAATCTTCCCATTCTTCTTGAGGACGGGTACTATATTGGCAACCCAATCAGGATGTTGCTCTTCACGAATGAAGCCGTTGGCTATTAGCATGTTGACTTCGGCTTCGATCACGTCCATGACGCCTGGGCGGAAGCGTCGTTGTTGCTGCTTGACTGGCTTTGCATCTGGCCGTATATTGAGTTTGTGGAGAGCGATGTCAGGATTTAACCCCGGCATGTCTTCATAGCTCCAGGCGAACACATCAATATATTCTCTGACAAGTTCTAACAGCGACTCTTGTTCTTCGTCAGTTAGGCTTTTACTGATAAAGATCGGTTTTGGAGAAGATTCGCTGCCGAGATCCACTTGTATGACCTCATCTTCAGTAGGAGGTTCTCTCAGTTCGAACCGCTTTTCCCATTGTGCGTCTAATTGCTGGGCCCATGGCTCTAGCTCAAGGATTTCGGGGACGTCTTCGTCTTCCTCGTAAGCGTCGGTGAATGCCATGTTGACTGACATGACTTGTCTGAACACATCTCCGATGCTGGTATCTGAGTCGGAAGTCGGTGATCCGGTTGAATGCGACTGCCAGTCGCATTCTTCATCTGAGCTTTCAGGGGTCATAGTAGGCGTTACATACCCTAAACCGCATCGGGTTTTGTTATAGTAGTTCCGTGGTTTGCCCACCGGGGCTAGCGTCTTCAAAGGTAATCGTCGTCCAGTGCCGTAGTTCAGTCCTGGCGTTGTCTCTAGATCATACCCCTGTTTCTGCTTGAGATATTTGGATTGAGGGCTATAGAGATACAGAGACAGTCTTCCAACATCTGACCCGAAGTCGACTTCTTCTATGGCGAGGGGATACGGGTTGTTCGTCCGGCCGAAGATGATTGGGTGGTCCCCTCCCTCGATTATTCGGTAAGCGACTTCTACTGGAGTAAGTTGGATAGCGGTGTACACATTTGTCACCCGTGTATGTAGGTGAGTGCCTATACCGTGTTCCATAGCATACATTGTACATAGCTTATTGAGCTCGGTGTAGTTCAAAGATAACCTTTTATTGATGAAGTAAGGTATCTTTTCTAGAGGGATTACATCATCTACGGAGGGAGCGTCAGTGTGGGCAGCCACATACTTGGCTAGCTCTGGTTCCTCTTCGGCTACCCCCTGTGTGAATGAAGATTGAGAGGGCGTCCTAGTCAGCTTGATCTTTAGAGGCTCAACTGACGGAGCGGAGCGTGGGGTTGTCGGTAGACTAGCAACCCCCAGTCTGGCACTTGATGTGGAGCGAGGGGTGGCTGGTTCGCTTGAAGTGTCAGACCTCGCATCGGGGTGACGACCTTTCTTAGGCAGGCGTATCGTCAGAGGTCTATCGGAGGGATTGAGCTTCTCTGTTTGGGATTGACCGACTCTCGGCAATCTGATGGTAAGTGGCCCTATCGTGGGTCTCGGTACCTGGCCAGACCTTGGCAGCCGGATTCTCAACTGCTCTTCCTGTGCCGAGAGGCTGATCGCGTCCTTACGCAGCGTGGCCGTAAGGGGTGCAGAATTGCCTGGTTTGCGAGCCTGGAGGTAGATTGTCAGAGGTTCTTCTGATCCCGTGGTTGCTTCAACATCAGTTTGTTTATTTCCTCCTTCAAGGTGCCTCTTCGACTTTTCGTATAGGCAGGAGTCCGAGTAATAAGATTCGACCCCTTTAAAGGGATCGATGTCAGCAAATTCTGTCCTCACGAAGTCGTGCTTGTCGACATATTTGAAGCATTGGTGTAGCGTGGAAGGCACGATCATATAATCGTGTATCCAAGGGCGCCCCAAAAGGATATTGTATGAAGTGTCGGCATCTATGACGTAGCAAGTAACTTCTGATTGGAGATCGCCAATCTGACATTTCAGACGGATCTTCCCGATTGGGTAGCTCCTGTCCGAATTGAACCCGCTGATGGCGGTGTTTGTAGGGGTCAGGCGATGCATCGGGATACAAAGATGATGCAATAGTCCTTTTGGAATGATGCTTATGGAAGACCCAGGGTCAATGTGCATCCGGTCCACCTTTACATCGTCGATGTAGCCTGTGTAGTATAATGGGCGATCGTGTAGATTAGTCTTGATGAGCATATCTGGTGGAGTGAAGACGATGTTGGGCATTGCTCCCGTACAGGCACTGTCTTGGAGGTCTGCAGGCTGATTTTCTCCCGTGAGGTTGACCTGAGCCAGGTACGCGTCGGTATTTTGAAGTGCATCGCTCAAGGCTGTGCGGACATCCTTCGAGAGCCTCAGGAGTTCATATAAGGACAATTTGGCCGGTGTATTGGCCAATTGCGCCAAGATGTCGAAGTTGTAGGGCCTCTCCAGCCCCTGAGATGTTTCCTTTCGGAGGGATTTGTCGAAGCGAGTCTCCTTCGGCCTAGGCTTGTCGGTCGTCGAAGGCTGAGCCGGTCCTGGAGCATCCGTGGTAATGGGCGGATGATCATCAGTCGAGTTTTCAGCCACAGGTTGAGATTGTGCTCCGGATCGAGTAACAACGGCCGTGACTTCTTCATCTGCTGAGGTGGTACGACAGGATCTGACTTTTCTACTTTTCTTTTTAGAAGATGGAGTGGACTGAGTTACCTCGTGGACTAGGTCCGGATGGACCCACATAATTTCCCCTCGTGATGTGGTGAGGGGTACTAGACCAGCAGCTTGAGCAGGTGGGAGATTAGCAATCTCCATCGTTGCCAGAGGGATGGGTATAACCCCGTCCTGGGTCTCTGTTGGAGGGAAGCTGCCGAATTGTACGGACACCATGTTGGCTGCCACGGTTACCTCCTCGAAATCGATGGCCAGAGCGTTCGAATCGATGAGGTTCTGGATATATCTTTTCAGTTGGTAGCAGTTGTGCGTAGCATGGTGGACGTAGCGATGGTAATGGCAGAACTTTGGGTTCTCCAGATCAGCCGGCCGAGGCTCCCGTCTTGGTGGAGGAAGCTGAATCCTATCTCCTTGTATGAGCATGTCCAAGATAGGCTTGACGTGACCGTCTTCAAAAGAGTAAGTGATTTGAGGCCATTATTTGTCCGTAGGTTGCGACTCAGGCTTCTGGGCTGTATCGGCCACCATAGCCTGCTTGCCTCTGTTGTCCCGGTTGTTGGAGGGGCTACCTCCATTGTCGTTGGTGGTGCTGGGACGCTTGCTCTTGTTCTCTCTCTCTGAGATATGTAATCCCAGTTGGCGAGCCTTCTTTAATCGTTCTTCGGCACTTGTAGCACTAATGATAAAAGCCTTCCAGTCCTTGAATTGACTCTCGTCCATCCAGAGACTGATTGTTGGGAGTAGTCTCTTTTGGCAAATTTTGATCAAGGAGGAGTCCGGGTTGCCAGATGGTAACTTCATTACGGTTTGACGAAACTGCTCAATGTAATTCCTCGTCATCTCTTTCTCTCCTTGAATGACGTCCATGAGGGTAGACATCGTGACGTCCTGCCCTACCTCATAGAACCCCTCCAAGAACAGGCGTTTGAAGCCAGCGAAGGAATGGATGCAATTGTCCGACAGGTTGCGGTACCAATCGAAGGCGACTCCTTCCAATGCCCCAATGAATAACCGTGTCAGGATAGCGTCATCATGGGGCAGATGGTCGATAGTGACCTCGAAGTAAGTGATGTACCGACTTGCTGAGGTCTTGCCATCATAGGGGTTGATATTGAACGGCTTATATCTTGGTGGGAATGGAACATCCCTCCATTCAGCAGGATATGGTTGCCGTATTCTGAAGTCTTGAGAGTTTTCTCTGGCGTGGAACATGGCTCGGAGCTCTTGAACTTCTCTCCTTACTTCTCGGGTCTCATCTGTCGCAGTCGGAACCGTTACTTCGGGAGGATTATTGCCCGGGTTCGGTGCCGCCGAATTTGAATCTACGTTGATTGGGGGACCCGTGCTTGTCTGGCCAGGTGTCACCCCCTGCAGATTAGGAAGCGCCGCTTTGATCTCGTCTACAGACTTGACCAAGGCGTACAATATGGCCTCCAAAGTGTCGATACGCTGGCGATCACCGGAACCGCCTTGATTGCTGTCTGTCATGAACACCGTCTTCACATGAGGAGTGACGGAAGGAGTGGTGGAGGATGTACCCTCGGAGTCGTACCCGTGCATCGAGAAATCATCAGGATATGTGGGGATGTTCTCTTCAGGTTCAGACTCGGAAGGAACACTACCCTCGGCTTCGGAGCTTGCTTCGTCTAGGATGTCCTTGGGGACGTCGGTATCTGTTGTATCCGTCGGAGGATTTGCTTCCTCCAGTCCGTATTCCTGGAATGTCGGATTGTCGTGGATGTTTGGAGGAGTGCTACCCCCAGTTCCGACGACCCCCAATGTTGCAGACGACGAACTTCCTACTGCAGCAGTTTTCGTCTTCGAACGGGTGTGTTAAAATACTCCAGTGGAGGATAACCCTTTAGACGACGGTTTCTTAGCTGCAGTAGTTGACACCTTTGGGCTGGAGATGCTCGTTTTTTTCTCTCTTCCCTTGGCGAGAACTTTCTGCGCGGACTTGCAGGAGACAACAGGAGGTGCCTCGTCTTCTGAGCTTGGGTGATGTAGTCTTTGGAAGAAGGATGGCCGGTCTTCCGTCACCGCCGCGTTGCTGCAACAGCAGTTGACGATGATCTGGGTGCATTGATGTCCGTGTGTCACGCCCCAGTACCGAAATACGGGGACGGACTAGGCCAGCTACTCCATATGAGGTACGTAACGTCATACGGCGATCGTGGCTGTCGAGAGACTAGGGGGTACATGCTACAATCAAGTCTCTTATGGTCCCACAGAGTTCTATGTCTCAATCAATCAAATCATATCAGCAAATAGATGAACATTAAAGATAAAGCAGTAAGGCGTCCCTGACGCATCATCAAAATGATCATGAGAGACTAGCTTTATAATTTAGCTATCTCAGAGAGTCAGGAGTACAAAATTATACACAGCTGCAGTCTGTTTAATTACAATTATGTACCGATACAAAATATCGAGTAATCCGGCTAACAGGTGCCGGTGGCTAAACGCCGCAAAAGTATAAGCAGGAGTGGTGGAGAAGAAACCCACTCGAGTCCCCGAACTGCCATGCTCCTAGTATGCACCATGGATGTCAGGGAGGAAGATCGTGTCCTCAGGCTCTGCTACGGAATCTGGCCAAACAAAACCAGCGGGGTCAGCCCCGAATAGCAAGTACCATCAAAGGGGCACAAGAGTTAAGATAAAACCCAGTTATAATGATAAGAATAAAGCTTATGCTGCGGCTATAGGGTAGCGCTACATCGTCGGACCCATCTGGCACCCTTACAACCAAACAAGGACAAAAGGTGCCACATGGAGCCGGGACGCGTCGCACTCTATGACCTTCACATAAGTTTACAAATATAAGTAAGAAGATCTCCTGGTCGTGACTTCGGTCGACAGACCATCGCAGCACGATAACCAACCCAACAATCAAACAAGAACATGGGTTGGATCACGTACCGCGGTGGGCCATGTTCCTTAGTCATTCACAGGAGTAACACATCACAATCAAATTAAGGCTTCCGTTCGTAACTTCGGTCCGCAGCCTGTCATAGTACGATAACCAACCCAACAATCAAACAAGAACATGGGTTGGATCACGCACCATAACAGTCCGCTTTCCTCAGTTACTCGTGGAAGGTAAAAGAAAAATACAAGCAAGTCATTTTCACGGCCAGTCAAGTCTACGAGTTTCTAGTATGGCGAGGTTATCCTCGCATTAATTATCAGAGTCCTCAGATCGTATCTTTCCAGCAAGGCTAGCCAACCCAGGGGTTCGCGTAGACAGGTATGATTTGAGCACAGGTCCCTCGTAAGGCTACCTTGCTAAAACATATAATATGTAGCAGGAATTAATCGGATACAGTCATCCACTCGTTGCAGATGACACAGTATCCGTGGAGACCAGCCGGCGCGTCAAGACAATATCTCAAGGCGGCTGGTGTAACACGATCTCGGGATTTGCCCTTCCCATGCATCTAGTATATTTAGTTGCCTAATTTAGCCCTAGGTGAAACCTTGGATCCTCATGCTGTGGCCTGCATGATCATCCTCCTAGAATGTCGTACCGTAGTACGAGTACCCCAAGTGAGGATCCATGCCGATCAGTATGTCAACATGTTCTACCCTCCTTAGTGTATTACAACATTGCAATGCGCCACGTGGGATTACGAGTCTTTTGTCAAGCATGAACGAGAACCGGGACATTCAGGCACATGTAGCGAGTAGGAACACTTTGTTCTCCAGGGTCAGATTCATGCTCAGGACAAAAGGCGTAAGGATATATCGCATACACAAACCAATACATATACACGTATATAAGCCAAGGTAGCATGAAAAAATGGAAAACCAGGGACAGGCTGACTAGGTACTAAGGCAAGGTCGGCCAACCAACGCGGGCGCGTCACCTCCATGGCGCGGGCGCGTGGCGGGCGAGGGCGCGGTCATGAGCGCGGACGGCCACACGGGCGCGGGAAAAACGGCCGGGCGCATGACGACCACGCAGGGCGCGGGAGACCACGCGGGCGCAGGCACCACGCAGGGCGCAGGAGACCACGCGGGCGCGGGCACCACGCAGGGCGCAGGAGACCACGCGGGCACCACGCAGGGCGCAGGAGACCACGCATGCTGGAACCACGCGGCGCGGGAGACCACGCGGGCGCAGGCACCACGCAGGGCGCAGGGGCGCAGACCACGCAGGGCGCGGACACGCGAGGGCGCGGACTGGTGCTGGAACCACGCGGCGCGGGAGACCACGCGGGCGCAGGCACCACGCAGGGCGCAGGGGCGCGTCCTCCCATAAGCGCGGCGCGGGATGCGCGCGCGCGGAGGGCGCGGACACAGGGGCGCGGGACCTCCCATAAGCGCGGCGCGGGATGCGCGCGCGCGGAGGGCGCGGACACAGGGGCACGGGACCTCCCATAAGCGCGGCGCGGGATGCGCGCGCGCGGAGGGCGCGGACACAGGGCACTGTTCATCTTCTTCCCCTCAACTGAGAGGGAAGAACCATGAACCCTAAAAAAACTCCAAAAATCATAACTAAGTCAAATCTTAACGAAATTTCGATTTTCAAAGTTCAATCTTGAGTAAAATTCAATTCTCTACAACATAGAACCATTAAAACTTGAAAATGATGGAGTTTAGTAGATCAAAACCAAGGAAAACCGAAAATGTTTAAAACTTAGATCTACAAAAATTAAGCTTCCAATCAGAAAATTCCGAGTTCTAATCTAGTAGAGAATGAGGAGAAGAACAAGTTTTGGTAAAAATTTTGAAGGAAAAATGAAAATGATGGATCTCTCCCTTGTGCAAGTTGATACTTGCCTTTGGTTGGGTGAAGGAAGTAAATGAGAGGAGTTATGAGGAATGAATGAGGGGAGAGAAAAGGAATGGGGTTTTATATAAAAGCCTAAACCAAGTTGGTTCATGATGACCCAACGGGTTCAAGTGAACCGAGAACATGTCACCCAATTAGAGCCAAAACTGTAAACTAAAATCACAGAAAATAAATTACGAAATATTATTTTGTCAAATAATTTGGGATATACATGAAGAAATACAACAAAATAAATATCGTATAAATATACGTAAATACAAATAAGCAGTATACGTACTAAAAATACGTACACCGGAATCAGGGAGTGACATCTCTACCCTTCTTAGAAAAATTCCGTCCTCGGAATTCCAGCCAAGACAGGATTGAAAGATCAGGACAAGCAAGGCACAATCACATGCAAGTTAACTAACAAGCAGTTATTATCTACATCACAAAAGTATAATACAAGCAGGTGCAGTGAATGTGGAATCGCGTCATTATGGCATAAAGATATACCTCACAAACCAAACAAATACGGATACCGAGATCGGATCTCGTCCTCGCGCTCCCAAGTTGAATCTCCCGGAGAGTGATGATTCCAAGAAACACGGACAAGGCTTATCGTCCGATTCTTGAGTACCTTCTCTCGTCGGTCTAAAATAGATACGGGTTGTTCCTCGTAAGTTAAGTCGGTACCAACGACTAACTCTGAATGATCGAGGACATGACTCGGATCCGGGACATACCCACGTAACTGGGACACATGAAACACATCATGTATGCCAGTTAACGAAGGCGGAAGGGCAAGTCGATAAGCCACATCGCCTACCCGAGCGAGAATCTTGAAAGGACCAACGTATCTTGGACTAAGCTTTCCTCGGGTTCCAAATCTAATGATACCCCGAGTTGGCGAAATCCGCAGAAACACTTGGTCGCCAACTCTGAACTCTAGAGGCCTACGATGCTGATCTGCCCAATGACGATGTCGGTCCTGTGCAACTCGAAGGCGCTCTCTGACCCACTTAACTATCTCCACAGTCTGCGTGATCATCTCTGGTCCCAACAACTTCCGTTCTCCGACGTCGTCCCATGCCAAAGGGGACCTGCACTTCCTTCCGTACAATGCTTCGAACGGGGCCATTTGAATGCTAGCCTGGTAGCTGTTGTTATAGGAGAACTCCACTAGATGGAGGTGGTCCTCCCAAGATCCACCAAAATCTAATGTACACGCCCGTAGCATATCTTCTAATATCTGAATGGTTCTTTCTGACTGTCCGTCGGTTTGCGGATGATATGATGTACTGAATCTTAACTTGGTCCCCAAACTTTGGTGCAAGCTCCGCCAAAAATGGAAAGTAAACCGCGTATCCCGATCTGATACTATACTAACTGGAACACCGTGCTGCCTTACTATCTGCTTCATGTACATTTCTGCTAACTGCTCAGTAGTCTGTCCAACTCGGAAGGGAAGGAAATGAGCGACCTTCGTGAATCGATCTACTATCACCCAAACTGTATTTTTACCAGTCGGGGATCTAGGTAAACCGGTCACAAAATCTATCGTGATGTGTTCCCATTTCCATTCTGGGATAGGAAGCGGCTGAAGCAATCCTGCTGGTCTCTGCTGCTCGGCTTTCACCTGCTGGCATACCAGACACTTGGATACAAATCTCGCTATCTCCCTTTTCATGCCATTCCACCAAAAGTACTGCCTGATATCTCGATACATCTTCGTTCCTCCTGGATGAATGGAGTAAATAGAACTATGAGCTTCGGACATAACTTCTTGCCGAAGGTCTCCACTCGGCACACAGAGTCTATTTCCAAACCTGAGTGTACCATCCTCATGAATTACTAATTCCTTCCTACGGCCTGATTCACACTCTGACCGCAACTTCTGAATCTGTGGATCTCCTGCTTGTGCTACCCTGATCCTCTCTACCAAGGTTGACTGAATCTGCATGCTGGTCATTCTTCCCATATCCCTTGGCAAAATTACCTCAATCCCCATATTCTGAAGATCTGCTAGAATGTGCTTCTGCGAAGTCAAGATAAAAGCACTGTCTCTCCTACTCAGTGCATCTGCAACTACATTCGCCTTGCCTGGATGATACTGAAGATCTACATCAAAATCCTTCAGTAGTTCTAACCATCTTCTTTGCCTCATGTTCAAATCTCGCTGCGTGAACACGTATTTCAAACTCTTATGATCAGTATAAATCTCTACTCGATCTCCATATAAATAATGCCTCCACAACTTGAGTGAAAACACCACAGCTGCTAACTCTAAATCGTGAGTCGGGTAATTCTTCTCATGGTCTCGAAGCTGCCGAGACGCATATGCTATCACCTTTCCATGCTGCATCAATACACACCCAAGACCCCTCCCAGATGCGTCACAATATACTGTAAAGCCTCCCGCTCCTACCGGAAGCGTCAAGATCGGGGCTGAGATCAACCTCTTCTTCAATTCTTCAAATGATGCCTGACAGCTAGCTGACCAAACAAACTCTACATCCTTGTGCGTCAAACGCGTTAAGGGCGCAGAGATCCTGGCAAAGTCCGCCACGAACCTTCTGTAGTAACCAGCTAATCCTAAGAAACTTCGTACTTCTGCAACTGTTCTCGGGACCGGCCAATGCTCTACGGCCTCAATCTTCTTCGGATCCACTGACACTCCTGCCCCAGAAATTACATGCCCCAGGAACGAAATGTGATCTAACCAGAATTCACACTTGTCGAGCTTCGCATAAAGTTGATGCTCCCTCAATGTTTGCAAGACAGTCCTAAGATGTTTCTCATGCTCCTCTTCACTGCTGGAATAGACAAGAATGTCATCTAGGAACACCACCACAAATTTATCCAAATACGGCAGAAAGATGTGGTTCATTAAATCCATGAATACTGCGGGGGCATTGGTTAGTCCAAAGGGCATTACTAAAAACTCATAATGTCCATATCTAGATCTGAATGCTGTCTTCGGTATATCTTGCTCCCGGACTCTTACTTGATAGTATCCCGACCGAAGATCGATCTTGGAAAAAACACTGGCCTTGCTCAACTGGTCAAACAGGTCATCAATCCTTGGTAGCGGGTACTTATTCTTCACTGTTACTGCATTCAGCTTGCGGTAGTCGATGCACATCCTCGTCGACCCATCCTTCTTGGGAACTAGAATCACTGGCGCGGCCCAGGGCGATTTACTGTCTCGGATGAATCCCTTAGACTTCAACTCTTCTTCATGTTGATACAACTTATCCTGTTCTGACGGCGACATTCTGTAAACTCTGTCTGCAATAGGCCTCGTTCCAGGGTTCAACTCAATGCTAAATTCTACCTTTCTGACTGGGGGTATCCCTGGGAGCTCATCAGGAAAGACGTCGAGAAAATCTTCGACCACTCTCGGAATCTGTCCTGGCTCTGACACTGCTGCTGAGATGACGCCTCCGGCCTGATTCTTCAAGGTTCGAGTAAAGATGAACTGCTCCATCCCAGGAATGCTGAATATGACCCTACCTCCTCTACAATCAATGGTCGCATGACTGTCTCTCAACCAGTCCATGCCAAGAACGACATCAAAATTCCCCATAGGGAATTCAATCAATGAGGCGGGCAATAAATGCCCACACACCTCCATCAGACATGAAAAGCGCACTCTGCTAACTTCTACGAGCCCATTGCCGGTGAGTATATCCATCCTCTCCGACAATGCCTCAAACTCTAATCCAATCCGTGTAGCATATTGTGCAGAGATGAATGAATGAGTAGCGCCTGAATCAAATAATGCTACAGCAGGAAATGAGGTGACGAGAATTTTACCTGCCACCACATCACTAGATGCTAGAGCCTCTCCCAAGGTCAATGTGAGAGCCTGGCCCCGCGGAGCCCCTTGTTGCGGCCTGCCTCGACCATGCTGTTGCTGCCTCTGCGGGCCTTCGGCTTCCTGTGCCTGGCGGAACATCTGAGCCTGCGTTGGTAGACGCTGGGCTAGGGGCCTTACTGCTAATACTGGCCCTCCACTCGGGGTTGCCACCGGAGCTGGCAATGCTGGAAACCGCTGAGCTGGCCCTCCTGGCCTCTGCATCATAGGACAGGTGGAAATACGGTGGTCTGAACTACCACACCTCAAGCATAAGCCATTCGCTGACCGGCACACCTCCCTCGTGTGCCCTGCCTTCCCACAAAATGTACAGCCCTGGGGTGCTTCCTGACGCTGTTGCTGGTTTCTCGGCTGCTGATGCCGAACTGGCGCCGTATTAGTTGACACGGCCGTCCTCCGCGGTGCTCCTGCATCATGAATACGTACACCGGGTGCTGGTGCCGATGTTTGCTGCATTGCTCCTCCTCCAACCTGAGAATGAGATCTCTTCTGACCTCCTGCCCTTGATGCCAACCTCTGCTGGGTAAGCTCGTGCCTTCGGGCTGCCGTCAAGACAGCGTCAAACGTCTGGTAGTCGTGTCCTTCCACAAGCTGCAATAATTCCAAATGAAGTCCCTGCTGGAACCTCATAGCTTTCTCTGGCTCCGTTGCCACCATTGCTGGTGCGAAATGACACAATCTGCAGAACTCTGCTGCATACCCATCTACGGTCTTGCCTGCTTGCTTGAGACTGATGAACTTCTGCTGGAGCTCATATCGAGCTACTATGCCAAAATACTTGGCCTTGAATCTGTCACTGAAGGTGGTCCAACGAACAGGGCGTCTTATACCAACTTCTTCTGATGCCCACCAGTCGCGGGCAAGATCCTGAAGTACCAGTTTGACCTGGTCAACCTTCTCATCATCTGAAACCTTGGCTGCCACAAGAATGGCTTCAATGTCTTGAATCCATGCATCCGCAGTGATGGCATCCTCCGTGCCATTAAAATACCTCGGGTTCAAGCGACGGAACCTTCCTGATGCTCCCGAGTCAACCCCGGCACTCCTCTCAAGAGCTAACTGAATCCCTTGGTTCAGCAACACGTTCTGCTCCTGCTGCCGAGTCTGTTGCTGTTGGTTAGTGACAAGAAACCCCCAGATGATCTCCAGGAGTGCTACGGCGTCTGGTACTGCCGTCGCTGCTGGTGCTGCAGGAGTTTCAATAACCTGCGGCTGCACTGTCTCTGGTTCCCTTTCTGCTCGTGCCTGCACTGGAGAAGGTTCTCTTCCCTGTTGCTGCCCAGTCGAGCCATGCTCTTGCTGCTCTTCCTCATGGGCCTCTCCTGCTACTGAGAATGAAGCACCCCTATGGAGAAGAATATAAGATTATCAAGTTCGGACGAGGAAGATTTCAAGGATGCAAGTCAAGTTAGAGATCAAGGCAAGGACAGAGAATTCGAAACAGAATTTCAAGGGGAACAAGTTTTGATTGAGACTCCTAATAATTCGCAATACCCCACAAGTCTGAATATGCGACCTGCATGGGCCACCACTAAAACCTTGTCATGCCCCAGTACCGAAATACGGGGACGGACTAGGCCAGCTACTCCATATGAGGTACGTAACGTCATACGGCGATCGTGGCTGTCGAGAGACTAGGGGGTACATGCTACAATCAAGTCTCCTATGGTCCCACAGAGTTCTATGTCTCAATCAATCAAATCATATCAGCAAATAGATGAACATTAAAGATAAAGCAGTAAGGCGTCCCTGACGCTTCATCAAAATGATCATGAGAGACTAGCTTTATAATTTAGCTATCTCAGAGAGTCAGGAGTACAAAATTATACACAGCTGCAGTCTGTTTAATTACAATTATGTACCGATACAAAATATCGAGTAATCCGGCTAACAGGTGCCGGTGGCTAAACGCCGCAAAAGTATAAGCAGGAGTGGTGGAGAAGAAACCCACTCGAGTCCCCGAACTGCCATGCTCCTAGTATGCACCATGGATGTCAGGGAGGAAGATCGTGTCCTCAGGCTCTGCTACGGAATCTGGCCAAACAAAACCAGCGGGGTCAGCCCCGAATAGCAAGTACCGCCAAAGGGGCACAAGAGTTAAGATAAAACCCAGTTATAATGATAAGAATAAAGCTTATGCTGCGGCTATAGGGTAGCGCTACATCGTCGGACCCATCTGGCACCCTTACAACCAAACAAGGACAAAAGGTGCCACATGGAGCCGGGACGCGTCGCACTCTATGACCTTCACATAAGTTTACAGATATAAGTAAGAAGATCTCATGGTCGTGACTTCGGTCGACAGACCATCGCAGCACGATAACCAACCCAACAATCAAACAAGAACATGGGTTGGATCACGTACCGCGGTGGGCCATGTTCCTTAGTCATTCACAGGAGTAACACATCACAATCAAATTAAGGCTTCCGTTCGTAACTTCGGTCCGCAGCCTGTCATAGTACGATAACCAACCCAACAATCAAACAAGAACATGGGTTGGATCACGCACCATAACAGTCCGCTTTCCTCAGTTACTCGCGGAAGGTAAAAGAAAAATACAAGCAAGTCATTTTCACGGCCAGTCAAGTCTACGAGTTTCTAGTATGGCGAGGTTATCCTCGCATTAATTATCAGAGTCCTCAGATCGTATCTTTCCAGCAAGGCTAGCCAATCCAGGGGTTCGCGTAGACAGGTATGATTTGAGCACAGGTCCCTCGTAAGGCTACCTTGCTAAAACATATAATATGTAGCAGAAATTAATCGGATACAGTCATCCACTCGTTGCAGATGACACAGTATCCGTGGAGACCAGCCGGCGCGTCAAGACAATATCTCAAGGCGGCTGGTGTAACACGATCTCGGGATTTGCCCTTCCCATGCATCTAGTATATTTAGTTGCCTAATTTAGCCCTAGGTGAAACCTTGGATCCTCATGCTGTGGCCTGCATGATCATCCTCCTAGAATGTCGTACCATAGTACGAGTACCCCAAGTGAGGATCCATGCCGATCAGTATGTCAACATGTTCTACCCTCCTTAGTGTATTACAATATTGCAATGCGCCACGTGGGATTACGAGTCTTTTGTCAAGCATGAACGAGAACCGGGACATTTAGGCACATGTAGCGAGTAGGAACACTTTGTTCTCCAGGGTCAGATTCATGCTCAGGACAAAAGGCGTAAGGATATATCGCATACACAAACCAATACATATACACGTATATAAGCCAAGGTAGCATGAAAAAATGGAAAACCAGGGACAGGCTGACTAGGTACTAAGGCAAGGTCGGCCAACCAACGCGGGTGCGTCACCTCCATGGCGCGGGCGCGTGGCGGGCGAGGGCGCGGTCATGAGCGCGGACGGCCACACGGGCGGGGAAAAAACGGCCGGGCGCATGACGACCACGCAGGGCGCGGGAGACCACGCGGGCGCAGGCACCACGCAGGGCGCAGGAGACCACGCGGGCGTGGGCACCACGCAGGGCGCAGGAGACCACGCGGGCACCACGCAGGGCGCAGGAGACCACGCGTGCTGGAACCACGCGGCGCGGGAGACCACGCGGGCGCAGGCACCACGCAGGGCGCAGGGGCGCGGACCACGCAGGGCGCGGACACGCGAGGGCGCGGACTGGTGCTGGAACCACGCGGCGCGGGAGACCACGCGGGCGCAGGCACCACGCAGGGCGCAGGGGCGCGTCCTCCCATAAGCGCGGTGCGGGATGCGCGCGCGCGGAGGGCGCGGACACAGGGGCGCGGGACCTCCCATAAGCGCGGTGCGGGATGCGCGCGCGCGGAGGGCGCGGACACAGGGGCGCGGGACCTCCCATAAGCGCGGCACGGGATGCGCGCGCGCGGAGGGCGCGGACACAGGGGCGCGGGACCTCCCATAAGCGCGGCGCGGGATGCGCGCGCGCGGAGGGCGCGGACACAGGGCACTGTTCATCTTCTTCCCCTCAACTGAGAGGGAAGAACCATGAACCCTAAAAAAACTCCAAAAATCATAACTAAGTCAAATCTTAACCAAATTTCGATTTTCAAAGTTCAATCTAGAGTAAAATTCAATTCTCTACAACATAGAACCATTAAAACTTGAAAATGATGGAGTTTAGTAGATCAAAACCAAGGAAAACCGAAAATGTTTAAAACTTAGATCTACAAAAATTAAGCTTCCAATCAGAAAATTCCGAGTTCTAATCTAGTAGAGAATGAGGAGAAGAACAAGTTTTGGTAAAAATTTTGAAGTAAAAATGAAAATGATGGATCTCTCCCTTGTGCAAGTTGATACTTGCCTTTGGTTGGGTGAAGGAAGTAAATGAGAGGAGTTATGAGGAATGAATGAGGGGAGAGAAAAGGAATGGGGTTTTATATAAAAGCCTAAACCAAGTTGGTTCATGATGACCCAACGGGTTCAAGTGAACCGAGAACATGTCACCCAATTAGAGCCAAAACTGTAAACTAAAATCACAGAAAATAAATTATGAAATATTATTTTGTCAAATAATTTGGGATATACATGAAGAAATACAACAAAATAAATATCGTATAAATATACGTAAATACAAATAAGCAGTATACGTACTAAAAATACGTACACCGGAATCAGGGAGTGACACCGTGTGAGGGCTCTTTACACCCCGAAGCTCCTTCTCTTTCCTTGCGTTTGTGGAGGATAACCTTACGCAGGTCAGAGGAACCACTTTGTCTGTTTGCCGCCGGGGGCTGGACTTGAGTGGTTTTATATAACTTCCCATCAGAGGCCCGCGTGATAATCAGCGGGATGCCCCGATAGTCAGAGGTTGGGGCAGTCGTCTGGACTTGATGAGCCCGCGCTGCCCTAGACTTCCTTCTTTTAGCACTTGTGGGTGCGTAATAGGAGGAGTCTAAGTCGAATACCACAGAGTCTGGATTATCATCCAGAGAATGATCAGAGTCAGGACCGCATGAGAGCCGGTCGAAGACTGATCGAGAGAAGCGTGGGATGGATGCTATGCGGCTAGCATTGGGTACCGTGCAGGCTGTCTGCATGCAGCTGTCTTTTGTTGTAGGATGAGTCTTTATGCGGTTAGGAGTCACGACCGTACAGGCTGACCGCATGCGGTTGGCATCTGTGGCCACATGGGTTTTCTGCAAGCGATTGACTTTAATAGCCGCATGAGTCTCATCCGTGCGGTTGGCAACTTTAGCCGTATAAGTTATGCGGCTGACAGATGTGGCCGCATGAGTTTTCTTTATACGGTCAGCGGTTGTAGCCGCATGGGTTTTCTTCCTGCGGTTAATACTCTTCTGCGGCTCGGATCGCGTAGAGTTCCTCTTTGCCCCTGCAAGTCCAACATCATAGTATTTTCTTCTGTCGGACTTGGGGACAGCAGAGTTGTCTACGGTCTGAAGTAGGGCTGCAGGGGGGTCTTTCTCGCCATCTTGAGCAATAGAGAGCACCCCATCAAGGGCTTGCGGAGGAGCAAATGATATTGGCCTCCACTCTTTGCGAGCCTTTATGGCGCGGGTGCGCTTCTGGACCGGGCCAGTGCTACCTTCAGAGAGCATCTCTTCGAACGCCTGTTGGTCGAAGCGTACGACCATCTTCTGTTGTGTAGAGCCAAGTTTGGCTGCGTCCGATTGCGTCACCAACTCCTTAACCGTGGAGAAGTTAGTCCCCAGCAGAGTTGCCATCGTGTTTGCCATTGATTGTAAAAGTACAGAACAATTATCGGAGGACTGAACTTAGACTCACAATACAAACTCGCTCGTACAAAGAAAGCCTAGGGACGAAAACCTAGGTACAGCAGTCTAAGTACGATTGTTTATTTTAGATTCTGGGGGGTGACGATAGAGGCTCGGGAAAGCGACGGCCACTCTGCCTTACTCCTTGGACGATCGGTATGCAGCCTTGACTCGGGGAAGATCTGCTTGGTTGTTGACGAAGAAATGCCTTCTTGCTCTCTCTCTGATTGCTCTCCTGGCTTCTCTCTCTCTGTGTATATTCTCTCTCTGACTATGGGGGAAGTCTCTCTGTGTATACGTATTCTTCTCTGATTCTTTTTTTTTGTATATCTCTCTATATCTCACAAGGGAATGGCACCTTGCTATTTATAATAGTGGGATGTGATCGCTAGGGTTGCCAATGATTAGCTCTTGGAGATGGCGGCGGCCTGGGGATTGATCAATCCAGGCCATTCGTTTCTGATTGTGATGAATCAGAACCATTAAGGGTAGATTACACCAAATCCCTATTAGCAATTAATGCTGATTGGCATAAATCTTCCTTATAATGATTCTCTCATATCTGCGAATAAATCAAATTTATTCTCCTGTCACGTGCCCCAGATCATTGGGATTCGACCCGATCTTGGATTGCCATAAATCTGGGAGATTGATTGGCTGAGGACACGTGTCCTGAGAGCCAATGGTGAGACTGGAACCGCATGCAGATTGGGCCGCATGAGATTTGGGCCGCATGAATTTTAGGCCGCATAAGACTTGGGACACGTGTCAGGACTGTCTGGGCAGTGGCCCCCTCCTTCAGACTTCTGAACCATATGATGAGTCGCATAAACCGCATAATGGTGTGTCTACTTGAGCCGCATGGGCATGATCTTCTTGAGCCGCATAGGGATGATTCCACTCGAGCCGCATGGGACAGCTTCACTCTGAACCGCATGGAAAGTCTTCACTTCGAGCCGCATAAGCACACCCACGTGACAGGGCCACATGGCATTTTGTTGTTCTCTGGGGATCGTGTCAGAGATTTCTTTCTCTTCCCTAGAGGTTCATCATCATGACAGAGTCATAATTACCTGCTTTGGTGTCAGGTCTGTCAACTTTTCAGAGGGGTCAGCCGTCAAAGCAATTAATGCAGCATGGATCGGAGGGGAGCACTGTCACGCCACGTGTCTTCTGAGCCGCATGGAATGCCTCCGGCCGCATAGCTCCTTATGCCGCATGACTCCCTGAGCCGCATGCGTTTTCTGAGCCGCATGGGTCTTTCTTGGCCGCATGAGTCAATTTTTTTAGTATTTTCCATGCTTCTACATGCATGGCTACAAGTATACATCTATATACATTAGAGTAGAGACTATTTAAGTTATAACTAACATGCATCTATACTTTACATAAATCTATATATATTATAGCAATCATTTAGAGAAGGGTTACAAGGCATGGTGGTTGATATAGAGTGGGGTGTCCTTGTGCAGAGGGTGAAGTTCATTCTCAGTTTAGTTCCACATTTACATATAAACTAAAGTGAGCTATCCCATAAACTGGTGTAACTAACCACATAAAATGAACTATATTATCTGAAATCTTCCATTAAGCCAACATCCCATATGCGTATAGCTCATGCATTGGTTCTATGTCTATATATAAAATCTGATATTGCATTTACAATATTTATACATTATGCATTCATATCTATCATTACATATATACCTTGCATTTATATCTAGCATTCATTATATACTTTCATGCATGCATTGTATGTCATTCTTTCATTCATGCATTTATGCATTGCTTACATATATTACATACTATGGAACCTACATTTTCATTACAAGCCATACTTATACATGCTTACATTAGATAGGATACTTACACCTCATACATTATTTATTTAACCATTTACTCATGCTTGCATTCTCTATTTAATTACATAATGTATATACATTAACATGGATTAAAATCAAATAGAACATTATATTACACACAAGGGTACACAAAATGCATATGCCGAATAGTAACTCCTACTAATAATCAATACTATACCATCTTAGCATGAAATAAAATCTAGGATTAAATTATGTTATAGATCTATGTGTTAGCTTTCCGAAACTTCAAACGGATCGCGTTTTCGTTTCCGGAAACTCCCGGAATCGCGAAAACACCGAGAACGCGTTTGTCTTTCGTACAGCTGACACTCAAATAATTCTCCAGAAAGTTACAGAAAGAATTAGGTCTATTAATACATGTTTTTGGAAAGTTAACTTCAATACGCTTCTTTTTAAAAAAATGATAGATTAAACCGAGCTTTGAGCTAGAAGTTATGACATTTCTAAGTTAGGGCTGAAATTAAAAACGTGGATAAAAATCATGACGGATTTGGGTAGTTTGAGACAAAAGAACAAAAGTATATAATATAATATATCAAGAACTCACTCTCTACACTAATATATATATATGAGACACTATAGAACACATCTCCAATACAAAAATATGAGATTAAACATGTAATAATTCATTCATACATAACAACAACACATATTATGTCCAAATTTGGGATTTTCTCATATGGACACAACCACAACACAAAGGACACTCCTATGACCTCCAAATGGACACGAAATGGACACAAATGGAGATACAACCATGGAGGTCATTCCTATGGGTTCAAAATAGACATATATGCATGAGAAAATAAAAAGGAGAGGGGATTTATACCTCCCGGTAGATCGAATCGAAGAAAAATCTTCCCGGAGCGACACCGACACGTAGAGATTCCAAAAGGACACGAACGAGCTCCGAATCCTCCCAAACATGGGTAGCTTCTTCCTTGGCTAGAATGGAGAAGGAAAGAAGAAGATTTGGTGGTGAAATGGAAGGATTTGGTGGAGAAATTGCTAGGGATTGCTCTCTAGGAATTTGGGGAAGAACAAGAGAGAGAGAGTGTGGATGAGAATAATGAAATGAACTTGAGCCTATCCTCTCCCAAAGTGGCTGGCCATATGGGCTATTTGTCCTATTATGGTAAGGTCCAAAATGCCCCCACTAACCTATTCTATGAGTATTAGGAAAGGGCTAATTGGTTGGGGCTAAATTAGTCATTCTAAAGTCTCTAATCACACTAACCTTATCCATAATAATTAGTCTAACCTCTAACTAAAATATTTCTATCATGTGGACTAAAATTAATATCATGTGGGCCATGCCTAACTAGTGTTGTGGGTCCCACTAGAGTCAAACTACCGCCGGGTCCCCGTTTCAAGTCGGATTGAGTTGAAATTCGAACCCGATTCAAATAACCCAAAAACAATATCATAAATAATAAAATAAATTTTAAAAATATTCAAAAATATAAAATGACAAAATACTCCTGTTTCTGAAAACTGGGGAGGGTGACAAATTCCTCGAAATTAAAACCAAACAATAGTAAAATGTTAAAATCACAAGTCATAGTTTAAATATGATTAAAAATCACCAAAAATTATAATATAAAATAATTATCAATAAATAATAATTATAATTACAAAATTTCAAAATTATCCTCATTTGGAAAACTGGGTGTTACAAATGTATCTAATATATGTTAAACATAACTATCCTAAATTCTTAATTATTTAGACTCAAGTATTGGAACTCACTTAGTGTCGGAGATGACACTGGCATTCTAAGATAAATGTTTGCCACATTCAATTCTTTGTAATGGACTGTTGGAACAATAAGTCCATTACTAATAGCTTAATTCATAGTTTTGCAAACTGTGTTTGTCCGGTCAAGAAATGGTGAAATGCAATTTTCTACTTCCATTTGTTAGTCACAGACACTCAATATATTTTTGCATCAGAACCCAAGAAAATGATGTTTATGTTAAAAATCTCCAACCTTCATCAATCTCTTTTGATCCCAATACACATCTAAGTAACGTAAAGTAGAGTGAAATAATATCAAACTGGAAGATCAAAAACAAAGAAAATAAATTAAGCACAAGAAATGACAAGAGTGAAATAATATTCACCATGAAGTATTCGTTTCCAAAAGCTCAAAATTAATACCATACCAAATCAATCACAAACGGTGAATCGAAATCCTGGAATCAGAATCCATATCTGGTGATTATCGTCAGACAGGACGATGAGGGCTACGAGAGGGGTGCGTAGGAGGCCATGAGCGATCGGGGAGTTGGAGAAAGAACAAAGAAAAAAATTAGGGTTTGGGAACCTCGATCTCACCAGGAAAAATTAGGGTTTCGAACCGATGTGCACGCCCTCGATGAGCGCCAACAAAGTATCCGACGATGCCATCAACCATGTGAAGTCGATGATGTTAGAGACGAAGAGGAGCGAATGGTTGGCACTGCATCCCGCAGAGAAGTTTAGGGTTTGGGGCAAATTTGGATTAGGGTTTGTGGTAGGTTAGGATTTACGATTCTCTTAGAATGGACAGGGGAGATGAGAGAGAGGCAGATGAGCGAGAGAGATGGCAGTGGTAGGAGGGAAGGAGGAGATGAAGAGAGCGAGAGGAGGGAGAGATCTCTAGGAGATGAGAAGGAAAATGAGAGAGAGAGAGAGAAAAAAGAACGAGGCTTTTGATTCAGGGGTCAGGATTGAGCGGGCGTCTAAGCGGTATTCTAAAATTTTGTACCACTTTTTATAACGATTGCGTATAACAATGTCACATATGTGTGAACAATATATAACGTTTATCACTATAAATCGTTATAATAGGCCAATTTTTTTTATAACTGTCATATTATGTGGTGTTACTGAAATTCTGTAACGTTTATATATGAACCGTTCTAATTGCTTCTTTTCAAACGTTATAACAGGGTCTTTTTCTTGTAGTGTTTCATACCATTCATGTCAATATTTTATTTAATAATTAAATGTGCTGCATCAGTAGGACCATGTATATTGTAGTAACATTGATTCACAGGGGATCTCTCTCGGACCCTATATTGATTGCTTGATTGATTGACTCATTGACTCGGGGATTGGAAGAGTAGTATAGTATCAGTGACCAAAGCCATTGTTACCGAATATTGCCTCTCTCATGCTAACCCCTATTGCACAGGGGGTTGAGCCGTACCGTATACTATCATTTGGCCAAAATGTTAGTATACACATTGAATCTACCAGCCGATCACAAATTCGTTATATGCTTAAAAATACTATTAACTCATTGTAGAATGCATCATTGTAGCTCCTGAGATTTCTTGCCTGCTGTCTTCTTTATTACTATCTAGAAAAATATATAATATTTTAAAATTGTCTTGCAACATTTATGATTATTTAGAATGTTAGATGTGGATATATGTCCTTGCTTCCTACTTGACTGGAGACCAACATTTTTAGGTGACTGCGATGACGAATATCTTACTTTTAGTTCCTTCTACGGACCCGATCTGAGTCCTGACGAGGTAGCTGAACCTGACCAGGGAGTCCTAGACTACTGGCTGTGCCATGGTTTTAGTTTATTTTTCTTTTCCAGTTGTAATAAGAACCAATGTAGTAACAGAATGTTTATTTGCTTTTGTGTGTTGATTCATTTAGACTCTTAGCTTAAAATTTTAGATTCAATAAAGGTCATTTTATTATCGCATTTAGAATTATCTGTTGGTGTTCTTACTGCTTGATACAACTTACTGTCGTCGTCTCACAACGGTGCAGGCTGGGCATTATTCGACTGGACCCAGTATATTGGGATTAGGTCGTGACACAAGGGATTTTCTCAGAAGCAGAGGATCGACTACTTTGACACATATGCTTCAGTAGTCCGGATAACCACCATCAGAATATTGATTGCTCTCGCAGCAAAACATAAGTTGGTGATACATTAGATGGATGTGAAAACGGTTTTCCTAAATGGCGAGCTGACCGAAGAGATTTACATGCAATAACCAGAGGGATTTGTCATCAAGGGTCTTGAAGACAAAGTCTGCAAGTTGGATAAAATTCTTGTACGGTCTTAAATAGGCTCCCAAGATGTGGCATAAAAAATTTGACATGGTTATAAGGTCAAATGGCTACAAGGTCAGCGAGACAGACAACTGTGTTTACATAAAGTTTGTTGATGGAAGAGGTGTAATCATTTGTCAGTACGTGGACGACATGCTGATCCTAGGTACGGAATTGGGCTGTGGCACGGAGACAAAGAAGTTCATCTCGACTAAGTTTAGTATGAAAGACTTGGGGGAAGTTGATGTGATCTTAGGGATCAAGATCATCCAGACAGACACTGGACTGGCACTGTCAAAGTCTTATTATATTGAGAAGATGATCACGCTACGGGTATCAGGATCTTTCAGGGATCGATACGCCTTATAGGTGTGATCTAAAGCTGAAGCCTAATTTGAGGAAGAGCGTCAGAAAATTGGAGTATGTAAGCGTCATCGAGAGTTTGATGTATGCTACTACTACCATAAGGCCTGACATAGCTTTTGTCGTGGGAATGCTGAGTCGGTTTACGAGCAATCCAGGTGTTGAGCACTAGAAACCTATGAAACGGGTAATAAGATATCTCAAAAAGACTCAGACATATGCACTACACTACAATAGAGATCCATCGGTAGTAGAAGGCTTCAGTGATGCCAGCTGGTGCTCAGAGTTAGAGAGTGAGAGGTCCACAGGTGGATTTATTTTCACAATGGATAGAGCTGCTATATCATTGAAGTCAAAAAAGCAGACTATGCTCTCTCGTTCCTCCATGGAATCTGAGTTCTTTATACTTGATACTGCATCGGAGGAAGCAGAATGGGTTTAGGATCTCATGTATAATCTTTCAGTGGTTGGGGCACAAATATCGGGAATTCCGATATACTGCGACAACCAGATGACTACGACAGTGGCATCAAATGACCTCTTCAACGAAAAAAAGGACTGTGCGGTTAAAGCACAGGGTTGTACACGATCTCATCAAGAGAGGTGTCATTGCAGTGATTGATGTTAAAGTCAGGAGAACCTGGCGAATCCATTCACCAAAGGCCTCAAGCGCCAGATGGTCGATGACACAATAAGTAAAATAGGCTTGAAGGCAATTTGATATTATGTTATTGCAATCCTACCATAAAGTTTTATGCTATTAGTTCAAAGAGAAATCTACTAGGCATTTAGCTTTTCGTTCAAGGGAGAACCAATAATTAAAAAAATATCATGAATAGTGGGTACATGTCCTCTGTGACATGGAAAGGTTACGGACCTACCACTACCAAAATAAGTCATATTGACGACAAAATTAGCGACTTTGGCTAAATATGTCGCTATTTTTTGTGTATTTAGCGACGTATAAAAGTGACGTCGCTGAACGTCGTATTTAGCGACGTTTAGTGACTGATACGACTAGCATTATGGTTTAGAAAGAACAAGTCATGGTTTAGTCGCAGAACGTCGCTGATTGATTTTATTCAGTAATGTTTTGTGACTCTTACTCCAGTACATCGTAAGTTTATTAGTTAACAGCTACGTTTAGCGACGTCTTTATAAGACGTTGCTAAAATCTATCATATAGGGTACTGGGAACCGATCGCATTTATTTTTTTTCCCCTAAAATTTTCGATCACTCGCGCGCCTCGAGCCCCAAATCTCTCTCCCTCTCCCCCTCTCGTCTTCGGCGACCTCCTCCCCCCTCTCTCGTCTCCGACGAACCCTTCCCGCGGCTACCCCCGTCACTCCGTCGCACCTCCACCGTCGAGTCCCCTCGTCGACACCGACCCAACTAGTCCCCTCCGTAGCTACTCCATCCCCGACGACCCCGACCCGACTCCGACCAAGGCAGGTAAACCCTAACCCTAGCTCCCTCCTTCTGACGTGCTGACACAGACACGACACGCATACACGCTGACATGACACACATATATGCTGACACGATACTCACATATGATGGCACGACAGTGACACGACACATACACATGTTGACACAACATGCTATTTAGTGTGTCACACTTACATGCTTGTGAGTATGTGACAGTTTGGGGAGGAGGGGACTGTCAAAAAATAGTTTTATGTGGCAACCCAATTGTGAGAACACATGTCTATGGGCTAATGTGCATCCTAGTGAGTGAGTATTAGAGTGAGGTATCATATGAGTGAACTTGAGTGTCTAGGAGGTGAGTATCCCGTGACAGGTTAGAACATGAGGTATCCTAAGAAGTATATAGCATGGTTTAAAGTATTGGCTGATACTGATCCGATACGGCCGATACCGATATGGTTTGGGATGTCCCGATCCGATACCGATCGATTCCCGATACTCACCGATACCAACATTGAGGGTCTCTTTTCCGGTCAATTCAGCAAAGAAAATTAAACGAAAAAGATAAATCATCAAGGGTTTAAAGCATAATAAGATTGTAAAAACATGTAAAAGAAGAAAATTAATCTATTATATGTAAACCAATCGCTAAGGGTGATTACAATGTTATTTAATTTTAAAAGTACTACGAAATAACACTAAAAATACTTAAATTATGCCTAAATGTATAAAATATATGTTTTTAAATGTAAATAATTTATTAATAATTATTTTTTTTCGATACCAAAAAATTCGATACTCCGATCCGAAACTGCCGATACTACCAATATCGTCGATACCAATACTCGTAGGAATAGTCCGATACCGATTTCGATACCGATATTGTGAACCTTGGTATATAGAGTATCCTAGTACCTAAAGTGTATATATAGAGTATCGTAGTACCTAGAGTTTACAGAGTATCCTAGTACATATAGAGTACCCTCTAGAGTATATAGAGTATCCTAAGATATTGGGGATTACCTACTCTGAGAACCTTGCTAAGAAGTATCCTAGTACCTACAGTGTATAGAGTATCCTAGAAGTGTAGGTATGATTGGTACAGTGTTTTGAGCCCTTCTATAGAAATTAAATTTACTTATGCCAAGTCTTTTGGGCCTATCAGAGTTATAGATTTTTTCGGAAATCTAGTATAACGCTGATTGCCTCAAAATGCTTGCATAAGTAAGAGTGTATAGAGTGGGTATACTAGTAGTATATCGTAGTATCCTAGAGTGTATAGAGTGAGCTTCCCTACATCCTTTCTTCTCATTCAGGTCATTGAGCCGACTATTCCGCATCATAGGATATCTACCTCAACCTTACCCTAGAGAAGTGGTGGAAATATTAATATTAACCAAGGTTCATAGTATCGATTTCGGTATCGGTATCGTTATGGGTATCATTTACAGTTGATAACATGAATCTCATAGCTTTCGCTAGCAGAGCACAATGTAGAGCCAAACGTGAAGCAGAGCTTCATATTCAAAATATTAGAAGTAAAAAGTTTTCAATTGGTGGTGGGACGAAAAAGGATTCTGACTCGTCACACCACCAATCAAAATTTTTTACTTTAATATTTTGAATGTGAAGCTCTGCTTCACGTTTGGCTCTACATTGTGCTCTGCTAGCGAAAGCTATGAGATTCAGGATATCAATCGTAAATGATATCGAAACCAATTCCGATACCGGTACCGATACTGTGAACCTTGGTTAACATTAATATTTCTACACTTCTCTAGGCTGAGGTTGAGGAATATATCATATGATACTGAATAGGATGTTGAGGGAGTCGAATGAGAAGTAGGGAAGTAGAGGGGGTCAGAGGGGGGGTCATAGAGGGGGCCTGATCTTGTTGAACATGTGACGACACTCATTTGATACTCATGTGTCTATATGCATCAATTTGGAATATACTCGAATAATGTGTATCTATCTTTGCAGAATTATTGTAAAATGGATATGAATTACTACCAAAATAAGTCATATTACCGACGAAATTAGCGACGTTTATTGAAAACATCGCTACCATTAAGGGAATGAGCGACGCATAAATAAAATATCGCTGATCGTCGCTATCAGCGACGATCAGCGACGTTACTGCGACGTCTTTTAAGTTCAAAAAAATAACGTTGCTGATAAGTCGGTGAACGTTGCTAATTTGACTAGTAATAGCGACGTTTACCGATGTAAGTGTTTTTAAGTTGCTAATATCAAATAATAGCGACATTTACCGACGTTTTTAGTGACGTCGCTAATGTTTTTAATATAGGGTTCCGACTTCATTTCTTTCCCCCCACTCGTTCCCCAAAAATTTCACACCCCCTCCGCTCGTTCGACCACCGTACGCCTCCCCCATCGTCGGAGCCCGACGCCACCACCTCCACCACCTCTAGCCATCGCCGCTCCCCCTCGCCATCGCCGGAGCCCGACAATCGTTCGCCGACCCCTCCCTCTCTACTAGGCTCCTTCTCCTCTCCGGCCACCCCTCGTCGGTCAACGCCCCTCCCCTACTGCCACCCCACCTCGTTGATCAGGTAAACCCTAACCCTAATCGGACACACATACACACGGACACAGACGGACACATATACACGGACACAGACGGACACATACACACATACACACGGACACATACATTTATTGGAGTTGTATTGATTCAAACAAAATTCACTTCGTTTGACTAAGCATTACAAGTGTATTAAATTTGGAGTGTTTCTGACATAATAAATTCCCTTCCTATTTTACTAAATTTTTTTTTCACTTGCAACATAATTCGGAAGGAACTCGTGAGGAATTTGTTGCTCGGAGTTTTCGTATTCTTGTATGCAGAATTGCTACTTGCAGCATAATGGTAATCATATCACAGTCAACAAATATTGTCATTCTTGTCAAGCATTAGAAGTATGGATTATCTTTTACAAATACCAATTATTCTTACTGTATCCAAACAAGAAAATTATAAAATTGGACAGTTGTGGAGGACATAGTGGCGTCTAATCAAACACTATTGATAAATCAAAATAGAATACATATGCATAGCATTGAAATGGTGTATCTAACACTTTCACACTTGCTTGGAGTTGTATTGATCCACAAAAAAAGTCAATTCCTTTGGTTCGGCATTACAAGTGCATTGAAACTGAAGTATTTCTGACATAACAGATTTCTTGTTTTGCCATTTTCACTTGCAACATATGTAACTGGGAAAGAACTTATTGTTAGTTGGTGGACCTTATATCATACCATTTTCACTTGCAACATATACATCAGCGATATATATTAAATTTGTATTATATAATGTGAAATCATAGTACATCGTAAATTATATCATATCATTTTGTAACTTATATGAGATTTGTTGTAATTTCATCTCCAACAAGAAACTATATGTATACTTACATGTTCTTCAACTTCTAAATTACAAAATTACTACATTAGACAAGAACCACTAACCTCATCGCTGCCAATGTCTATTTTCTTGGTCTCAACTTGCTTCGAGTCTTTGATCCTATGTTGTCGGAGAATAGAAAGCGCATACTCCATGGAATGGACTGGCCTTACATGCAAGTCATCTGTGATTATGTATCTTTTCCCTCCTTTCACAAATATGCCATCCTTAATGTTGCCTCCATCTGAAACCTGCTCCCGACCATATTCAATCACACATAATTTTTTGCTGTATGTAGTATATATATATCATATAGGATATATTTGTATATATACTAGGTTTGGGGTTAAGGCCTCGTTTGGTTCACGGAAAGGAAATGAATTTCCTTGTATTTTCCATGGGAATGGGAAAGTAGGATTCTTGCCATATTTCCTTTCCGTTGTTTGGTAAAACAAGGAAAGCACCTAGGAAAGACCATTTGATTTGTAATAACTGTTCTAATAATATAGCAATGTTCCAATAATATCCTTACCTTTTAAAATAAAAATAACATTATGAAAAATAACATTAATGGTAAAACAAGCAATAACACATGGTTACTTTTGTCATAAGTTTTGTAATATATGTTGGGAAAGGAGGAGGGAAAATGAATCACATGGGTCCTGAGTGGTTGAACCGAGGATTGATTTGGTCTTGGTACGTTATATGCAACTTTGACCTTTAGGTTCTAGTATCAATTCGAGTATCTAGATATTGTCCCAATAACTGAACTTGGTCGATACATATCCTATATATATTCTTTCCTCTATCCAGTATACATGGTACTGCACTCCCTAATACCTATAGTCTGTACTTGACATAGTAACATGATGGCCTATGGCAAGTTGATACAGATGCCACAATTAGGTAGTTGCTTGTGCCCAGATCAACCCCTTCTAATATATATGTTCTGATACCAAATATTCTATTGGTGCTTTTGAGTATCAATTCTGATACACTATAGCACCCCTCAAAACATTGGTCATATGGTTATGTTATGTGATACACTATTACCACTTGTTGTATCATGATTACTTGGAATTCTATTTCAATGTTAAGGATATGTCATGATTAATACGCCTATTACTTTTACAAGTCTTTCAACGATGTGCATGTATCTATCTTACAGAATTATACTCAAATGGATATGGAGCTGAATTACTATCTGCAGAATCATTATTGGATGTACAACCGTCATCTTGATGACATGTGCGGTGTATGGGATGAATTCATAGAGGGTGTACAACAGTTCCTGCAGTTTGCCAAAGCGTTCCCTCAGTACATGGATGGTACCAAAATTAAGTGTCCGTGTGTGAGATGTCACAACTTGAAATATCATCCAGAAGTGGAAGTCACGAATCATTTACACTCGAAGGATTTCACGCCGAAGTACAATCAGTAGAACGCACACGGAGAACTTATGTCTTTAGCATCGGTGTATGAGCCTTATGTGGATTTCCACAACCATGCTGCTTATGACGATGGGTTGGTGAACATAGTTTTTGACACGATGGGGCCTAGTTTCGATCCGTACAATCATGAAGCACCTGAAGAGGCACCAAACGTCGATGCTGTAAAGTTCATAGAGTTGCTGGAGAATGCAAGGACTCTATTATATCCTGGTTGTGAGGATCATTCACCGTTGGAGGTGGTTATAAGATTGTTGAGCATCAAGTCCAATTTTAATATGTCGTAAGATTCCTACAACCGACTTATGGAGTTGATTATAGAAATATTACCTGAGAGTGCTAAGTTGCCTAAAGACTTTTACCGGTCTAAGAGGATGGTGAGATCGCTCTGGATGGGATACGAGAAAATCGATGCATGTTGCAACGGGTGCATGTTGTACTATAAAGACGACAAAGATGAAGACGCCTGCAGATTTTATGGTGCTGATCGCTACAAGGGCAGTAGTAGAGGAAAGTCTGTCGGTACAAAGAAGCCTACCGATTCGATACACTACTTGCCGTTGACGTTGCGGTTGTAGCGGTTGTTTATGGTGAAGGAAACTGCAGAAAACATGAGTTGGCATAAGCGAAAACAGACCGAAGGAGTGTTGGATCACCCATCTGATGGAGAAGCATGGAAGCACTTTGATCGAGAGTATCCAGATTTTGCTTCTGATCTGCGTAATATCAGATTAGGTCTCTGTTTCGACGGTTTTACCCCATTCGGACTTTCGGGATCCCAGTATTCGTGTGGGCCTGTGATCGTCACTTCGTACAATCTACCGCCTTGGATGTGCATGAAGACTCCGTATATATTCCTCACCGTTATTATCCCAGGTCCGAACAATCCGAAAAGGAATATCGATGTGTATTTACAGCCATTGATTGATGAGTTGAATCAGCTATAGGAAGTAGGTTCCAACACGTACGATGTTTCTAGAAAACAAAATTTTCAGATGCTGACAGTACTTATGTGGACCATCAACGACTTTTCGGCCTACAGAATGTTATCTAGATGGAGCACGCATGGTCGTCTTTCATGTTCGTATTGTATGGACTGCACTAAGGCTTTCCGTTTGAAACACGGAGGCAAACCTTGCTTTTTCGATTGTCAGCTACAATTCCTGCCGAAGGATCATCCGTACCGGAGGAACATGAATGCTTTTCGTGTTGACGTTGTGGAGAAGGCTAATCCACCGCTAAGGTGGCCCGGATACACGATATGGAAAGAGGTTAAAGATTTGCCGAGTGCTATTGAAGAGCCTGCTAAGGGCCACAAGTGTTAAGGATTTGGTCGCACTCATAACTGGACGAAGAGGAGTATATTCTGGGATCTGCCATATTGGAGCACTAATCTGATTAGACATAACCTTGGAGAAGATTGTGTTTGACAATATAATTAATACTGTAATGGACGTAAAGGGGAAGACGAAAGACAATCCAAAGGCTAGATTGGACTTGGAAGAAATATGTAGACGTCCTGCATTACATTTAATAGAGGAGGAGAATGGGAAGTTAAAGCAGCCTAAAGCAATTTTTTCACTGGAGAAGGAGGATAAAGTGAGACTTTGTAGGTGGATTCAAGGTCTGAAATTTCCAGACGGGTATGTTTCGAACTTGAGAAGAAGCGTCGACCTCAAGGAGAACAAACTGGCAGGTATGAAGAGCCATGATTGTCACGTATTCATGGAGAGGTTAATTCTGATTGCATTTTGGGAATTCTTATCCCAGGTTGTTTGGGATCCATTGACTGAGCTTAGCAAATTCTTCAGATATTTTTGTTCTACTAAGTTGCTCGTCGATCGTCTAGAAAAGCAGGAGAACGATATTGTGGTAACACTGTGCAAGCTCGAGAAGGTATTTTCTTCTGAATTCTTCGACTTCATAGAGCATTTGCCAATTCATCTTTCCTACGAGATACATGTTGGTGGGCCCGTCGGTTATCGGTAGATGTACCCGTTTGAGCGGCATTTGAACCACCTAAAGAGGAAGGTAAAAAACAAGGCTCGGGTCGAGGGTTCTATTTGTGAAGCCTATATTCTTGAGGAGATTACAAACTTTTGCTCGACGTATTTCAAACCTCATGTTGCTACGAATAAAACGAGGGCTTCGAGAAACGACGACGGATATCAAGAATCTAATGATGGAATACTGAAAGTATTCAATGCGTCTGGAAAGCTATCGGGGAAAATGAAGAAGAGATATTTGAATGACGAAGAGCTAAGGGCTACTCAGTTGTATATATTACTCAATTGCAACGAGGATGAAGTGGAGAAGCTAGAGGGGTACGTAATTAATGATGAGCTAGTTTACGCCATCTCAATATAATAGTATAAGCTAATATTATACTACTAATCAGCGGTTTATTCGTTGTTGTTTTTCAGCACGTATAATGATGAGTTGAGGTCGGTTAGACCCTATCTAACAGACGATGAATTAGAACAAGAAATGAGACGTCATTTTCCTTCTTGGTTGAGTGAATATTTAAGCAGCTAAGTAATTACTGGTCTCTTATAATGTAACACGATAATAAATAACTTACTATCTCTTCTTTGGTATTCAGGTCAATCGTCTAATTTCACCCGAGATTGAATTAATTAGAACTCTTGCCAAGGGACCAATTATTGTCGTTAAAATATGGCCAAGTTACTGTGTGAATGGCTTTAGGTTCAAGTCGACAAATGCTCCGATCAGAGACAGCTTTCCGGGTCTTGATTCTACGAAAAAAAGTTATTTGTGTATCAAATCTTTGAACTACAAAGACGTCGATCCAGAAAATGATTTCTTTGGCATCTTGCGAGAGATTGTGGAGTTGACATATAATTATGGCAGAGAACCAGCAAAGATCGTGTTGTTCAAGTGTGAATGGTTCGATCCGATTAAAAATTAAGGTTGTAAAATTGATAAACATGGTCTTGTGGATATAAACTACAAGCATAGATATAAAGGCTATGAACCATTTTTCCTATCAACTCAGGCTCAACTCGTGTACTTTACAGCTTATCCGAGACGAGGAGCAACGAAGTATGACTGGTGGGCAGTATGCAAGACTATAGCTAAAGATACTTTTGATGTTGACGAAAAAACTTATCAGGAGGACGAGCTACCTCTTGTAACCGATATTGTTGATGTGGACTCCATAGAAGTTACGCATTACACGACTAATGTAGAAGATGTAGAATTATCCGAAGAGGAAGGCGAAGCTGACGAAGGTGAAGATGAAAGTGAAGATGAGGAGGAGGAGGAAGAGGAAGATGAGGTCGAGGAAGTCGAACAAGATAAATATTCTGAAGATGATTGAGAAAAATGTACTTTCATTTTTTTTATTATGTAGAGTTGTTATCTAGTTTTGGTTACTATCTAAACTTAGATGTTTCTTGTAAAATGTACTATCTGGAATTAGATGTTTCTTGTTGAATGTACTATCTGAACTTAGATGTTTCTTATATAATATACTATCTGAATTTAGATGTTTCTTGTAGAATATACTATCTGGACTTAGATGTTTCTTGTAAAATGTACCATCACATATTGTCTTGGTTATTATCTTGTCTTTTTTGTACTTTCATATTTCTAGTCTCTATTATTTGTTGTATCTCATCATATGTTGTTATCAGGTATGACAGGTCATCGCGGATCGTTCCGGCGTGGGGCACGGGGTTCTTCTTGGTACCTTCTACTGGTATTGGCAGAGGACATGGTACTTCTTTGGTACCTCCTACTGGTACCGGCTCTGGATCCTCGTCGCCATATTCACGACGCGGAGGAGTACGAGAAGTTTCTATCCTTGAGGCACGACGGTGCCCCTCCTCCTCCAGATCCGTAGTAATCCGAGTTAGGACTGTTTTATGAGATTGTAGTTATTTTTTAGTGTTTGTTTATGTTGATTATTTGTTTGTGTAGACTTTCAGTATTGGTTGTGGATTCATGTGGATATACTATTGTGATGTACCGGTGTAGACTTTGGATGTATGTGTTTGTGTGGATTCATGTGTATATAGTATTTATTTGTATAGACTTTGGATGTAGACTTTTACTGTTGTTTGTTTACTGTGATTATTTTTTTTAGCATTTGTTCCTATCATATGTTGGTTGTAGACTTTTACTCTTGTTTGCGTTGATTGTTATACTATTATGATGTACCGGTGTTGAGTGTTCCACCGAAGGAGTCGACGAGCCCAGAGAGAAAATGTGCATGTAGTTTTTTGTTATTTATTGAACTGCAGGTAGAAAATGTGATCCTGTGGACATTCTGTAATTTTTTTTTGAAATTTAGCGACGTTTAGAGATGCAGCTGAACGTCGGTAAACGTCGGTAAGTCACCAGGTATACCGACGCTTACCAACGTATAGTCGTATCGGAAAGCATCGGTAAACGTCCCAGGATTTCCTTCTTCTATTGAGTCGGTGAACGTCGGTAAGTACTAGATATATGTCACTAAATGTTGCAAGATTTACCGACGTTGGTCGATGTTTCAAACGTCGCCATATTCCCGACGGTGCGCCAGTGAACGTCGGTAAATGTTCAAGAATTACCGACGTTTTCTTACGTCGGTAAGCATCGGTAAGACCGACGATTACCGATGTTTTTGCTATTAGCGACATGGCTTTTCGCAACCACAAGAAAACATCGCTAAATTCGTCGGTAAACAGTTTTAGCGATATTTTTTCCATTTTAGCGATGTTTTTAGGCGTCGCTAATATGACTTATTCTGGTAGTGAATTACTATCTGCGACATCGTTTGTGGATGTATAATCGTCATCTTGATGACATGTAAGGTATGCGGGATGAATTTATACATGGGGTAGAGCAATTCCTGCAGTTCGCCAAGGCGTTCCTTCAGTACATGGACCGTACCAAAATTAAGTATCCATGTGTGAGATGTTGCAACATGAAATATCATCAAGAAGTGGATGTGATATATCATTTGTACTCGAGAGGTTTTATGTCGAATTACTATCAGTGGACGTAACACAGAGCTTGGGCCTTTAGCATCGGAGCTGGAGCCTAATTTCTCGTATATGGATGTCCATGACCACGCTGGTTACGACGAAGGATAGGTGAACATGGTTTTTGACACTGCGGGGCCTAATTTCGATCCAAACAATCATGATGCGACAGAGGAGGCACCGAATGTCGATGCTGCAAAGTTCATAGAGTTGCTGGAGAATGCAAGGACTCCTTTGTATCCTGGTTGTGAGGATCATTCACCGTTGGAGGTGGTTACAAGAATGCTGAATATCAAGTCCAATTTTAACATGTCTCAAAAATGCTACAACTGAATCATCGAGTTGATTATAGAGATCTTGCCGGAAGGTTCAAAGTTACATACAGACTTCTACTGGTCTAAGAAGATGGTGAGATCTCTCTGGATGGGATACAAGAAAATTGATACATGTTGCAACGGGTGCATGTTGTACTACAAAGACGACAAAGATGAAGACGTGTGCAGATTTTGTGGTGTTGATCGCTATAAGACAACAAGTTCAAGTAGAGCTACAGGTGCAAGGAAGTCTACCGATTCGATGCACTACTTGCTGTTGATGGCACGGTTGCAGAGGTTGTTTATGGTGAAGGAGACTGCAGAAAATATGAGCTGGCACAAATGGAAACAGATCGAAGAAGTGTTGGATCACCCATCTGATGGAGAAGCATGGAAGCACTTTGATCGAGAGTATCCAAATTTTTCTTCGGATTTGCATAATATCAGATTGGGCCTCTCCTCCGACTGTTTTACCCCATTCGGAATTTCGGGCTTCCAGTATTCGTATCGGCCTGTGATCGTCACTCCGTACAATCTACCGCCTTAGATGTGCATGGAGACTCCGTATATGTTTCTCACCATTATTATCCCGGGTCCGAACAATCCGAAGAGGAATATCGATGTTTATTTACAGCCATTGATAGATGAGTTAAATCAGCTGTGGAAAGTAGGTGCCAACACCTACGATGTTTCTAGAAAGCAAAATTTTCAGATGAGGACTGCACTGATGTGGACCATCAACAACTTTTCGGCCTATAGAATGTTATCTGGATGGAGCACTCATGGTCGTCTCTCATGTCCGTATTACATGGACCGCACGAAGGCTTTCCGTTTAAAATACGAAGAAAAACTGTGCTTCTTCGATTGTCATCGACAGTTCTTACCGAAGGACCATCCGTTCCGTAGGAACAGGAATGCATTTCGTGCCGACATTGTAGAGAAGGACAATCCACTACCAAGGTGGACCGGAGGCACGATATGGGAGAAGGTCAAGGATTTTCTAAGTGCTATCGAAGAGCCAACAAAGGGATACGAGTGTGATGAATTTGGCCACACTCATAATTGGACGAAAAGAAATATATTATGGGACTTGCCTTATTGGAGCATCAATCTGATCAGACATAACCTTGATGTCATGCATATCGAGAAGAATGTGTTTGACAACATAATCAATACTGTGATGGACGTAAAGGGAAAGACAAAAAATAATCCCAAGGCCTGGTTGGACTTGGAAGATATATGTAGACGTCATGCGTTGAATTTGATAAAGGAAGGCAATGAGAAGTATAAGCAGCCTAAGACAATTTTATCAATAGACAGGGAGGATAAAGTGAGACTTTGTGTAGTGCCCCGACCCGCAAGATGCCTTATGTTGGATGGTTGGTTCGATGAAGCCTTGTTAGACTTGGGATTATGCGAAGGATCGCTTGGAAGACTATGCGATCGTGGCGGGAATCGTCCTATGAATGTGAGTAGTGTTGAACCCTTCAAAGGTCCTTTAGCTTCACGCTTAAAATAAGGATGAGTATGCTATGTTTCTAGTTGAGTTTGTTCAATAACACCTTGCATGGAATTTGGAAAGATAATGAAAGATAATAACCACCTGAACGTAAACTGTTGTGGCTAGATGAATTGTATGCTTGTACGCTGTTGCGATGAATTACATGACAGGTGAAGGCAAAGTCCCAAATACTTGGGCAGGTGAGTATATTGAGCTTTGGCTCAATGAATAGATGGCAAAACAGATGTTAAGACCCAAAGAACTGGGCAGTGAGTATGCTTGAATTGCATTCAAATGAATGAATGCTAAACAGATGCTAAGTCCCAGGAATTGGGCGGTGAGTACATTGAGTTTGGTTGGAAAGATGTTTGGTATCAAAGATGTGGCAAGGCATTGGGTAACAACATTCTATTATCCTGTCGCCGATGTAGAATATTGATTATGCCAAGACCCTGGATTGGGCAGATGATAATGTGAGCATTGGCTCAAGGCAAAATGGCTAGATGGCTAGATGACAAGATGGCAATACGAATGAGAATGATGGTTTTGCTTAGTTTTCCTTATCATGCATTATATGTTTTCTTCTTAGATAAGTTGCATATAGTTGCATGGTCATGGACAACTTGTCGACAAGGTGGTTTCTCGAACGGTATTCCTGGGCCATGGAACCTGGTTCGTCCTAGGGGAAACCAATGCCGAAGTAGTGGCAGTGCTGAAGTAGTAGCATGGTATACAGGACTTGCAGTGGGGCTAGCTACCTGCACTGGCAAGGGCGCTGTATACCTGTAAGACGGTCCATGATGGCGTGTCGCCAGTGACCTTCATATAGATAGGTCAGGTGCTAATGATGTCTTATGCAGGCAGAGTAAGTTATTACTCAAATACAGGGAAGGATGTCGGCTGTTGGTAAGAATCACCTGAACGGTGATATTCATATTGAATCATGATATTATTTCTAACAATGTCTTGTGCAGGCAGAGTAAGTATTATAAATGTACAGGGATGGCTACACGACCGTGGGTAAGAATCACCAAAGGGTGATAATAGTATACTTTAAATTATGTTGGCTATGAGATTTGCATGCTTTACTTCTTGTCGGCTATAACATAAAATTGACCCTAAGGCAACAAGAAAGACCACTGTTAATAATGTTCTGTAACATGATTACTTAGTATTGTCTTCTTAGGTGAGTTGGGCCAGCACCGCTCGCCAGTACATTGATGATGTACTGACCCACGTTGTGGGCAATATTACAGGTGTTTGCTTGGGGGAAATCCTGTGAATCAGTGCTTGGCATCGATGAATCGGATGGGTGTGCAGAAGCTCTTCTTGCAAGACGATGTCTTCTGCTATATGGGACATAATGTATGGAACAGGGGAACTCAGTTGTACCAGTGAGATTGTAGCCATATTGGCAAGTTCATTATAAAGAAGTCGGTATATTCAGTTGTAGCCTAAAGGGCAAGTGTATACATTCAGTCGGCTATTTATGAAGCCTTGTAAACAGTTGTAAACTCTGTATTCTGCTGCGAGTCTTGTAATCAATTGTAAACTTTGTATTCCGCTGCAAGCCTTGTAATCTATTCTTGATTATCAATAAAGAGATACATTTCTATATAAATTGTGTGACTTCAATTTATCTGCTTGGTTCCGCTGCGTTGTCGATGTTTTCTGAGAATTACCAGGAACTGTAATGGTTTTGCCTTGTACAAGTGCAATCTAGACTTGTACGGCATCACGCCCAGTGGCTAGTTTTCGATCCTCCGGGATCGGGGCATGACATAATGGTATCAAAGCACGGCTTTACGTCCTTGGATTCCTATTCGATTTGTTTCGAATCAACGTTGCTACTAAGATGATTCTAAGCTGCTTCCGCGATGATTCAAAGATTGCTTCCGCGATTATTCAAAGTTGCTTCCGCGGTGAATCAAAGTTGCTTCCGCGAATACTCAAAGTTGCTTCCGCGATGAAATCAAAGTTGCCTCTATGATGACTCATAGTGCTTCTGCGATTATTCTGTGTTGCTTCCAAACTATTCTATGTTGTACCCTTGACTGAAAGTCCATTGATCATTCTAACCTCTCACTGGGTGTTCCATACAATAAGTCTAAATATGTGGGCTGTGATATGTGTGCTTTGTTGAATTTCTAAAAGATACCAAAAAGAATAACAATGATACGATGCGTAAGTTTGTGATGTATGCTGGATGTCTTATGTGTGGGATTCTTTGAATCGATTGTTATGCAGCAATCGACAATGGGTGATGGCATGGTATGTTGGAACAGAATGTGCATGGATTTTAGTGAATGGGAATCGACAGAATCTTGAGTTGATATTTGTGGTCAGCATAACCACTGCAGGATGGATTGTCCATGTTGGACGTTGGTCTGATGCGAGGAAATATTGTGTTGGGAATGGCTTGAGCTCTGAGTGGTATATTGTGTATACCCTCGTAGTGATAAGATGTCCCTTGACCCTTGATGTGTCTATGATTTTGTGATTGCCTTACCTATAAGGTAGTGGGTGGTATCGAATCGTAGCTGAGCTTACGATTGATACATATTGGCTAGGCGTGCTCCTTGATTGTTAAGTTGGATGACCATTGTGAGATTTTGATGTGTTCAGATGAACCATCGCTAGACCTTGTCGGTTAGCATTAAGTTGGGTAATAAGAGAATTGAGAATATGAAATGATGCCTTGGTTAGGAAAGAAAAGAATTTCAGATTCAGGCGAGTACTTGAATCAGTGGGTAGAAGGATTGTAGGCTTGGTAACGATAGTGTAGTGTTGCTATCGAATAATTTTGCGGGAATAACTATGGACCGAATATTGAACAATGTTGGAATTGAGTTAAAGAAATTGCATGTTGGATATCGATAGAACTGATGGTAATGTTAGACGCTTATCGGGATATTGCGAATGATTTAGAAGATGCAGAGAGTTGCATCGACGACCGAAAAGTTAGAGAATAGGCTTGTGGAATAGATGATCTTAGCACGTGGTGCAGTGTGCTTGAAGGAAATTGATGTCCCGAATTAACAAGTTATGACCCTTGACTGTTTTGAGGCATAGAGAATGGGTACTTGTCCCTTGATGTACGAAAGAGTAGATGTTCCTTACGAGAGTCGAATGGCTGGAATACAAATAAGTATCGAGGTGCAGCAATATGTAATAGACCATGTCAATAGATGATGTTGTCGCATGGATAACAAGTTTGGTGGGATATAGAATTGTGGGATTATGACTTAGCTAATTAAGTTATGTCATATGCAATTGGATGATCGAAGTAAGAATGCTAGATGATTGGTGCCATAGAGATTGGATCGGTACATGAATAGTAAATCTTCTTATGGAATCATAAGGAGATGATACAAAACTAATATTGATGGTTAACGTGAATTACTAAGAGATGTCCGTGTTGGTGTTAGAAAATTTATAAATGATGCCTCGGAAGAAATATGATTATAGTTGCCTGATTTTTGTTGGTTAAAAGAGTACGGACCGTATCGATGATCTAAGAATGTGGAAAACGATTATGTCGCGAAGAGACCGTAGGAAGAGATCATAAGTGATAAAGTATTGAGATAACAATGTCGGATGATGACTCGAAATAGTTGACCCGATTGAATAGACAATTTGAGTACGATATGAGGATACAAGTTGGATCGAACAGATGCTATGTCTATGCAAATGGAAATTGAAAGTTGAATATTCTATTGAGGAGTTTTATATGATAGCTTCGAGATTGACCCATAGATTGTTGGATAGAATTGTCGGATAGATTTGGTCGGTTACAGGTAAGTCTAGAATGAGACTTCGTTGGGTATGACTCGAGTATGAGTACGGGTAGAAAGACTTGACCCTAAATGGTTGGCTAGTTGCCTAGATTGTCGGTTGGTTGCCTAGATTGTTGGCTAGTTGCCTAGATTGTCGGTTGGTTGCCTAGATTGTTGGCTGGTTGCCTAGAGTGTCGGTTTGTTGCCTAAATTGTTGGTTGCTTGCTTAAGTCTCAGATTGGTTGGCTATGTTCTTCAGTTGTCCGTGTTGGGTATAAGTTCATAAGATTGGGGTGGTGTTTCATATCCCTAAGTTGGTCGGACCATAGAGTTGCCCCTATGTTGAGAATTGGTTGCCTCTAAGATAAGAGATAAGTATGTCCCTGATAGCTACTCATCTCATATGGGTTAGCTGAATGTTTGGTTTAGCTTAGATTAGCTGACCGTAGAGACTTGATTGTATGCTAAGTTGACTATTGAAAAACCGTAGGATGTCCCTATTGGTGTTGCGTGAGTATAGTTGGAATGAATAAGATGTATTGGAAGGTAGGCTTTGGAATTGAATAGATATTTGGGAAATTTTGATGTTATAATGTTGGATGGGATGACGGATCATGTTGGTTTCGGAAATTGAGTTGCCTTGGTTAAAATGTTGGGAATTGTTAGAACTGGTTGGATTGGTTGATTGATATTGAGCTGCAAAAATTGTTGGTAGTGCTTTGAGATAGTTGAAATAATTTCATTGACCGGATCAAGATTGAGGATAAGTGTAATGACGAAATTGGATAGTGCATGTAGCCGAGATCGGCGAATGTGAATATGAATGACCCTCAGAATTAATGTTGCTGGAATATGATAGTTGCCTATACGAGAGGATAAATATGTTGGCTTGATCAATACGAGAAAATGTTGGAGGACAGCAAGAAATGTTACTAGAGTGGGATGATGGTACAATTTGATGGATGAATCAGGATCGAGAGAATTTATGAGTTGCAAACAATGTGTATGGATGCGAACGATGATGAGTACAAGATTTGACCGACGAGAATCGGGGTATCGAAATAAAATGTGGCAATAGGATTTATCAACTTTGGTGGCATGGATGACAATGAACTTGAAAGGAATACTTGACATATCTAAGTCTGAATACTTTGGAAAATGTTGGATCGGTTGAGGAAAATGTCTTGATTTGAATTAGCAACATCTATTGTGTTATCAATTGGTTGGAGTATCGAATAAACAAAGTGGGATTATACGAGATGCTCAAAAAGAATTATTGATGTTCGAAAAGGAAGGTACACCGTAGCTCGTTCGTTTTCTCTATCACTAAACTTGGCTAAAGTGCATGTATTTCGGGGACGCCTAAAATATGTGTATGATTCCGACTAAGTGGTATGCTGAATTCAAACGAAGCCACGGGAAGGATTATCATGTGCTGAGGATTTGCACGAGTGTCGGAGGAAAGATCAAAGATGATAAACTATGTTGAATCAATTGGAATGTTGTAACGAAATGGTACATTACTTGAAATCAATCGAGAGATTATGGAGAAATATTAGATGGTGCAAAGTTGATCGTTGAGAAGTTTCATGAAGAGTTGGTTGAAATTTTGGGGATGAGTTTTGTTTTAAGTTTCGAGGACGAAACTTTTTCTGGGTGGTATATATTGTAGTGCCCCGACCCGCAAGATGCCTTATGTTGGATGGTTGGTTCGATGAAGCCTTGTTGGACTTGGGATTATGCGAAGGATCGCTTGGAAGACTATGCGATCGTGGCGGGAATCGTCCTATGAATGTGAGTAGTGTTGAACCCTTCAAAGGTCCTTTAGCTTCACGCTTAAAATAAGGATGAGTATGCTATGTTTCTAGTTGAGTTTGTTCAATAACACCTTGCATAGAATTTGGAAAGATAATGAAAGATAATAACCACCTGAACGTAAACTGTTGTGGCTAGATGAATTGTATGCTTGTACGCTGTTGCGATGAATTACATGACAGGTGAAGGCAAAGTCCCAAATACTTGGGCAGGTGAGTATATTGAGCTTTGGCTCAATGAATAGATGGCAAAACAGATGTTAAGACCCAAAGAACTGGGCAGTGAGTATGCTTGAATTGTATTCAAATGAATGAATGCTAAACAGATGCTAAGTCCCAGGAATTGGGCGGTGAGTACATTGAGTTTGGTTGGAAAGATGTTTGGTATCAAAGATGTGGCAAGGCATTGGGTAACAACATTCTATTATCCTGTCGCCGATGTAGAATGTTGATTACGCCAAGACCCTGGATTGGGCAGATGATAATGTGAGCATTGGCTCAAGGCAAAATGGCTAGATGGCTAGATGGCAAGATGGCAATACGAATGAGAATGATGGTTTTGCTTAGTTTTCCTTATCATGCATTATATGTTTTCTTCTTAGATAAGTTGCATATAGTTGCATGGTCATGGACAACTTGTCGACAAGGTGGTTTCTCGAACGGTATTCCTGGGCCATGGAACCCGGTTCGTCCTAGGGGAAACCAATACCGAAGTAGTGGCAGTGCTAAAGTAGTAGCATGGTATACAGGACTTGAGTGGGGCTAGCTACCTGCACTGGCAAGGGCACTGTATACCTGTAAGACGGTCCAGGATGGCGTGTCGCCAGTGACCTTCATATAGATAGGTCAGGTGCTAATGATGTCTTATGCAGGCAGAGTAAGTTATTACTCAAATACAGGGAAGGATGTCGGCTGTTGGTAAGAATCACCTGAACGGTGATATTCATATTGAATCATGATATTGTTTCTAACAATGTCTTGTGCAGGCAGAGTAAGTATTATAAATGTACAGGGATGGCTACACGACCGTGGGTAAGAATCACCAAAGGGTGATAACAGTATACTTTCAATTATGTTGGCTATGAGATTTGCATGCTTTACTTCTTGTCGGCTATAACATGAAATTGACCCTAAGGCAACAAGAAAGACCACTGTTAATAATGTTCTGTAACATGATTACTTAGTGTTGTCTTCTTAGGTGAGTTGGGCCAGCACCGCTCGCCAGTACATTGATGATGTACTGACCCACATTGTGGGCAATATTACAGGTGTTTGCTTGGGGGAAATCCTGTGAATCAGTGCTTGGCATCGATGAATCGGATGGGTGTGCAGAAGCTCTTCTTGCAAGACGATGTCTTCTGCTATATGGGACATAATGTATGGAACAGGAGAACTCAGTTGTACCAGTGAGATTGTAGCCATATTAGCAAGTTCATTGTAAAGAAGTCGGTATATTCAGTTGTAGCCTAAAGGGCAAGTGTATACATTCAGTCGGCTATTTATGAAGCCTTGTAAACAGTTGTAAACTCTGTATTCCGCTGCGAGTCTTGTAATCAATTGTAAACTTTGTATTCCGCTGTAAGCCTTGTAATCCATTCTTGATTATCAATAAAGAGATACATTTCTATATAAATTGTGTGACTTCAATTTATCTGCTTGGTTCCGCTGCGTTGTCGATGTTTTCTAAGAATTACCAGGAACTGTAATGGTTTTGCCTTGTACAAGTGCAATCTAGACTTGTACGGCATCTCGCCCAGTGGCTAGTTTTCGATCCTCCGGGATCGGGGCGTGACACTTTGTAGGTGGATTCAGGACCTAAAAATTTCTTGTCGGATACATGTCAAATTTAAGAAGATGCATCGACCTGAAGGAGAACAAACTGATGGGTATGAAGAGCCACGGCTGTCATGTATTTATGGAGAGATTATTTTCGATCGCATTTCGAAAATTATTACCGTCGGTCATTTGGGATCCGTTGACAGAGTTGAGCATATTCTTCAGAGATCTTTGTTCTACTAAGTTGCTTGTCGATCGTCTAAAAAATTAGGAAAAGGATATTGCAGTAACGTGTGCAAGCTTGAGAGGGTGTTCCCTCCTGGGTTCTTTGACTCCATGGAGCATTTGCCAATTCATCTATCCTATGAGATACGTGTTGGTGGGCCCGTCGGTTATCGGTGGATGTACCCGTTTGAGCGATATTTGAACCACCTAAAGAGAAAGGTGAAAAACAAGTCTCGGATTAATGGTTCTATTTTTGAAGCCTATATTCTCGAGGAGATTACAAACTTCTGCTCGATGTATTTCAAGCCCCATGTTGCTACTAATAGAACAAGAGCTCCCAAAAACGATGATGGATATATTGAATCTAATTATGCAATAATGAAAGTCTTTAATGCTTTCGGAAAGCCTTCCGGGAAAGTAAAGAAAAGATATCTGAATGACGATGAACTAAGGGCTACTCAGTTATATATATTGCTCAACTGCGACGAGGATGAAGTGGAGAATTCCGAGGGGTAAGTAACTAATACGTCCACATTTACGTCATCTATGCATGTAACAGTATCCAATATTATTATCATACTAATTGGTATATGTGTTGTTATTTTCAGCACATTTAATGATGTGGTGAGGTCGAGTAGACAGTACATAACGGATGAAGACCTGGAACAGGAAATAAAACATCATTTTCCTTCATGGTTGAGTGTATATGTAAGATGATGCAGTAATAACTTCTCGTATATGTATTTTGCACAGTAATTAATGGAATGCTGAATTAAATTTCTTATCTTGTGGTATTTAGGTTGATCATCTGGACGCAATACTAGAGAATGAGTCTATTAGAACTCTAGCCAAGGGGCCTATTTATTCCATCAAAATATGGCCAAGCTATTGTGTGAATGGATTTAGGTTCAAGTCAACAAATGCTCCAATCAGAAAGAACTTTCCAGAACTTGATTCGACCAAAAATAATTGTTTGTGTATCCGATCTATAAACTACAAAGATGTAGATCCGGGCAATGATTTCTATGGCGACTTACGAAAGATTGTGGAGTTGACATATAACTACCGCATAGAGCTGACTAAGATCGTGTTGTTTCACTACCAAAATACAGGCAATTAGCGACGAATTTTTTTGTCAAAATTAGCGATGGACTTTCGACAAAGTACCGACGGATTACCGACGAGAAGCTAATAAATTTTTATTTTAAGGGTGAGAAAAGGTCGCCAATCCGTCGTTACGGCGTCGGAAAAATAGCGACGGATTTATGTTCGTCGCTATGTAGTCGAATATTTGGTGGGAAATATTGAAAAAAGTGGCGGGACAATTTTACGACTACATAGCGACGGATATTCCGTCGGAAGTTATGTTATTATAGCGTCGGCTTAGCGACGGATATTATCCGTCGCTAATCCGTCGCTAAATGTACGACCCTAACTTAAATTGAAATGACGGGGAGAATTTTTTATTCCCCCCAAATTTTTACTCTCTCTCCGGCGACTCTCTCTTTGGTACCTCCTACTGGTAATCCTCTCTCTCTCTCTCTCCGGCGGCTCTCTCTCTCTCCAAGTAATCGTCTCTCTTTCTCTCTCTCTCGCGGTGGTCGGGGCAGAGGGGGATGGCATGGGCGGCGGGGGTGTGGGTGGCGGGGGGGAACAATGGGTCAGGGCAGCGGGTCGGGGTGACGGTGGGTCGGGGCAGCGGGGGGTGGGGGTTGGTGTGGCGGGGGTGGGGATGGCGGTCGGCGGTGTGGGCGACGGAGGTGGGGTACGTGTGGGTGGTGGGAGGGCAGCGGGTCGGGAGGGATGGCAGGTCGGGCAGCGGGGGGTAGGGGTTAGGAGTGGCGGGGGTGGGGGTGGGGATGGCGGTCGGCGGTGTGGGCGACAGGGGTGGGGGACGTGTGGGTGATGGGGGGGCAGCGGGTCGGGGCAGCGGGGGGTGGGGGTTGGGGTGGCGGGGGGCAGCGGTTCGGCTCTGGGTGGGGGACGGCGGGTCGGGGTAGTGGGGGGTGGGGGTTGGGGTGGCGGGGGGGGGCAGCGGGTCGGGTTTTGGTGGGGGATCGCGGGTCGGGGCAGCGGGGGGTGGGGGTATTGAATATTTGGTATCGAAAAATAAATAATTAACAATAAATTATTTACATTTAGAAATATATAATTTATACATTTAGGCATAATTTAAGTATTTTCAGAGTTATTTCGTAGTAGTTTTAAAATTAAAGAAAATAGTAGTCACCCTTATCGATTGGTTTACATATAATAGATTGATTTTCTTTGTCGAATTTACCGAAAAAGAGACCCACAATGTCGGTATCGGATCGGTGTCGGACTATTCCTACGAGTATTGGTATTGGAGATAGCGGTAGTATCGACGGTTTCGGATCGGAGTATCGGATATTTGGTATGAGAAAATATTTGGTATTGGTCAGTATCGGATCGAAACATGCCAAACCGTATTGGTATCGCCCGTTTCAGTGATTACTTTCCTATGTTTGGGTGCCAAAGTAATTGATGAGGAAAGGAAAGTGATTTCCTATGGAAGGAAAATTAGGGGAAAAGTGATTCCATCCAAGCAAGGAATCACTTTCCCATCCATCCAACCTAGTGTATCGGAGTATGTAGAGGAGTATGACTACTAGCTAGTGTGTAGAGGAGTATATGGTTACTAGATCCTAGTGTAAAGGAGTATGTAGAGGAGTATGGCTACTAGTGATAGATAGGTTTATGTGTATCGGTATCGGACTATTTCTATGAGTATCGATATCGTTTTCAGATTATTTCTATGAGTATCAGTATCGAACTATCAATACGGTAACGGTATCGGTATCAGTATCGGTATCGATATCGGACTATCGCTATCGGTATCGAACTATCGGTATCGAACTATCGCTATCGGTATCGAACTATCGGTATCGGACTATCGCTATCGGTAGCGGATCCACCTCCTCGACCATATGTACTTAGTATCGATCGTAGCGAATTAGTATCGGTATATCAGTTTGGTATAGGTCGTATCGGATTGTATTGAGCTTAGCGAATTGGTATCGTCCTATCCGATATGTATCAGCCGTATAGCTTGGATTCGTATTGGCCTTATCGATTCGGTATCGGCCATATCCGATAGGTATCGGCCGTATCGGATATGTATCGGTCGTATCAGATTAGCATGGTGGAAGGTTTAGTAACAACTGTACTTGGATTTTTCTCTTCTCGAGCTAGAATACCATTGCAAGAGAGTCACGAGAGAGTAAAAAAAACCTCATAGATATTGATGTTTACGAGAGTGATTGGCCAATTACAGTAACATACATGCTGCATTTTCCATCAGAAAAGGAGAGATTGAAGGCAATAACAAACAGAGTTGCATTTCGGAAGAAGAACTCCTATAAACTCTTTGTTCACAAAGTAAGCTATAGAGAATACAAAACAAGTATCGAGTTCATAACCTACTTCGCAAGAGAAGTATCTTACTGTTCTATGTCAGATCAGCCTGAGATAACTGAGAACATTAAGATACTTCTCTTGCGAAGTAGGTTATGAACTCGATACTTGTTCTGTATTCTCTATAGCTTGCTTTGTGAACAAAGAGTTTATAGGAGTTTTTCTTCCGAAATACAACTCTATATGTTATTGCTTTCAATCTCTCCTTTCCTGATGGAAAATGTAGTATGTATGTTACTGTAATTGGCCAATCACTCTCGTAAACATCAATATGTAGAAGATTTTTTTACTCTCTTGTAATGGTATTCTAGCTCGAGAAGAGAGAAATCCAAGTACAATTGTTACTAAACCTTCCACCATGCTAATCCGATACGGCAGATACATATCCGATACGGCCGATACCTATCGGATATGGCTGATACTGAATCGATAAGGCCAATACGAATCCTAGCTATACGGCCGATACATATCGAGAATGTATCTACCAATTCGCTAAGTCCAATACCAAATGATACGACCTAAACCAAACCTATAGACCGATACTAATCTGATGCGGTCGATACTAAGTACATCCGGCCTATATACCAGCGGATCCACCAGTTCCATAATTATATACTAATTCTGTTTACGAATGGTGTGGAAGTGTTTCTTAAGTATGCCATGAGCAAAGCTCAGTACATGGACGGTAACAAAATCAAGTGTCCATGTCGTAATTGTCGCAATAGACGTTACAAAGAAGTGGTGACTGTGAGAGATCATTTGACCCGTAAGGGTTTCATACATGATTACGGCCCGTGGTCATCGCAAGATGAACTATATGCGGAAAGACAGGTTACGAATGCTGCTACTTATGCTTTTGATGATAATGCTGCAACAGATTTTGTCATCTAAGACGACGAATGCTCTGTTGATTATGGAGACCTGCAAAACCTTGTACGAGATATGGGGTACGACGCGACAAGGCCTAATTTTGATCTGGAGGATCCTAATCCCGAGGCGAAGGAGTTCTATGATATATTTCAGGATGCAGAAACTTCTCTATATCCTGGTTATGAGACTCATTCCGTACTGTTAGTGACATTGCGGTTGTTGAACATAAAGTCCGATTTTAACTTGCCACAAGCTTGCTATGATCGGATTATACAACTAATCAAGGAGGTGTTACCGAAGGAATCAAAAGAGTTTCCAAAAAATTTCTACAAGTCAAAGATGATGGTCCGACAATTGGGACTAGGGTACGAGAAGATAGATTGTTGTCGTAACGAATGCATGTTATACTACAAGGAGAACGAGGACATAGAAAGTTACAGCTTCTGTAATGCGGATCGTTACAAGCCAGTTAGGGAAAAAGGAAGGTCAACTAGAAAACGACGTCCTTACAAGTATATGTATTACTTGTCGATCACGAAGCACTTGCAGAGGATGTATATGTCTCAGAATACAGTAGAACACATGACGTGGCACAACGAAGAACGCACAAAGGACGATGGAGAATTGTAACATCCTTCGGATGGAGAGACGTAGAAATATTTTGATTTGTGTCATCCAGATTTTGCTGCAGAGCCTAGAAATGTACGTCTGGCGCTATATTCTGATGGCTTCGTCCCTTTCGGGCAGTCAGGATCTCAATACTCCTGCTGGCCGGTCATTCTTACCCCTTACAATCTACCACCATGGATGTGTATGAAGACTCCTTATATGTTCTTGACAGCTATCATATCGGGTCCTAAAAATTTGACGAAGAACATCAATATATATTTACAGCCGTTGGTGGATGAGCTGAAACAGCTGTGGGAGATCGACGTCGCGACCTATGATATTTTCAGAAAATAGAACTTTCAGATTAGAGCTTCACTGATGTGGACAATCAATGATTTTTCTGCATACGGTATGCTGTCAAGATGGAGTACTCACGGCACCATGTCTTGTCCGATATGCATGGAAAATAGTAAGGCATTCCGCCTTAAGCATGGAGAAAAAACTTCTTTCTTTGACTGTCACCGTCAATTTCTGCCAGCGAGTCATCCTTGGAGAAAGAACAAGGACGCGTTCAGAGCTGGAAAATAAGAATTTTCTCATCCGCCTGCCAGATTGTCGGGATACGATATTTGGGAAGATGTAAAGGACTTGCCCACTGTAATGGAAGATCCATCTAACAATTGTGTTGATGGGTTCGGGCAAAGCCATAACTGGACCAAACGGAGTATCTTCTGGGACTTGCCTTATCGGAAAGATAATCTTATAAGGCATAATCTTGATGTTATGCATATCGAAAAGAATTTGTTCGATAATGTCTTCAATACCGTCATAGATATTAAAGGAAAGACGAAGGACAATCCAAAAACAAGACAAGACATTACCGAGATATGCAAGCATCCCTATCTGAACTTGATACAAAGGAAAGCTGGTGGACAATTAACTAAGCCGATAGCACAATGCACATTGAGCAAGGAAGATAGATTAATAATCTGCAAGTGGGTATCTACTTTAAGATTTCTCGACGACTATGTGTCAAATTTGTCTAGATGCGTTGATCTCAATAAACGCAAGCTAACAGAAATAAAGAGTCACGACTGCCACGTGTTTATGGAAAGATTACTTCCCATTGCTTTGAGAGAGTTGTTGCCTTCAACTATATGGCCCACGTGGTCCTCGTAAGTAAATTTAAGATATTTATTAAATTTGTTTTATTTATTCAAGTTAATAATCCAGTCGTTGCTTCTTTGTAGGTTTTTTTCGTTTAATGTTGCCAGGTCTCTAGGGGAAATTATTCGGACTAACTTCCATGGCCCCTACCTCAACTTTTCGTCGGTGCCCCCAAACGTAAAGTATGTTTGGCTCGACGAGTTGAGGGTATATATATATATCTTGTGGTTAATTATTAGTTACTCTTTAATCAACCATTTTTTTAATTACGTGTTAATTGAATTTGTATGTTAGACGACGTTCTGGTGGCCCCCCATTGCGAGGACGCGATCCGCAGGACCTACAGAAGTGCTGCCTCGAAGAAGATACGGGATATGATTCATGACCTTAAAATGGGGCAGACGAGGCCGAATTGGATCCGACAGGACTATTATGAGGAGGTCTTGGATAAGATGGATACTCCTATGTACAAAGAAAAATCAGAAAAAGCGAAGGCGAACCGACGGGCCGCGGGGCTTCATACGGGGGATCAAGGCCCACGCAGCGACGCTTGCAGATCTTGTGAGATACCGCAAATTTATTTCACTATCGAATTCGGTAATATTAATATACGAAGTTAGTTAAATTCTATGAATATTTTGTATACAGACCCAACGGGTGGTGAAGGAGGGAAAAGTGCCATAATCGGTCACCATGCACGATGTGTTCCAGCATACGCACAAGAGGCGGAAGGACGAGAGCTTCGTCGACGAGAGGGCCAAGGAGACTGATGTAAGTACTTACGTTTATGAGATTTACGTTAGAATTAAAAGTATTCTGACTATAACTTAGGGTAACTTTGGATTCATACTATAACTGAGGAAAATATAGGATTTAGATTACAACTTAGGTAAACTGATAGTATAAACACATTCATTTGATAGGCTGCGTATCGTGAGGCCCTTAGTCAGACTCGGTCATCTGCTGCCGAGGATGTCGATGAAACGACGCCCGCCCGGATGCCCTCTTCGATGGCCGCTCGCAACGACTTGTTCGTAGATACCGTCGGCGGCTTTAAGAAAGGGCGCCTGTACGGAGTCGGCTCCCTGGCGCCGTTGCACATGGCGACTCAGAGATTTCCACAGACACCGCCTCCTCCCGCGGCCCCGGCAGACGATGATACGAGGTCACAGCTTGTGCAGCTACACGAGTCGGTGTCGTCCTTGCGGGAGCAAATAGCCACATACTTTCTGCCTCCTTCTACTTCTGCCGGTCCGTCTGCTGCTAGTGCCGATCCGTCTGCTGCTGGTGTCGGTCCTTCTTCCGTCGATCATCTTTCTTTCAACCCTGCTGCCCCTCTGGTACCGCCTTCGACTATGACGACACTCCTTGACCTGGTGTCGCCAGAGCAGCTATGCCAACTTCCGGGCAATGTCTTCGACGGATTGTCGCCATACATAGTGGAGCAGTATTATCATCGGTTACAGCAGGGAGTACCACCACCGGACGATCGAACTCCTTCTTCTCCTTGATGTATTGTATTTGAATAGTTTTTAAATGTTGAATATTTGTGGGAATTTCGGATATTATAACGACGAATATTAGTTTTTTATTTTTGATTAATTGGTGTGTATTTTATATTGGTTTGGGTGATGCATATTTGTGATGCATTATATTCGTGTGTAATTTATATTGGATTATATATTGGTCTATGTGATTGTATATTATGATTTTTTGAGGTTTTGGATGTTGTGTGAACAGGAAAAGCTCTGCATTTTTAAAAAAAATCTCAGTTAGCGACGGACTAGTGACGGATTGGCGACGGATAACCTCAGTTATCGACTACATTTCGACGAAAAATCTGTCGCTAACTGGAGGATCCCTAATATTTTCCAGTTAGCGATGGATAGCCGACGGATAGCCGACGGAATATCTTATCTAGCGAAGACCTATCGACGAATTATCCGTCGGCAAGGTTCTGATGGTACAAAAGGTGCACAGAACCTTACCGACGGACAAGCAGTCGGTCTCTCTTCGGCTTTCACTTGGCGACGGATAATCCGTCGCCAAATGTAGCAGCTAATTCACGACGGTTTGGCGACTAAGTCCGACGGATTAGCGACGGAATATCTGTCGCCATGGTTCTGGGAAGGTCAAACATATCCAGAACCGGATCGACGGATTATCCACCGCGATTCCGTCACTAAGCCGTCACGAGGTAGCGACGAAAAGCGACGGAATAGCGACAGACCGATACTCTCTGATACGCGTTTACCGACAAGTTTTTGACGGAATTACGACGGACCGATACTCTCTGATACACAGTAACGATAATTTTTCGACGGACTAGTCCGTCGGTAAGAGTCTCTATAATTCACTACATGATACTTGAATTCGACGAAAAAACATCGGTAAGCCGTCGCTAATGTAACGAATACTGAAGACGGAAAGCCGTCGCTATTCCGTCGAGTGGCGACTACCTAGCGACGGACATTTTTTAGCGACGAGCTGATTGCCGACGGATTATTTTGATCAAAATCCGTCAGTGAACCGTCGCTAATCTGTATTAGCGACGGATGGGTGACGGATGTGGCCATCGCTAAAACAATAAATTTTCGTAGTAATATATATTTAGGTGTGATTGGTTCGATCCGAGCCAAGATCATGGTTTGAAAATTGACAAGCATGGTCTTGTAGATATTAACTACCACCGTCGATATCAAGGATACAAACTATTTGCCCTAGCAAGTCAAGCTCAACTAGTTTACTTCACTACTTATCCTAGACGATGAACAACTAGGTTGGACTGGTAGGCAGTATGCAAGACTAAAGCCAGAAATACCTACGATGTTGACGAAATAGCTTATCAGGAGGACGAGCTACCTCTCATAACAAATACAGTTGACGTGGACACAACAAAAGTTCCATATTACACGTCTAATCGTGTAGAAGAGGTAGATGTATTCGAAGAGGAAAATGAAGTAGATGAAAGCGAAGATGAGGAGGAAGAGGAAGATGAGGATGCAGAGGACGAAGAAGATAAATTTTCAGAAGATGATTGAAAGTAAAATAAAATATAAAATATGTTTAACCACTAATTAATCTCTATACAACAATGAATCTTCCATATTACACGTATAATACTTTTATTTTGTTTAATCCCTAATTAATCTCTATGTTTCCATCAATCTATCCAGATGGCACCTATGACCCGAGCACGTCGCTTGAGAGAGGCACAGATGGCTGCTGAGAAGGTTGCGGTACCTCCTGCTGCTGACGAGGTAGTGCTTCCTCCTGCTGTTGAGGAGGTAGTGGTACCTAAAGTAGACATGATGGTCAAGAAAGAACTTCCTCCTACTATTAAGAAGGAAGTGATTCCTAAAGCCGAGATAGCTATGAAGGAGGAGGTTGCACCAGAAGGCAGTTACACCGAGAGTTCCAGTCATTCAGCTCCTACGGATATTGATCTTTCTGGCGTGGATCCTCCTACTTATGTGCAGTGGCTGAGGAGGAAGATCTCTCTGCGCCTGCGTAGAGGGTAGAGCAGTATGATATGACTTTTGACCAAATTTGTTTTCGGTAAACTTATTTCTGGGTTAGACTTGGATGTTTTTACAACTCTTGATGTTTCTTATTTTCTAGACATGGTTATTATCTAGACTTGATGTTTTTGGATGCTATTACCTAGACTTGGTTATTATTTAGAAATTCAACGGAGGGTTGCTTCGGGTCTATTTTTATGAACTGTGATATGTTAAATGCATGGTTATTATCTAAAAATTCAACGGAGGGTTGCTCCGGGTCTATTTTTATAAACTGTGATATGTTAAATACATGGTTATTATCTTGTAGATATCTATTTCTATCAGGTATGACAAGATGCAGAGGATCGTACCACCGTAGCGGTAGAGGAGTATCCTGCGGAGGTAGAGGTTCCGCCGGTGGACGGAGTGGTACTCCGTTAGTGGATGATGGTGCCGGTCCCTCGTCTCCTAGTACCCCAGTGTACCAACCACTCAGATCTCCGTCTGCGTCGACGGTACGTGGCAGTACTCCTGGGACGGACAGTTCTAGGCCTGAACCTATCCCGTCCAGCAGCGTTCCTCCGGCGGACGATATTATGGAGACAGAGGAGCGGGTGGAGGAGGTTGCACCTACGTCGTCTCTATATGATCCGAGCGATACCCCATGTGCCCCTCCGGACGAGACGAGGATGGAGATTTGGTTTGATGGGCCTACAAAGTAAGTTAATTAGTTAACATTTATATATACTTATATTTATATATTAATGAATTTAATTATCATTGTGTAGATATCGTACCCCGTCAGTTCAGTGGGCGTTGGGGCTATTTCTGAGGTCCAACTACGGAGGCCCTTGGATCAACTACTCGGATGCCTCGGACGAGAGGAGGCATTCTGGTTTGCCCACTTCAAGGTAACTAAAGTATATTGGTTTAGTATAAAGCATATTTTATGCATATTGTATAGCTAACTAATTTAATTCTTGCAGAAAACATATTTTTATCCACCACACCGGGCTAAGACGATTGAGAAGCAATTTTTTGCCATTGCCACCAAGTTGATCCGGGATATGATCGACGACCAGAAGGTTCGAGACCGACCGAAAAAGGGATCCAATGATGGATCGCGTCCGAGTAGTGGACTGCCATGAAGGCTAGATTCGACGCTCCTAGGTACAAAGAACGGTCGGAGAAGGCGAAGGTGGCTAGGATGAGGGAAGGAAAGTGGTGTGGTGGCTCGATTCCCATGACAGAATATTTTTTTCGCCTGGTACGCGTTTTACTGTAATATATTATTTTAATGAAAGTAGTAATAAAATGTTTAATTTCAATGACAAATATTTTATTATAACAGGTAAAGAAGGGTGCGAGCCCCAACATGGTGAAGGTTTTCCTGGCTACCCATCGAAAGGACGGAAAGCTCATCGATGATTGGGCCACACAGAGCTATGTAAGTATTACTTTACGTTCACTAACTTTATTATAACTTAAGAAATATGCAAATATATCCATAGACGTGGAACAACTAGGTTGGTAGTAAATATTATGCTTATCGAGATGCGTACTTTTCTAGTATGAGTATCTTAGACAAGAGTGTGAGCTTACTAGTGCATCTGCGGAAGGAGGGTGTCACGACCCGCACCCGTTTTTCGGGATACGAGTGCGTGTCCAAGCCCAACCTACGTCGCGGTATCGACGGTAGTACGCTGTCTAGCCCGCAATAAACAAAATGCTCATAAATACTAACTGCTCATTCACAACAACAAAATCAACTTTACAAAATATAGAAGTTTTACATTTGAAGAAGAATGTAAGCTTTTACATTTATAGAAAACTACACACAACTAACTAGTCTTCAATGGTTTGGCCTTCGAGTCTCTATCTCCCCCTTGTGTGGTCCATAGCGCAAGAGTAGGTATGTCAACCTCACCTATAATAACGATCCAGTCAGGAAAGGAGCAGAGTACAACCGTATTACAATTAATGTTGTTAGTCCAAAATAAGTTAGAACAACGAGAAACAACGATGGCAAAGGGTATATAAAGAACTAGTACTAGCAAGATATGAACTAGCAGAATGTAACTAGCAAGGTATGAACTAATAAGATAAGAACTGGCAAAATGTAAACTAGCAAGATGTGATCTAACAAGATATGATCTAACAAAACATGAACTGGCAAGATATGAACTAGCAAGATGTAAACTATAAAGGAATAATATGAACAACTATGTGTGTGTAAAATATCTTTTAATACGTGAACAGTTGGGCTAATACGGTACATCATACGATGGCTATCCACAATAAAAGGGTACGGCTAACTCATACGTGGGTGTATGACTTAGCTATCCACAATAAAAATGCTTGGGTTTGTTCACGTACTTACTGAGTATTTCCCCTCCCAACTCTCTAACAATCAATAATGGTCAATGTCACGACCCGCACCCGCTATAAGGGCACGTGTGCGTAATAACGCCCAGCCCTCACCGTAAAAACGGCGTGGAACGCTGTAGGTTTACTACTCTAACAGCAGTTTATATAATATCAAAACCTGTCGAGAATATGGTCAACTTCGAACGGAGGACACGCAATGATAATATATGAGTACTCAATCACAACTCTAAGATGATAACGTAAATACTAAAAGATAAAGACAATACGACAATAAAATATAACCTGTCAAGTCCAAACACAAAGAATATACAAGTCTAAGTCCAAAGTCTCTAATACAAGCCAAAATAATAACAGTCCCAAGAGTGACTGGAGACATGGTCCAGTACAAAAACCAACTCTATCTACAGGATAGGCGGTATCTCGCCCTGCTGTACTACACCCTACGGATCTAGGGTATCTGTCTCTAAACCTACTACGTCCGGTGGTCCGTAGTAAGTACAATAATAGTCCTCCTCTGCATCTGTAAACATTGTCAACATATCTGGTCAGGATGGAACGAGTACATATATCTCATAACAGATATCAAGATAGAATAAAAGCCATAAGACTGTAAATAGAGCATATATAATAAAATCATGGAGTGTATATGTATGTATAATGGCATGGTAAGCTGTAGAGCTAGAGCTAGAATAGAAAAGTAGAACTGATCATGGTATGTACACAAATCAGGGTAAGCCATCTATCCAATGTGTGTGAGTAGTAGTTTCAACTTTTGATCGGCTTGGGCACCTGTAAGTAACTGGCCTGGCTAGTCATAAGTACGGTATATGACTAACACTATTCAAAAATGTAAGATGGATTTGATCACAGGCATACGCTACTACTCCCCCACCCCCAACTGGTAGAATGGATCCAAACAGGACACGTCACTGTACAGGATTCTATGAGAAGGGAGCAAGTCTTCTCTAGAATCAGTGACCACATATTGCACAAGAGCTACAAAGAAGCTTGTACAATACATCCCAAGCTAACAAGGAGTAACATCTCTCGTCGAGATCCAGGAATACCAATTCGTAAGAACCCTGTGTCAGGAATAAGTATATCTACACTAAGTACATGAATCATAACAGTAATCATAAATTGGGAAAAAGTTATCAGAGAATGTACTCGCCTGTGATATGATATAATATGTCAACTGGATCCAATGCAGCACCTCGAGGACCTATAGATAACAAGACGTATCAATACTATGTTTAGGAAGTAAAGTCAAATCAATTTAAATCCTATTAAGTCATTCTAGGTCAAGATAAGTCTAGTTAGGTCAACCTTGGTCATAGGAGAACATTGGAAGTCAACCCATATCAATCTAGGTCAAAAGTTGACTTACAGTTGACTTTTGGTCAACGGGTCAACTTGGTCAACTCTAGGTCAACCCTAGGTCAAACCTAGGTCAATGGTGACTAATAGTTGACTTTTGGTCAACTGTTCAAGTCTAATGGAATTTGGGACAAAATTGGGTAAAGTGTTGACCCATGGTTGACTTTTGGTCTAAAAAGTCAATTGTGGTCAACCAAGGTCAAGACTAGGTCTAGACGACTATTTCTAACCATTACCAACCCTTACAACCCATATCAGAGTCCATCTTGAACTCTGAAACCCATATCTTGGTCGTAGGCTAATATCTTAAATTTACCCTTTACAAAAGTAAATTTCTCACCTAGGCAAATACCGAGTTAGCCTACCTACGCTTGGTATTTCGATCCGTGCTTCCTAGGGTAGTAGGATACTAGCCTATACTATCGTTACCTACCAAGCTTCCTAGGTAGAGTGGACATCCAGTCCATCTTACGGCCTATTGTCGATTTATCGTTTATCTTGAGTATCGGTGCGATACCATCGTCCTACTCCCACACGAAACCCCGATTTTAACTCGAGAGCCTACCCACAAAATCTAATTCACATAATCTAAGTCTCTTCCAAGTTTCAACGCGTTTTGACACTCGGAGCTCAATTTCACCCTTTCACCAAAATCTGATTCACTCTCAAATCTCTCTAATTTAATTTCCCTCATTTCCTACCCCGTATCCTACACTACTACTAACACCACTCTTCTTTCCTTCTCCTTCTCATTCTTTTCCTTCTTCCTATTATTCCAATTCTTCTTCTTCTAATTCTTCTTCTTATTCTTCTTCTAATTCTCCTTTTCATTCTTCTTCTAATTCTTCTTCTAACTCTTCTTCTTATTCTTCTTATTCTCCCTATTCTTCTTCTTATTATCTTCCCATTCTTTTTCATATTCTTCTTTCTATTCTCCTTATTCTCTTTCTCTCCTTCTTCTTATTATCCCCCCTCCTTCTCCTAATGCTACTGCTGCTCCTGCTAGTGCTATTGCTGCTGCAGCTGTCTACTGCTGCTTCCTGCTGCTGCTGCTGCTGCTGCTGCCTACTGCTGCTGCTGCACTGCTGTTTATATATATATATATATATATATATATATATATATATAGCTATCTAGTTATCTATCTATATATATATATATATGCATATACTTATATATATACTCTAAATATCTATCTATCTATATATATACACACATACATATATATATATATATATATATATATATATATATATATATATATATATATATATATATATATATATATATATATATATTTTTATGTATATATATATATATATGTATATATATATATATATATATATATATATATATATATATATAAATATATATATATATATATATATATATATATATATATATATATATATTTTTTTTTTTTTTTTTTATATATATATATATATATATATATATATATATATATATATACATATATATATATATATATATACATATATATATATATATATACATATATATATATATATACATATATACATACACACACACTCTCACACACACACATATCTATATATATAAATACATACACACACACATGTAAATACATATAGACACACACACTCAAACACACTCACACTCTCTTATGACACCACCACCACCACTCTCCTCTACACACACACACACACAAATACATATAAATATATATACACATATATATATATACACTCTATATAAAGGAAAACCCCTAATTAAAACCCTAAACTAGTTTTTAGGAAAAACCTATAAAAACTAGGGTCAATGTGTAGAGAATGGTCTCCTCCACATTTATTGTGAAGGAGTAAATGAAATAGAGGAATTAATGAGGGGTTTAAGAGCTTACCTAGAATTGGTCTTCTTGAAGAAGAAGAAGCTTCAAAAAAAGAAATGAAATGGAGAGAGAGAGAGAGAGAGAGAGAGATTACTTAGAGATGAAGCAAAGGGGAGGGAGAGGTGGCCTATACATGGCCGGCCATGGGGGTTTAATGGGTTTGGCTGGAGGCCCATTAAGCCCCCAACCCATTAGACTTGGTTTGGTTCTTTTCGGGTTTGGTTTGGTTTGGTTCGATTTGTTTCGGTTTAACTTCTGATGACTAATTAAGCCTCTAAATGACTAGTTAAACCATGGGAGTGTGGTTTATTGGTTTTTAGCCTAGTTAGGATGGCATGTGGGCCAAGCCCAGCTAGTATGTGGGTCCCACTAGTGTCCAGACTACCCGGGTCTCCAACTTAAGTCCAAATTGGATAAAATTCAAACTAAATCAAATAAATCCCTAAAAATCCTATAAAATCAAATAAAATTCCCAAAAATTATAAAACTTGAAAAATGATAAAAAAAATACCCCTAATTCGAAAAGTGGGGGTGACAAATCTACCCTCCTTAAAAGAATTTCGTCTTCGAAATTTAAACAACTCTAAACATGCAAACAGAAACATTAAACTTAAAAACATATACCTCATGGCTCGAAGAGATATGGGAATCGCTCCCGTATGTCGTCCTCTCTCTCCCAGGTAGACTCACCTGGGGAGTGGTGCCTCCATGCAATGCGAACCAAGGGAATGACCTGGTTCCGTAGCACCTTCTCTCTTCGGTCCAAGATCTCAACCGGCTTCTCTGGATTGCTGAGAGTCGGTCCCACTTCAATCTCATAGTGGTCCAAAACGTGACTGGGATCTGCCACGTACCGTCTCAGCTGCGACACATGGAACACGCTATGCACTCCCTCTAGTACGGATGGTAACTCCAATCGGTAAGCCACTGCATCGACCCTGTCCAAGATACGGAAAGGTCCGATGTATCGTGGACTAAGCTTTCCGTCGCCACCAAAACGAATTGTACCATGTGTCGAAGAAATCCGCAGAAACACAAGATCACCAACCTAGAACAAAAATACAAGACTTAAAGCTTGATCTAAAACAATCACAATCAGACTCAAATACTAAAAAAATCTAAACTATACCTCAAACTCCAACGGCCTCCGGTGGCTATCGGCCCAATGCTGCTGCCTATCCTGCGCCACCCGAAGTCTATCTCTGATAACCCTGACCTTCTCCGCAGCATCCACTACTATCTCAGGGCCAAGCAAAATCCTCTCGCCGACATTATCCCAAGACAAGGGAGTACGGCACCTCCGTCCGTATAGAGCCTCGAAAGGTGACATCTCTATACTGGCTTGGTAGTTGTTGTTGTAAGCAAACTCTACCAAGTGAAGGTGGTCCTCCCAAGATCCCCCGAAGTCCAAGAAACAGGTACGAAGCATATCCTCAAGGGTCTGAATCGTCCTATCCGACTGCCCGTCTGTCTGGGGGTGGTATGCAGTACTGAACTTGAGCGATGTGCCCAAGCTAAGCTGTAAACTCCTCCAGAAGTAGAAAGTGAATCGGCTGTCCCGATCCGAGACTATACTCACTGGAACCCCATGCAATCGGACTATCTGCCGCACATACATCTCGGCCAACCTTTCCGTAGACAAACCCACCTTGAAAGGCAAAAAGTAGGCCGATTTGGTCAATCGATCAACAATGACCCAAATCGCATCCTTCCCTCCTGGAGAGCGCGGAAGCCCAGATACAAAGTCTATAGTGATATGCTCCCACTTCCACTCAGGAATGGGTAGTAGCTGGAGCAATCCATCGGGTCTCTGCCTCTCGGCTTTCACCTGCTGGCACACCAAGCATCTAGAAACAAACTGAGTCACCTCGCATTTCATGCCATACTACCAAACATGCTGTCTCAAGTCTCTATACATCTTATTGGCTCCTGGATGCATAGAGTACTGAGAATGATGCACCGCCTGAAGAACCTCCTCCCGAAGTCCTCCGTTCGACACGCACAATCTGGTACCATGCCTCAACAATCCATCTCCCGCTATAGAGAACTCATCCAACAGTCCTGCCCGGACCTGCTTCCTGATGACCTTCAGAGCCTTATCCTCAAACTGAGCTACCCTGACTCTGTCTATCAGCTCTGACTGCACCTGGAGACCCCACATCTGCTCCTCAAACCCAGGAACTATCATCTCTATACCCAAGCTCTCCAGATCTGCCAGAAGGTGACGATCCATTGTCAAACACGTGGCCATGGGATACCTGCTCAAAACATCCGCAACCACGTTGGCGTTTCCCGGATGGTACTCTAAGGATATATCAAAATCTTTCATCAGCTCTAACCATCGCCTCTGCCTCATATTCAACTCCTTCTGGGTAAACACGTACTTCAAGCTCTTGCGATCTGTATAGATCTCAACTCGCTCTCCGTACAGATAGTGTTTCCACAGCTTCAAAGCAAAGATGACCACTGCCAGCTCCAGATCGTGGGTAGGGTAGTTCCTCTCATGAGGACGTAACTGCCTAGATGTATAGGCAATCACATTCCCGTGCTGCTGAAGTACACAAACCAAACCCCGTCCTGAAGCGTCACTGTAGATTGTATAACCACCAGATCCAGATGGCAGCGTCAAGATAGGAGCTGTAGTCAACCTCGTCTTCAGCTCCTCAAAGGCGGCCTAGCACTCCTCGGACCAAACAAACTCCTCGTCCTTCCTGGTAAGTCGGGTCATCGGCTGGGCAATCCTGAAAAAGTCCTGCACGAACCTCCGGTAATAACCTGCCAGACCCAAAAAACTCCGAACCTCTACTACTGAGCTCGGCGTAGACCAGGAATCCACAGCAGAAATCTTCTTCGAATCCACTAAAATCCTCTCGCCAGAGACAACATGGCCTAGGAACTCCACACGATCCAAGAAGAACTCGTACTTCGACAGCTTTTCCATACAGCTGCTCCCTCCTGAGAGTGTCCAGCACAATCCTCAGGTGCTCCTCGTGCTCCTCTGGCATCTTCGAATAGATGAGAATGTCATCAATAAAGACCACCACGAACTTGTCAAGGTAATGATGAAATACCTTATTTATCAAGTTCATGAATACAGCCGGGGCGTTGGTCAACCCAAACGACATGACGGTATACTCATACTGGCCATATCGGGTTCAAAATGTAGTCTTCGGAATGTCATCCCGCTTCACCTTCAGCTGATGGTACCCGGTACGTAAGTCAATCTTCGAGAACACCCTCGCGTCGCTCAACTGGTCGAACAAGTCATCAATCCTTGGCAAAGGATACTTGTTCTTAATGGTAAGGTTGAGCGTCCTGTAATCATTGCACATACGTACCATACCATCCTTCTTTGGGACGAAAAGAACTGGCGTGCCCCAAGGTGAAGAACTAGATCGGATAAAGCCCTTATCCTTCAGCTCATCGACCTGTTTCTTCAGCTCCGCTAACTCACTATTGTTGATTCTATAGACGTGCTGTGAGATAGGCTCAGCGCCCGGCACTAGGTCTATAGAAAACTCAACATCACGATCTGGCGGTATCCTGAGCAACTCCTCGGGAAAGACATCCAAGAACTCAGCAATAAGTGGATGTAGCAACACCGGCCCTGCCAACAACGCTCCACAGAATCCATCTCCTGGCTCTGCTGCAGCCCTGGTGAACTCAAACTCCGGCTCTTTCGGCGGCCTGAACAGAATCCTGCCTCCCCTGCAATCTATGCTAGCATGGTGCATACTCAACCAGTCCATACCGAGTCCACATCGTAGCTCGGAAGTGGCATTACGAGCAAAAATGCACTCAGCTCCCGGCCTCTCAAAGAAACTCTCCGCCCTTTGAAAACATTATTACCCAGGATGATGCCATTTCCAGTCATAATCTTGTAAGTCCTACCAAGATACTCAGCAATGATATTGTGCCTAAGAGCAAAAGAAATAGACACAAAATTGTGCGTAGCATCAGAATCAAACAAGGCTAAAGCTGGAAAAGAATCGAGCAGAACAGAACCTGCGAAAACATCTACAATAGGCTCCATCTCCTCGACTGCAAGAGCAAAAGATCTACCCTGAACACCTCTCTGCTGGCGGTACTGGACAAACTGTTGCTGCTGGGTCGAAAGTGGACCCCGCTGCTGAACTACAGGCACACTAGCTGGTGCCCTCGGAATAGGTGCCCTCTGAGCTGCTCCACCAACACGGAAGTTCTTGGGACACTCCCGCATTTGATGCCCAACGACACCGCAAAAGAGGTACAGCACCATCCTCCTCTTGCAGAACTCAAAGAGGTGACCGGGCTTTTTACAGTAGTGGCACGGAGGATCATCCTGCCCCTGACGCTACTGAACCCTCTGGAGAGGTGCCCTGGCCTGTACCTGCTGCTGATGATGCTGGAACGGCTGACGCTGAAGCTGAAGCTGAGGGCGCTTAGCAGCCCCCGCGCTGCTACTGGCCCCCCAAAACAAATCACGATCCCTCTTCGGCTTCAAGCCCCACTCTCTCTCCACCTTACGAGCCTCCGCATAGACCTCTGCATATGTCGCATAGAAGGAAAGGATCAGGATCTTGATATCCCATGTCAATTCCTTCCAGAAGTGCTCTGCTCGAATCACTGGGTCGCTCACCATGTACTCGGCGTATCGGCTCAGCCGGCCGAACTCTGCCGTATACTCCTCCACAGTCATACTGCCCTGCTGCAGGTTCTGAAACTGTCGTACTAGGCCGATCTTGTCTGTGGGAGAAAAGAACTTTTCTCTGAACAGGGCCCAAAACTCAGCCCAAGTGTGGCCCTCTCCTGCAAGAGCCGGCTCGTTTCGGAACCATGTCCGAGCAACATCTAATAACTCCAAGTCAACCGCCTCGACCTTCAGGTCGTCTGCCAGGCGGGAGGCCCTCATCTGGCGCTCGATATCCTCAAGCCAGTCATCAGCATATACAATGCCCTCGGTCCCTCTAAAATTCCTCGGACCCATCTTCTTGAAAGCCTGGATGTCTTCGGGCTTCTGCTGCGCCTCCCGCTGTGGAGCACCACGCTCCACCGTAGCCAGAGCCAACCTATGGTCATCCTCCATGCCCTGGCGTATGGCCTCAGTCTGTCTCATCTGTGCCTCGTGCTGGGCCCGCTGGGACTCCAGCACCTGCTGAAAGAATACGAGCATCTGTACCATATCTGTGGACAGAGAAGACAACGGAGGAATAGCTCCCACCACCATCGGAGGAGTCTCCTACTGAGGAGGAAGAGGAGGAGGAGGAACGCCCCCGACAGCTCCCGTCATAGCCCCCGGTACTGCAGGAAGAGCACCCGCAGTGACCCCAGGGACAGTCATCGAGAGCGCTGGAGGAGTACCCCCGAGAGCCCCTACTGAAGTCCCAACTGTAGGGGAAGTGACTGGAGCCAGTCCGCCAGAGGTAGCAGACCTCTCTGTCTCTCCGTGCTCCTCATCGGAAGAATGAGTCATAACCATCCTGGAGACAGATTGAAAAGAAGATATCAATATGGCACAAGAAGGATTATATCAAAGGACGACAGCTAGAATACATTAAATCAATATCAAAGACGGTAAGCAAGATAAGCAAGGAAAGATCCTACTGTGATTGAGTACTCTTAGCCTACTACCTCCTATATGTAACACAGGCTCGTAGTCAACACTCTAAGACGAGTGCTGCTACGACATCGCACTAATTGCGACTTCAGGACCTGCATGGGCCAACACTAAAACCGTGTCACGACCCGCACCCGCTATAAGGGCACGTGTGCGTAACAACGCCCAGCCCTCACCATAAAAATGGCGTGGAATGCTGTACGTTTACTACTCTAACAACAGTTTATATAATATCAAAACCTGTCGAGAATATGGTCAACTGCGAACAGAGGACAAGCAATGATAATATATGAGTACTCAATCACAACTCTAAGATAATAAAGTAAATACTGAAAGATAAAGACAACACGACAATAAAATATAACCTGTCAAGTCCAAACACAAAGAATATACAAGTCTAAGTCCAAAGTCTCTAATACAAGCCAAAATAATAACAGTACAAAAACCTACTCTATCTACAGGATAGGCGGTATCTCGCCCTGCGGATCTAGGGTATCTGTCTCTAAACCTACTACGTCCGGTGGGCCGTAGTAAGTGCAATAATAGTCCTCCTCTGCTTCTGTAAACATTGTCAACATATCCGGTCAGGATGGAACGAGTATATATATCTCATAACAGATCTCAAGATAGAATAAAAGCCATAAGAGTGTAAATAGAGCATATACAATAAAATCATAGAGTGTACATATATGTATCATGGCATGGTAAGCTGTAGAGCTAGAGCTAGAACAGAAAAGTAGAACTGATCATGGTATGTACACAAATCAGGGTAAGCCATCTATCCAATGTGTGTGAGTAGTAGTTTCAACTTGTGATCGGCTTGGGCACCTGTAAGTAACTGGCCTGGCTAGTCATAAGTACGGTATATGACTAACACTGTTTAAGAATGCAAGATAGATTTGATCACAGGCATATGCTACTACTCTCCCACCCCCAACTGGTAGAATGGATCCAAACAGGACACGTCACTGTACGGGATTCTATAAGAAGGGAGCAAGTCTTCTCTAGAATCAATAACCACATATTGCGCAAGAGCTACAAAGGAGCTTGCACAATACATCCCAAGCTAACAAGGAGTAACATCTCTCGTCGAGATCCAGGAATACCAATCCGTGAGAACCATGTGTCAGGAATAAGTATATCTACACTAAGTACATGAATCATAACAGTTATTATAAATTGGAAAAAAGTTATCAGAGAATGTACTCGCCTGTGATATGATATAATATGTCAACTGGATCCAATACAGCGCCTCGAGGACCTATAGATAACAAGACGTATCAATACTATGTTTAGAAAGTAAAGTCAAATCAATTTAAATCCTATTAAGTCATTCTAGGTCAAGACAAGTCTTGTTAGGTCAACCTTGGTCATAGGAGAACATTGGAAGTCAACCCTTATCAATCTAGGTCAAAAGTTGACTTACAGTTAACTTTTGATCAATAGGTCAACTCTGGTCAACTCTAGGTCAACCCTAGGTCAATGGTGACTAACAGTTGACTTTTGGTCAACTGTTCAAGTCTAATGGAATTTAGGACTAAATTGGATAAAGTGTT